>JACEFZ010013679.1:82500-192500 GCA_014155875.1 Cepaea nemoralis
CATCGGGCCGAATAATTTTGTTGTTTAAGTGACCAGAGCTGACAGGTGGACCTAGCCTAAAATGCGGTACCAATAAATGTCTTGGGAAGTAAAGTTACTGGCGGGTTACCGACCACATCAGCCACCCAGTGTCGGCTGGACCATAAATATGAGTCTAGCACCATATACACAATACCCCAAAGTGTGGAAGAGAGAGAGTCTCCCTTTTAAAATACTCGAAACGGCATTAAGAGCTAAACAATGAAAGCCAAGAGGTCAGGGGTCAAATGTGAAGGTGTCATGGTTGACTGGTAATTACGATGTAGAATGCCTTCACCTTCATGGAGCAATGTAACCTCATCTGTTGACGTCACGCTTTTCTTGACTTTTCATAATCACGCGCCTAGCGACCACAAATGTTGAGAATATTCACTGCAGTAGTTGTTAATCTTAAGAAAGGACAGGCGCTGTGTATGTTTTATTCTAGAACAATTGCATATCCTTCACGGAACGTCGCAGTCAAACCCTGCAATTGTTAGCTGTTGTGATTTCTTGGCAAGTATAGGTTCATAGTTTACCATTGCTTTCTGAACGACCGGCACACATACCATTGGATAAAAAACCAACGCAAGGCAGTCTGCTTTCATATCGCCAACAGTTGTGCTTTGAACGCGTATGCGGGTGTTTGAATTGGTCTGTCACTCCTTCGTCACAGATGTGTGTAACGTATGTGTGTATATGTGCGTGCGTGTGTGTGTGTTTCACTAGGACGCCTATAATCTAGCGAGTCCCCATGGGGAAGTGGTTACACCGCCTCACTTCCGCTCTGAAAGGTTGCTGATTAGATTCCGGTCTACGTCGTTCCGTTCACAAGCACATGTTCTCGGAGACTCCTGGGGGTCGTCGCTGGAACTACGGAATGTGTGCATTGTCCGACGCTTTCGGTGGGTTCGCCTACGGATAGAGCCGATCAACACGGGATAAACCCGGTGCAATGAAATCGATAATCTCGACGTAAAAACCCCCTATAATCTATTCATTGGGGAAGACATATAACTCGGTAAAGCCGGGTGCTCCTAGTGGAAGGAGAAACACTATTCAGGTACCATCTGTAACGAAAGACATTGCATATTATATGTTTTTTCATTTGTACACCATTGTCAAGGCAACCCTTGGACAGTTGTTGCCTTGTGGAAAGAGCGCATAGGTGGACGGCTGGTTGGCTGGCGAATCCTTTGAACAGTGACTTGTATCTCTGAATTCCGATAGCCAACAGGAGCAGTCTGCACATTTTGAGGAGGCTAAGTGGCAAAGAATCTTATTACAGACATCAGAAAGAGGCGATCTCATTTTTTGACCATAGAATGAATGACAAATACGGGAACATGTGACAACTGACAGATTTATGGAAGAGAGATGGAGGAAGACAAGGAGAGAACATGCTTGACAGTCTTGTGTCATGTGACCGAGGGGAGTCAGCGCACGAATTGTTACATGCCGTTACAGATCGCAAGATGTGGAGGAGTATGATCGCTCACGCCAGCCGGCAAGGCACTTGATAATGATGAATGTAATGCAGTGTCCGAGGTATAAGGCTATTTATAAGCCATCTTTCTTTCGCTATTCAGATCTTGTAGCATGTCTGCATTTGTCTGTACCCGTTATTCTAAGACATTTTCTGTGTTACATTCATTCATTCATTCATTCATTCATTCATTCATTCATTCATTCATTCATTCATTCAGTGAGCGTGTCCTTTGCAGAACCTTGCTCCCATAACAACCTTCCGGAAAGCTTCTCAATCAAAAGCAAGATGTCCCACTCCGATACACCCATCTGGAGATCATCCGCCACATCCTGCACCCATCTTCTCTTTGGCCTTCCTCTTCCTCTCTTCCCATGAAATACCCCTCCATTATTGTTCTCTGCAACTTGGGGTTATGCTATAGCTTGTTAACTGGTTCAGTAACGAAGGATATATATCGCTGAATGTGACCTCTCAGTTAAACAGAAGGATGATAAATCGTCATACTGGAGTCATGTGTTATTTGTTTTGTTCGTGGTATCTCCGCAATTTCCAATGCTCATTAGTGGACATGTACAATATAATACTTGTTAATTTGATTGTGTACCATATTTGATCCAAACCTACTTTGTGTTTGGCGTAAATCAGTCAATACAGTTTGCTTTTAGTGCAGTCTTACTTTCAAGTATAAATACCCTAACTGAATATTCACCACAACAGGTGATTTTATGCTAAATAATCACATAAGTGCTATATAAACTATAACTACCATACTTGTATATATTGCACATAAGAGTATAGTAACTATCTCACGGGCTGAAAGGACAGCATCTTAATCCAGGAAAGTAGTGAATCCAGTGTTGATATTTTTCCCAACTCATACACCTATTCAAATAGTAATGTTAACACCCTACCTTACCATCAACAGTTGGTTTTGTGCTTTAAACAATCACCATAGTTTCAACATAATTGTTAAATAATCTATAATTACGTAACTAGCACACGCCTGACAGCTCAAAATTTTACTCCAGGAAAATAGTTAATCCTGTGATGAGATTTTCTTAATTTATACATCTAACCTTGCTCATAAAACAAACCGCCTGTATGTATCACTGTATAATAGCCTGCCGACCGTCTCACTGAATTCCTACAAAGCTATAAATATAAAAGCACAGCACCTGTCCTACATTTCTGCATGTCAAGGATCTCTTAATGAGGCTGTCGTCGCGTCTAGATTCGTTACAACTCGTGATGTCAGACTGCCATACGTGGATGAGGTAGTTGACTGACATTGCGGAGACGTTTGTCTTTTGTTTTATTTGTTTTGAGTTGTGACTGCCGTTGGTGATCTACAATGCAGTTGCGGCATGTCTTTATCAGGATGTCGCAATCAACCTCAACATTATTGTTGCAGTTTTTTGCCGTTGCTCGTGATATTTTTAGCAATCGACACACAACGGTCTGCTTCCAAATTATTTCCTGCTGATTTGGAATCCTGTATACCGGACTGTGAAATGCATTCTTTGCCCCTGTATCACAGAGTCCTGCTGCTCGACACACGCACGCACGCACGCACGCACGCACGCACGCGCGCGCGCGTGCACACACACACACATTTGCATATCCTGTTTACAGGAAATCGCTGTCAACACCAGCATTTTACTGCTGTCGTTGATGTTTTCAGCATTTTACTGCTGTTGTTGATGTCTTAGCAAATTTTACGTTCAGTAGTTTGTCGTACTTTCTGAACGGCGGTCATATACCAACACGTAAATCCCCAGCGCGACAGGTCTGCCGCAAATCTGTAGCCCCTGTGTTTCGAACGCGTGGTAAGCTGCTGACGAATCGCTGACGAATCCGCGTAAGCTTTAGGTCACGGAGACCGCTTCTGTTCTAACTGGTATCGTTATTGTTCGTTCCCTTGTTTAGTTAGCACTCACTGCCCCTGTATCACAGAAATCGGGCTGTTCTACATAGGTGGTACTTTATAGTTTGTTCCCTTCTTTAGTTTAGCACCTTGTCATGTCGTATCAACTTCAGTAGTTTTGTTGAAGTTTCTGATTTTTTAAGCAATTTGCATCTTTAGTTTGTTATTTCTTTCTGAACGACCGACGCTCATATAATATTAGGAATCGAAGCAAGGATGTCTGCTTCCCAATCGCCTGCAGCTAAATTGAAACCTAGTATATCGGACTTTCAAACAGGTCAATGTTCCAAGCCTCAGTTGTTCTATTCAGGTAGTTCTTTATTGCACGTTTCCTTGATAGCTTTAGTCTCATCTCATCTCATCATGTTCCTCTTGTACCTTGCGGTGTCGAGGTGAAGTATAAACTTCGTGAGAGTGCCCGGTTATGAGCTTCGTATATCGACATTCCCATGGATTCTGTTATTCCCTCCGCCAACGTTTACGTGGTCGGCCTCTTCCTCTGTTTCCATCTGGTCTGTACATCATTGCTTGTTGTGGTATGCTGTTGACTGGTAGCCTGCTTGCATGGCCAAACCATTTGACTTGCTGCTTTCTAATAAAATCTAGAGCAGCTTTAACCCCCACTTTAGTCCTGATTTCTTCATTTCTGATCTTATCTCTTCTTTAGTAGTTTGTCATATTATAATTATTGTTATCGTTATTTCTAACAGAGGCGTCGCATTGGCAGAGCAGTAGGGCATGAAGGTAACTACCGGTAGTTCTTTATTGCACGTTTCCTTGGTTAATCTAGCAGTTTGTCATTTTATAATTATCGTTATCGTTATTTCTAACAGAGGCGTCGTATTGGCAAAGCAGTAGAGCATGAAGGTAACTACCGGGGATCTGGGCTGTTTGATTGTTCTATGTGGCAGTGTGTAATGCCAACAGCAAACACATTTGGAGCACTTTCACCAGCATACAGGCCCTCTGATCAAAACACTTCCAATCCAATCCAATCCAATTTTTGAGAATCAATCTTCCGTCCCCGTTCATTCGTCGTGTTTTATTCGGTCGGTTATAATTGGGGTCCTTATTGATGTATCTCGTACTTCTGCTTGTGTAGATAGGTCTGCGATTTCTCTTCCTGGAGTCATTGTTTTCTGTCTGTTAGTGAGTTTCAACTTTGGTGGTTTTCACATGTCTGGTCAGATTCGCTCACATCGTAAGGCCTGGTGTAGCTTTGTCCGCCCCGCCTCACGGAGTATTTTACCAGTTGCCGTCTCGCCTGAGGTGCATACCTCCAGGTTCCAAACTGTTTTAGCCGGGGACGCAGAGTTGAGGATGAGCGCTCAAACTCGAAGAATACCCCATGGCTTGTGCATTCCTCACCTCTGGCAGCAAAAGTCCAACTCCTGGCCTTCACGTAGTGGAAATGTTTTTTAACTAACAAGAGAAGTGGCGACGGTGAATCTCAGGCGCCGTGTAACTAGACTACTCTAGATATGTATGTACGCACATACATGCAACAGATACTTGTATTCATACATACATATACAAACTCCAGTAAGGCCACAGTCTACCCAGGCAAAAGAAATACAAAAGAAAAAAAAAAGACGGAGGCAACCAGTCAGAAGGCGCACCACAGCAATGAGGATACCACGCAAACACGTTATGAGTGAACAAAAGAAGAGAACACATCTCCATTCAACGAGCAACTACTCTATGGATATGAACTTGCCAGTTGCACACATATATATTTATCAAAGAAGATTTATTTCTGCCAGCTTGTATAGCAATGTTCACAGTGTCGCTCCAAGCACTCAACACATTAGCAGGGCGGTGGAACCATGCACTACCAGTCCAACATGAGGAACCATGAGGAAAATGCGCAAGAAAACGTAGCCACAAACATAATCACTTCAGAGGCCTTAACATCTCCACCGCCTATCCTCTACGTTGGTGACACATTTGCATTCTGGCAGGGGCATTATATATAGTATCCAGAGTAGGCTGTTAGTTTGTCGAGGCCTCCTATCTGTTCCATGTTTCACACAGGGCAGCGAGGAGCATTTTATGTGATGTCACCAGCACATGAACGGAGCATACTGAGGCGACCATTTGCCGTGAAGCTGGAGCTATGACTAACTAGCTTTTATAGCAATAAGAATAAAAATACAAAATATGAATGAGAAGCTCGACGGATCTGAAACACAAACAGATACAGGTGACCGTTTCGACCGATGTCTTTATGAACGGAACAACAAGGACGAAACAAACAAAACACGAATACAAATTAGTATTACGAACTATTGCCGGCTGCCAGGCCGAGGGGTTAGCAGCTTTCTCCGTTAATCCCGAATACTCTTGTGGTCAACGTGAGCGGACGAGAAATAGAAGTGGTTCGAGTCACGCTAGTGACTTATGAGAGTATGGAGCCGGTGGCTCAGAAAGTCGTGGCGTGCTGATGAGCGTAATCTAGCCAAGGAATCAACATACAGCTGAAAGACGCTGGTGTTGACCGCAATATCCTGAAACAGGATAGAAACGCGGGAAAAAAAAATTACGAACTATTGTCAAATCCAGAAGACTGAAAACTACGTACTACCTTTCCTTAAATATTTATGTTACCTCCCCTTGATGGATATTTCCGTTTTTAGTTCCAGGTCACACGTTCAGGAAAGTACTAATTCGTATTGTTCGTTGTTTATATATCACTAGCTGACCCGGCCCGGCTTCGCCCAGTCCCTGGTGCGGAGAATCTCATTTAATTCATATAAGTAGTCATATAAGCTCCCGTTCCCGTTCCCCACTATCTATCTGTCTGTCTGTCTGTCTATATGTCTGTCTGTCTGTCTGATCCGGCCGGGCTTCGCCCAGCCCCTGATGGCGAGCATCTCATTTAATTCATATAAGTAGTCATATAAGTTCCCGTTCCCGACTGTCTGTCTGTCTGTCTGTCTGTCTGTCTGTCTGTCTGTCTGTCTGTTTGTCTGTCTGTCTGTCTGTCTGTCTGTCTGTCTGTCTAATCATTTATTGGTTGCAGTTAGAACAACCTTAGATAAACGAAGACCAACTTACAAAAAGCATTAGAAAGAGCACTTGAAAGATCTTTACATCTTCCCCAACAATTAACTTGGGTAAATGGAGCGGCGGCAGCAGCATCAGCAGAAGAAGGAAAAGGAGGAGTAGGAGCTGGGAGGAGGAAGAGGGAGGTGGAGGAGGGAGGAGTAGGAGGGAGGAAGAGATAGGCGGAGAGAGGAGGAGGAGGGAAGAGGAGGGAGGAGGAAGGAGGAGGAGGAGTAGGGAGGAATAGGAGGGAGGAGGAGGGATTAGGAGGAGGAGAGAGGAGGAGGAGGTAGGAGAAGGGAGGAGGAGGGAGGAGGAGGAGGAGTAGGGAGGAATAGGAGGGAGGAGGAGGGATTAGGAGGAGGAGAGAGGAGGAGGAGGTAGGAGAAGGGAGGAGGAGGGAGGAGGAAGGAGTAGGAAGGATGAGGAGGCAGGAGGAGGAGGCAGGTAGGAGGAGGAGGAGGAGGGTAGGAGGAGGAAGAGGAAGGGGAGGAGGAGGAGGAGAAGGAGAAGGAGGAGGAGAGAACGCAGGGGAGGAGAACGGAGGGGAGGAGGAGGAGGGAGGAGGTGGAGGGAGGCGGAGGGAGGAGGAAGAGGGAGGAGAAGGATGGGAAGGATGAGGAGGGAGGAGGAGGAAGAGGGAGGAGGAGGGAGGAGGAGGGAGTGGAGAGAGGAGGAGGGGGAGGAGGAGGGATGAGGGGGAGGACGTAGGAGGAGGAGGGAGGAGGAGGGAGTAGGAGGAGAGAGGAGGAGAAGGGAGGAGGAAGGAAGAGGAGTGATTAGGAGGAGGGAGGAGGAGGGAGGAGGAAGAGGGAGAAGGAGGAGGAGGAGAGGGAGGAGGAGGAGGGATGTGGAGGGAGGAGGAGGGAGGAGGTAGAGGGAGGAGGAGGGAGGAGGAGAGAGGATGAGGAGGGAGGAGGAGAAGGGAGGAGGAGGGATGAGGAGGATGGAGGAGGAGAGGGAGGAGGAGGGAGGGAGGAGAGGAGGGATGAGGGGGAGGACGTAGAATTAGAAGGTGGGAGGAGAGAGGAGGAGAAGGGAGGAGGAAGGAAGAGGAGTGATTAGGAGGAGGGAGGAGGGTGAGGAGGTAGGAGGAAGAGGGAGGAGGAGGAGGAAGGAGGAGGAGGAGAAAGAGGGAGGAGGAGGAGGGAGGAGGGGGAGGGGAAGAGGGTAGGAGGAGGAGGGGAGAGGAGGAGGAGGATTTTAACGCATATGCCTGTAGACAACTGCAGCGAAAAGGTGGGTCTGTCTATCTATCTGACCCGGCGTGGCTTTGCCCAGCTCCTGGCGGGTAGCGTCTCATTAAATTCATACAACAAAAAAAGTAACTTAAAAGAATGTCCTTCCACACACCATCCATTATTTTTAATGAAAACTCTTTCTAATCACCTGCATGACTACAGTAACTTCTTAAGCATAAAAAGATGAGTTACAATGTTATGCATTGTGCATTATTTTTATGAAAACTTTGAAAATGCCTTAAAGATTGTATCATTATTTATTATAACTCATATGCCGGTACATAACTATAGACACAGAGTTTATAAATCTTTGAAAACGATGCAACAATATGACTATAAGTTATACAGAAAAGTTATTAAAAGTTATGCCTCTTGAAATAACTTTTACAGAGTTAAGTCCCCTTGCTGAATATAAATTATAATGAAAAATGGAAAATTAAATAATATTCAGTAAGCAGCCAATTTCACACTAAAAAAATATCACAGTTGGCTGCGCTGGAATGAAAGGAAGACGTGTAGAAAATTTCATCTCAATCGGATGGGCCGTTCGCGAACGCATAAAGGACATACGGACGGAGATTGCCTTTTATATATAAGATTGTATATATTGTTTCGTTCTCGTTGTTCCATTGATGAAAATCTGTGTTGACTCGTTCGCCTGTACCTGTGCATGTTTCTTTCCCATCTGTCGAGCTTCTCTATCATATGTTGTGTATTTATTCGGGGTTGTTGTCATTCATGCAGTTGTTTTGTTTCCTAGGTAACTTGTACACACATCTTAAACATCTTGTATATATGAATAAGGTATTCAGATCTGTATCAATTATTAACATGATTTCACACTGTCTCTACTGGAGTGTTGCGTTTTAATCCGTGCTTGGCATTCAATAATGAATTTCGATCAGCATAATCATCATGTGTCATGCCGATAAGCGTGGAGTGCCAAAGTTCGCCATCTGACACGACCACCAGAGTTTTAAATCATGTCTATGTTCTTGTCCCGTCGGGCTCCGTGGAGAAGGTATTACGGACGCGGTTCATGATCCCAAATACTCGCGTTTGAACTGGCAGCATACCGCGTTGTTTTGGTTTTTTACGAAATCGTATGGGTGCGGGTCGTCCAGAAAGCAATGGCAAACTACTGAACGTAAAACTTGCCAAGACATCAACAACAGCAATAAAATGCTGGTGTTGACTGCAAGCGTCCTGTAAAGGATATGCAGATAACTTTTAAAAAAATGTAGTTGTCCCGGTTACACCATGTGACCAAGCCATCCAGGTATTTATCTCCCTGCTTCCATTTGCTATTTCCCCGTACATTTTGCCGGTTTTCTACAAATTTTCAAGTTCTTGTCTCCCCACAATGTGTCCAAAAGCCTTGACTGTCTGCGTCTAGTTTCTCTAATCAGTTTACGGTTTTAATTTGTTTCTTGAAGAATTTTCTTATTCGTTTTTCCCTGGATTGCTTTACAATTTCCTCAGAAATCTCATTTACACCGTATTTCTGTTTATTTTCCATGCGTATAACACTTCAACACTCCCTTTTTCTCACAGTTATTGACAGCATTTTCTTGGTCAGTATGTTTTCTTCTTGCAAAATGACACCTTTGCCATAGGGATTCTTATCTAATCTCTAAAATGTACCTTGCTTGCTTGCTTGCTTGTGTTCGTTGGCTTGAGCTCCAACGCGAAGTCCTGTATGTCGGAAGAAGACATCCTGTTGTCCAACATCAGTGTGATGTCATACAGGACCTGAGGTTTGCGTGAGTATCCGTTGTCCCATGTCTGGCTTATTGGTGTGCAGACTGGTGGTTCCTCGCCGTACAGGCAGACACTCTCCGACTTCGGAGGAATCGGCGATCCTATTGACTTTAGCCAGGACCCCGAAGGGACCTGTTGCCCAGGACGCTCGACGAGGACGCGTCAATAGGTCTTGGCCAGTATATAACCCGGCCCTGGTGCCTTAGAAACACCTCTGCGTCCCTAAAATGTACCTTCCATCGATTGTTATGCCCACAACGACACAGTTATATCAATTCACTTTGTAAAGCATTTCACGTTTACTTGGATTTGGTGTTGTTGTATTTCTATCTACTTGGAAACGATCATAGCACAGCCTTACAAAAAAAATATTTTCCAAACATTTTATACAAGATTTAGCAGAAATGAGGTCTGCTAAATCCACATATCACATTTATTTGTCCGTAGCGGCTCTAAGTGTTGACATACAGGCGTTCGTGTATTTAACTAAATATTATTACAGTATTTTCTGTATAAGGCTCTGGGGGAAAACTATTGCTATCTAGTGCATTAAAAAATGAAACTGTTTACTTACAGTTTCAGTTTTCCAAGAATCTTCTTAGAATTGATTGCCTTCTTTAGATTTTAACGCACTTCATGCATGTTAGTATGCTAGTTATTTTCTTACCCTTCTATCAAAGTGTTACATCATCTTCAAGAAGAGCATGTTTTCTGTCACCGGATTTATTTTATTAAATTTGTGGACAGTACATTTTGAAAGAAGAGCATAGGAAGCATATTACTGTTTTTGTAAAAAAGGCATGCTTTGCTTACTTTAAAGTAAAAATATGTGACCAAGACACGTCTCGGGCTACTCACATTGTTAGCTAAACATTTGTTGAACACCTGCGACAGTGAACTTTTGGGAAAAGAACATGTTTAACATTTGGAATTCCAGTGGCGTTGGATAGAGGCCAAGAACCACTTTACAACTGTTATTTCTGTGTTTTCAATATTAAGGGAATTAATTGGGGTGGGGGGGGGGGTGGGGGGTGGGGGGTAACAAAAAATTTAAATATCCAGATTTTGATTTTGCTAGACGATCTGTTCCCCTCGATCTTGGCAGTTGTCACTAAGAATTTTGACTGTCTTCGTCTAATTTCTCTAATCAATTTACGATTTTCATTTGTCTCCTGTAGTACTTGGTCATTTGTTTTTCTATCTGTCCATGGTACTCTTTGCATTTCCTCAGAAACCACATTTCTGTAGCCATCAGATGTTTTTCAGCTTGACTACACATTGTCCAAGTTTCACATCCATACAAAAGAACAGGCTCTATGTACCCCCTCAACACTCTTTTTCTCGTTTCAATTGACATCTTTTTATTGGTCAGAATGTTTTTCATCTTGCTAAAGGCTACTTTCGCCATGGCGATTCTTGTTCTAATCTCTTCAAGGCATCTCCCATCAAATGTTATGACTGTTCCGAGATAATTGTACCGATTCACTTGTTGAAGAATATTCCCATTTCCTTGTATATTACATTGTGGTACTTCATTCTTTCTAGTGATGACCATAACCTGTGTCTTCTTACAATTTAATTCCAACCCCAGCTGCTCACTGTGTACAACAACCGCGTCTACTAATTGTTGCAGATCCTGTGCATTGTCTGCAATCAATACTGTATCATCTGCATACCTAATGTTATTGATGTTCTTCCTCCAATGCTGATTCCATTTATATCTTCTACATTTCTGAAAATATTTTCACTGTGTTTTGTACTAATGTAGTAAGTCGTGTAAACGAAATAGGTGTAAGTTATCAGCCAGATGAGTGGCGACTTTTCATTGACAGCTCTGAAAGATGTTTTTAAGGTGTTATCTTACTCAGTGGTAATAAATATGGCACAATTCGAACTACTCATTCCACTACAGTGAAGGAGGAGTATGCTACAACAAGTACAGTCCTGGAAAAAATTAAGTATTTAGAACAGATGTCTCCAGATCTGTTTTCCCTGTACAGTGAAAATATTTTCAGAAATATTGAAGATATGGAAGGAATGAACATTGGGGGACGATGCATCAATAACATTAGATATGCAGATGATACAGTATTAATTGCAGACAATGAACAGGACCTGCAAAATTTAGTAGATGCGGTTGTTACACACAGTGAACAACAAGGGTTAGAATTAAATTGTAAAAAGACACAGATCATGGTCGTCACTAGGAAGAACGAAATACCACAGTGTAATATACAAGTAAATGGGAATATTCTTCAACAGGTGAATAGGTACAATTATCTCGGAACAGTGATAACATCTGATGGGAGATGCCTGGAAGAGATTAGAACAAGAATCGCCATGGCAAAAGTAGCCTTTAGCCAGATGAAAAACATACTGACCATTAAAAAGATGTCAATTGAAACGAGAAAATAAGTGTTGAGATGCTACATAGAACCTGTACTTTTAAATGGATGTGAAGCTTGGACAATGAGCAGCCAGGCTGAAAAACTCTGATGGCTGTAGAAATGTGGTTTCTGAGGAAAATGCAAAGAATACCATGGACAGCCAGAAAGACCAATGAACAAGTCCTTCAAGAAACAAATGAAGATCGTAAACTGATCAGAGACATTAGACGTAGACAGTCACAATTTTTTGGACATGTTATGAGAAGAAATGATTTGGAGAACTTGGTGACAACTGGTAAGATCAAGGGAAACAGACCAAGGGGAAGACCTAGAAACAAGTATCTGGATGGCTTGGCCTTGTGGCATGGTCGAGACAGAAACACGGAACTGATCCACGACTCTGGTGATCGAGTGAGATGGCAGAACATGACCGCCCACGCTTACCGGCATGGCACATGATGGATGGATGGATTTAGAACATAACTGGACAGTTTGTGCAGATCATAAAATGATGAACTTCTTGCTTGGCCAGCAAAGGGGATTCACCAAATATCCATGCTTTATATGTTTGTGGGATAACAGGACAAAAGATACTTAATGGACACAGAAATAGTCCCCGTTGAGGAGTGAATTTAAAGTTAGAGAAAAATATATTGTCCACAAGCCTCGATTTTATCGAAAAAGAGTTCTACCAACATTACACCATTAATATAAAGCTTGGCTTGATGAAGCAATTTGTTAAGTCACTGAAAAACAATTTTGAGCATAGACAAACTTAAAGCTAGAATTTTGGATGGACCGCACATTAGAAAGTTAGTAAACGATCTAAATTGTATTGATTCCATCAATATAAAAGAGTCCACAGCCTGGTCATCATTTGTTTTAGTTGTGAAAAACTTTCTGGGTAACTTGACAGCAGATAATTATTCTGAATTTGTTGAAAACATGTTGTCGAGTTTCTGTAAGATTGGATGCAACATGAGTATAAAATTGCACTGCTTCCATAACCATTTATATTTCTTTCCCGAGAATCTTGGTGACTTTATTGAGGAGGAAGGTGAAAGATTTCAACAAGATATAAAAACAATGGAAGAGAAATACCAGGGACATTGGGAAGCCGACATGTTGGCAGATGACTGTTGGACCCTTAAGCATGAATGTCCTGGCATATCACACTCCAGGAAGTTCTCGAAAAGAAGCTTTTTGTATGTTGACTATAGATAACAAAATGCTAGTAATAAAGTGTTAATACATTTGTGGTGTTTCATATAAAGGTAATAAATGCATAGTACTGACATAATCTGAATGTAGATTACAGTCAACATAAAGCTGATGGCGCCTAACTCTAGGCTTGTACATAACAATTGCCTTACTAAGAAGGTTATTCTTAATTATCTCTAAAACTAGAGCAGTTAAAAGAAATATGATTACATTTTTGGAATCGGCAACATAAAATTACCTAAAAACAGGTTATAATCTATGTGCAAACAAATTAAGCATTTCCTTGAATATCAAGAAAACAGAAACAGTGGTTATTTAAAAGAAAAAGATGATACCTAAGCGTGGCATAACAATAGAAGGGAAAATGCTTAACCAAGTTGATAAATGTTATACCTAGAAACAATACTAACATCAGATGGAAGATGCATGGCAGAGATTAGGAACAGAATTAGGCAAGCAAAAGTTGCATTCCAGAAAATGAAAAGTATGTTAAGCAATACGTTACTATCATTGAATATAAGAAGGAGAGTGCTGACATGTTATGCAGAACCTGTTTTGCTGTATGGCAGTAAATAATGGAACGTTAATGAACAAATTAGGAAAAGCTTGGAAGAAACAGAAATGTGGTTCCTGGGACGAATGTATCGATATCTTGCACTGCCAGAGTAACTAACAACGAATACCTGGAAGAGTCTAATGAAACTAGAACATTATATATGAACCAGATAATGAACCAGATGCCAACCTACAAACTATGGCAAAGACAGTCACAGACAGACGCACCATGGCCACACTCATAATTAAGGCCACCGAACTTAAAACATTAATTCGTATTTTATATGTGTGAATTCCAGCAATTTTACAGAACGGACTTACAAATTGTCCAAACTTGGTGAAAAGTCTTAATCACTATATAGAAGGAAAGACAATATCATGATATACAGAAGACGTCAATAATCGGTTCAGAAAGAAGAAATGCCAAACATTCCAGCACCGCAATGAACATTGAACACGAGTGATTTAATTACATGTGCATAACTTTCACAGGACAAGAACAGTATCCTATATATGCATAAAGGCAGCGACGATGAACATTTTAGTGTATAGGTATTAACTGCGTGACATCCAATGTCTAATTTTATTATTATAATACTTTGTATTGTTATAATGTGATATGTACATATGAGCGTAAGTATAATGGCGAATAGAATAAGTTGTAATGCTGAAAATCAACGCCTGGCAATCCCAATACGCGAGTGTTACCAAACTTGCCTTCGCGTGTGGTGGATAGCCCGACGAATGACGCTTAGCAATAGTGGTACAGAATTAACATCATAAGATGGTAACAAGAAAGAACATACCAAAGAGATTAATAAGAACTCTCCATAACAGTAAACGAGGTGTGCTCAAAAAGGGAAACAACTCACGGTCCGACATAAGATGAGGTAAGGGGGACTATTATATACATGAAGTATATTCGAACCATGACCACAACATTGACATGAGGTGCTCATAAAGAATCGATTAGGATGCATTAAATAGAGACGAGGGGGACCACGTCTGAATAGAGAGAAAATGTAAGAATGCTGTAAGAGGAAGTTGTAGCCTTATTCGAGGCGTCAATCAATGGAGAATCCTTAAACCAGCATAGCCACAATAACTATGAGATGATAATGCACAGACAATCGATTGAGAAACATGAACAGAATGTAATGTCACGGAGTGGGGATTGAAGAATATAACGAGGTATGGCAAGTAGACCCAACCAGAACATTTGCCAGACCACGACATAATCTTGAGAGAAACCTCAGTACTGAAAAAGAGAGAAGAATAGTAATTTAATCTCGAAAAAAAAGATCAGAGCAAAAAGGGACGCAAGCGTAGACTTATGATCATATAATCCCCTGACAAGGTTAGAAAGATGTACCAAGAGTAACAACAGCAGAATGTGTCACATTTCTAAGAGAAAGTGCCACATTGTTTGTGCGGGGGGAGAGTGTCAGGGCCTTATATGTAAGCAATAGTGTAAGTGCCGGTATGTAAGCGAGAGTCAGTGTAAGCATAGCTGAGGTCAAGGGCAGTAGGAGACATCACGGCTTGACTAACGGACGGTCAGGCAAGAAGTCCGTGGATAGACCCACGTGACGTGGGAAGGTCAAGGAGAACGAAGGCAGTGTGTGTGAGACAGCGGATAGAGACGGACGTGTGAAGAATAGCGCGAGAGAGAGAACGATCGAACGAGAGAGTTGCGACGGATAGCTGAGATGAACGTTGTGTAGTGATATTCGAGGAATGTACTAACTGTGATATGTGCGGGATGATGTGAGGCTGTGATTGCGAATGATCATGCGGGCGACAGTGTAAATATCGCCCATGTGAGCTAGCGCGTGGCTGCTGGTGTTGAACGATTGTTTGAGCGTGAAGTGCGACCATGTTGTCAGCCTGTAATATATATTGTAATAAATGTTGTTCAGGAGAAAGCTCCTGCGAGTTTCCGATTGCATTCATGTGTTATTAGTATATGTGTCGTAGATGTTGTAATTTGCCTGTCCAAGTCCAGTGAGCTAGAAGGAGCAAATAGTTAGGACTCTGACAATGACTATTAAAAAAAACGTCAAACAGCATTCTTTGGTCATGTGAAATGAATGTACCCAAAGTATTTCATGATCCTCGCCGGTGCTACGGAGTTCGTGCACTGAGCTGAGATTCTCCGGACTCGGGCTTGAGTTAGGAGTAGAACGGAACACTTATGGGTTACACCCGTGTGCCGTGTTGTTGATCCGTCGACTAAACTAAAACTACACTGGTCATGTTACTAGAAAGAGAGGCATTGGAGAATATCATGATAATTAGAAAGAACAGCGGGGAAAGAGACAGAGGCAGACCAAGAGAAATGATGTTAGATGCGCTGAGACGGTAGCATGGAGGAATATCATCAGCAGAGTTTATCCTGAACACCACAGACCGAGATCTGTGGAAAGATATGAACGCCTATACTAACTGGGCAAGTCACATAATGATGATAACACACCTCTACAACAACAAAAAATATTTTTTAGTGTCAAACATTTTACACTTGATTTTGCATACATGAGGGCTGCTAAATCCAAATATCACGTTTATTTTTCTGTAGCAGGTCTATTTTTTTTTTTTAGATACAGGTGTCTGTGTATTTAACTAATTTTATTACAGTATTTTCTATACAAGGCTCTGAAAAAAAAAAAAAAAAAACTATTGCTGTCTAGTCTCCTACAAAATTTTGAATTCTAATGGTTTGGAGAGAGCCCAGAAACCACTATGATGACGGATCTTTCTGTGTTCTCAATAGTAAGGAAGTTAATGGGGACAACATCACCTAACAAAACTTAAAGCTGGAATTTTTGATGGACCTAAATTTAGAAAGTTAATAAACGATTCAAATTGCATTGATTCCATGAACATAACAGAGTCTACAACCTGGTCATTATTTGTTTTAGTTGTGCAAAGCTTTATGGATAACTTAAAAGCAGATAATTATGCTGAATTAGTTGAAAACATGCTGTCGAGGTTTTGTAAGCTTGGATGCAACACGAGCATAACATTGCACTGACCCCATAACCATTTATATTTCTTTCCTGATAATCTTGGCGACTAGAGAGAAGCAAGGTGAAAGATTTCACCAAGATATAAAAACAATGGAAGAGAGGTACCAGGGACTTTGGGATGCCGACATGTTGGCAGATTACTGTTGGACCCTTAAGCGTGACTGTCCGGGCATATCACACTCCAGGAAGTCTTCGAAAAGAAGCTTTTTGTGTGTTGATTACAGATAAAATAATGCTAGTGATAAAGTTTAATTAAATTTTTGGTGTTTGATATGAAGGCAATAAATGCACAGTAATTACACATAATATACACAGTAATTACACATAATATTAATGCAGATTACAGTCAAAACGCCACTGATGGCACCTTGTAAATAACAATTGTAAATACCCTATTGTAAATGTCCTACTAAGAAGGTCATTCTTAGTTATCCTGAAAAACTAGAGATGATAGAATAAATCTGATTACATTTTTGAATCAGCAACAACAAATTACAATAGAACAGCTCTAAAATTTAAGACGCAAATGTTTATGTAGACTAATGTAATCTATGTTATATTACAATTTAAGTCCAACCTTAATTGTTCACTGCACACAATTACCGCATATACTAAATATTGTAGATCCTGTTCATTATCTGTAACCAATATTAACATTATATTGTTCAGTTTGTTAAAATATTTTCGTTATGGTTAGTTTTTAAATGCTAACATGCAATGACGTTAAATAATTTGATGATACATTTTAAAAAAAATATGTTAAAAACATACATGTTACAATGACGTGCAGAAGATAAATGTTCACAATTCTGTGTCTAAATCTAACAGTATGTATGTATCTAGCTGATTCAGTGCCAGAGGATACAAGGACGATGTATCGCCATACTAGGTTCACCGTGTTATTTGTTTTGTTTCGTGGTATCTTCCTCAATTTCAATGATATGTGGTCGGAAATTTACATTATAGTTCTTGTTCATTTGATTGTGTACCATGTTTGATACAAACCTACGTTTTGTTTGCCGCTGAATCAGTTTGTACTTGGGTAGTCATTGTCTTTTTCTTATTAGTTCACTTTAAGTTGTCAGTATGAATAAATGCAAAGAATGCAGCAGTCACCTTAAGCTTGTTGACATCCCCATAGAGATTGTCTTCTTAAAATGAAGCGGGTGTAGGTCAAAATACCTTTCTGTGTTCTGCATATGTTGGAACAAATATCTAGCTGCAATTTTACCAGTTGCACAGTTACATTAGTCAGTATCTCATATCTTTAGTTTATTAAACATGTGGTACTTCAGCATGCTATGGCCAGTCCATAGTCTGAGGATTGCAACTTTTTTATTTTCGGTTGAGTTGGTAATTCATATCATCTTTCTTTTGGCAATACACATCATCTATCTGGTGGCAATACACATCATATTTCTGGTGGCAACACACATCATATTTCTGGTGGCAATACACATCATATTACTGGTGACAATACACATAATCTTTCTGGTGGCAATACACATCATCTTTCTGGTGACAACACATCATCTTTTTGGTGGAATACACATCATATTTCTGGTGGCAACACACATCATATTTCTGGTGGCACTACGCATCATATTACTGTTGACAATACACATAATCTTTCTGGTGGCAATACACATCATATTTCTGGTGGCAATACACACCATATTTCTGGTGGCAATACACATCATATTTCTGGTGGCAATACACATCATATTTCTGGTGGCAATACACATCATATTTCTGGTGGCAATACACACCATATTTCTGGTGGCAATACACACCATATTTCTGGTGGCAATACACATCATATTTCTGGTGGCAATACACACCATATTTCTGGTGGCAATACACACCATATTTCTGGTGGCAATACACATCAACTTTTGATGGCAACACACATAATCTTTCTGGTGGCCTGGATGCTCTGATCCCTACTTGGTTTTAGTCAGTATCATAAATTTATTACATGTTTACGTTTAAATAAATAATTTATGTAAACTGTAACTATATAACAGTAATTAGAATAATTATATTTTTAATCCCCAAAAAACAACAATTAAATTTCAAAATAATAACATTTCAGTGAAAATGTAACTGCAACTCACCGGAAGAAAATTTCAATCAAGAGAGTAAAACAAACTACTTTTTTCCATGAAAATTAGGTGACACTGTAAAAAAACTAATACAAAACCAAATAATTCCCTTTCATTTAAATATACGGTTATAACCATTCTATGGAAATACGCGCTAACCAATTTTAATATCTTTGAATTTATCATAAATAAATGCGATTGTCTTTTATCGTTTAAATGTTATGGTCATATACTTGTAATGTGTGCATATATTCTTAACCTTATGTGCTATGTTATAGTTTAGCAAATACGTATATAAATTAAATTTGTTGTGCAATATTGAACATTATTCAATATAAATATATTTGTATAACAACAATTTGTAACAAAATTACAATTGTGTTTATGAACATCACACAATATTATAACAATGGATAATCATATTATCTCACATTTGTGTGTGTAGCGTTCTATCGCTTTCAACTCAAACGTAGTCCTTATGTGTGCTCCTACTTCTAGTAAACAGGACTGATCTTTGCGTGTGGATTAGCTTTCCCTATTACCAGTGCCCCTTGCCATCTCCGTCACCTGAGGTACCTGTAATTTATGTTACAAACTGACGTTGTAAACTTCCGGTGCGCTGAGGACAGGGTAGTGAGTTCTCTCCTTACACCGGTCAGTTGGACTTAAACCTTGACTTCTCGTCCTTGACTTGGGGACGTTGATTACAAGTATCTCAGATGTCGGAGTGGGTTCGCCTGGTGGCGAGAGAAACGAGGGAAACTGTTAGTAGGTACAGCTGGCACACATACAAAACTCAGTGTGAACTACGCTCAAGTTTGAAGCGAACCAAAACAAAACTGAAATCATGATAGCATAAAGTGAAGATAAGCCAAGAAACTTCACAAATAATTCAACTGTGTGAAATTGCAATCAATTGGCTGAAACTGAATGTGATAACAAAATGAAACGACACAACTATATGAAATTGTTGCATTTTCTTATGTTAGGAAACACCTGATTATCTTGACACGTGCTATATCATCAAAGTGTCATGATGATGGATAGATGGCATCGCCATTAGCGCACCGGAAGTTTGTGCGGCACCGTAGGTCTCAATATAATATTACTATGTTGTAGTAATTCAGAAAACCAAGAAGCTTCACAAAGAATTCAACTAAGTAAATTTGCAGTCAATCGATTTAAATCTATTGTAATAACATGAACTGATAATATAATAATACTATGTGTAGTAGTTTAGAAAACAAAGACACTTTAAATTTACTGTAATAACATGAACTGACAAAACCAAATTACATGTTTATATTTTGACACATGAAATTTATTAACCATTTTGTTTTGTTCGCATATCCTTTACAAGACATCAGCATCTTTCAGTTAATTGTTGATTTCTTGGCAAGATTACGCTCAGTAGTTTGTCATTGCTTTCTGAGCGGCCGGTTCACATACCCCTAAGGTACCAACGTGACGAGAACCGCTACAAATTCTCGCGCACGTCACGTTACTCACGAGAGTAGACGGGATTACGGAGAAAGACGTTGAACCCCTAAGCCATGGAGACTAACCATTATTACCAAGTGTAATATATATATATATATATATATATATATATATATATATATATATATATATATATATATATATATATATATATATATATATATATATATATATATATATATATATATCGAACAACTTCTCAACATCCCATCAGATGTCACAGGAATTCAAGAGACCTATACAGATGTCACCGAAAAACTAGAACCAGACATACTAAAAGAAGAAATTATAGAAGCCATCAGATTAGCCCCATTGAACAAATCACCAGGACAGGATGAAATAACAAATGAACTAATTAAAGCAGCAAGAGAAGTAGGAACAGCTTGGCTACGTAGACTATTCAACCATGTTTGGGTAGAACAACAGACACCACGAGACTGGGGAAATGCCATAATTATCCCACTTTGGAAAAACAAAGGCAGCAAAAGAGACTGCACACAATACAGAGGCATTTCACTGTTGAGTCATACTGGGAAAATATTTTGTAAAATTCTTGAAAAAAGATTACGAACTACTTTAGAACCCCAGCTAAGCGAAACACAACTTGGATTTAGGAAAAACAAAGGATGCACAGATGCCATTTTTGCTCTTAGACAACTTACAGAAAAATCAATCGAATTCAATGAAACACTCTACTTAGCCTTTGTCGACCAAGAAAAGGCATTCGATAGAGTAGATAGAAACAAGCTGTGGGAAATCCTTAAACAATATGGAGTGAGTACACATCTAACAAACCTATGTAGAAGTTTATACAACAACAGTGAATGCATAGTGAGAGCAACTGGAGGACACTCAGAACCCTTCACCATAAGATCTGGAGTACGACAAGGTTGTGTCCTGTCCCCTCTCTTGTTCATAACATATATAGACAACATATGTAAAGAAACCAGCCAAGCAGAGACAGCAAGAATACCACATGACGAGAACACAGAAGAAGAACCATCTGCAAATCTAACCATTAGAGAACTCCTGTTTGCGGACGACCAAGCACTAATAGCAAAATCAGAAGCTGAATTACAAGATCACATGAATAGTCTAAACGAAATGTGTAGGGAACATAACATGAAAATTAGCACAAGCAAAACAGAGGTAATGACTATAACTAAAGAAGAACAAACAACAACAATTCACCTAAACGAACATCCCTTGAAACAAGTGAAGAGTTTCAAGTACCTAGGAAGTATAATATCATCAAATGGCAGATCAGAAGACGAGATCGAAAATAGGTGCAATAAGGCAAATCAACTCATTGGCAAATGGCACCAATACTAAAGAACAAACATGTATCAATAACTACTAAGAAAGCACTTTACAACACAATCTTCCTACCAACTCTATGCTACCAATGTCAAAGGCCAATTTTCCAAAGGCTATAAACGACAGGCTCATGACCATGAAGTTGCCTCTGCTGAATGGAAGGAAGCACGCAACCATTGTGAGTGTCTACGCACCAACTATGACCAACGAAGATGATGTCAAGAACAAGTTCTATGAGGACCTGCACAATGTATTAACATCTGTTCCCAAAGGAGACAAACTTATACTCCTTGGGGATTTCAATGCCAGAGTAGGCACGGACACCACCTCTTGGAGTGGCATTATTGGAAAGCATGGAGTCGGAAATTGTAACAGCAATGGACTCCGCCTCCTTCAGACATGTGCCGAACATGATCTCCTGATTACGAACACAATTTTCCGTCTCCCCATGAGAAATAGGACATCGTGGATGCACCCTCGCTCGAAACACTGGCACCTCATTGACTATGTCATCGTCAGGAGGAGTGACAGACAAGACGTTCGAGTGACAAAATCCATGTGTAGTGCCGAATGTTGGACAGACCATCGTCTCATTGTCTCGAAAATGAACATCCACATCAGGCCACCACGGCGTCCTCAAGGGGCGAAAATGCAAACAAAGCTAAATGTCACCCGCCTAAACAGCAAGAAAATGCAGCAGTCGTTTGAAAATATGCTGGAAGACCGCCTCAAGCCCAATGCTGAAGCTAAACAGAATACAGAAACAGAATGGAGAGCCCTAAAGGACACAATTTACAACACTGCTATGGAAATCCTGGGTCCAGCCCCCCGAAAGCATAAAGACTGGTTTTATGAAAATTCCGAAGACATCAACCAATTGCTGGCCGAGAAACATTTTCTCCTCAAGGCACATTTGAATGACCCAAAGTCAACATCAAAAAAGATGCTTTCAAGAACATTCAGAGAGTAGTGCAGCAGAAACTTCGGCACATGCGGGACTCCTGGCTGAGCAGCAAAGCTGATGAAATTCAGGGCTTTGCTGACAGACACTATATGAAAAACTTCTACGACTCACTGAAAGCGGTCTATGGTCCTTCAGCACCAGGCATAATTCCCCTCCTCAGTGCAGATGGGGGAACATTGGTCACCGATAAGAAAGAAATCCTCCAACGCTGGGCAGAGCATTTCAGCAAAATCTTAAATGCAACTTCCTTCTTCGATGATGAAACCATCAACTGCCTTCCTCAAGTTCCCACCAATGAGACTCTTGATGACCTGCCAACCATAGTGGAAATAAACAAAGCCATCCAGCAACTCTCAAGCGGCAAGTCACCTGGTCCTGACTCCATCCCAGCAGAGATATACAAGGCAGGTGGGCCGGTCCTAACAGAGCAGCTTCACCAAGTCTTCACAAACATATGGATGAACGAGACCATGCCACAAGATTTTAAGGACGCGTCAATAGTCCACCTTTACAAACGTAAAGGAAACCGCCAATCCTGTGACAACCACCGAGGCATCTCCTTGCTTTCAATTGGAGGGAAGATACTCGCCAGAATTCTTCTCAATCGCCTCACAGCCCATCTCGATCAAGGTCTTCTTCCTGAGAGTCAATGTGGCTTCAGAAAAGAACGTGGAACTGTTGACATGATTTTCGCTGCAAGGCAGCTGCAAGAGAAATGTCAGGAACAGAACTGCGAAATGTTCTCCACTTTCATTGACCTTACCAAGGCTTTTGATACAGTCAGCAGAGAAGGACTGTGGAAGATTATGGCAAAATATGGCTGTCCACGAAAGTTTGTCCAAATAGTGCGGCTATTTCATGACGGCATGCAGGCAAGAGTACAGGAAAATGGTGAACTGTCTGAACCCTTTCCTGTCACCAATGGAGTGAAGCAAGGATGTGTCCTGGCACCAACACTGTTCAGCCTCATGTTTTCAGCCATGTTGATGAATGCCTTCGAGAACGACGACATTGGAATAGACATCAACTACCGTATGGATGGAAAGTTATTCAATCTCAGAAGGCTGAAAGATAAAACCAAAATTAACAGCGGCACCGTCAGAGAGCTCCTGTTTGCTGATGATTGCGCTATATACGCCAACTAAGAGGCGGACATGCAACATAATGTTTCAGCTTTCTCACATGCCTGTGCCAACTTTGGGCTCAATATCAACTTGGAGAAGACTGTAGTTATGTACCAGCCAGCTCCAGGGAATAATCACACTGTGCCGAATATCAAAGTGAATGATCATAGACTAAGTGTTGTGGACAAAATCACCTATCTTGGCAGCACTGTGTCACAAGCTGCCACAATCGATGACGAAGTGAATGCAATAATAATAATAATAATAATAATAAGTCTTTATTTTCAAAGGGTTAAGAATTGGGCACGCAGGCCCGTCTGACATTCTGCCCTTCTTCTCTATTTCCTCTCATACATTCTTTCATTCAACATCACTTATGAAGCAACTTTTGACAACAAAAGAACATTAAAACGCATGAAAAATAATCAGTAACAAATGACTCACTGAGGCAGTGTTTAACATGGGCATTATAAATACCTAAGGAGGGTGTAACGTGCCATACATAAGGGAATGATTTTTTGGCTAGTTGTCGTTTGAGATAAGTTACCATTATTGTCTTTTTTGTGTTATTTGTTATGGGGGCATGTAGTCTGTACTAAGGTAGTGTTCAAACAGGTTGCGAATGTATGTATCATGATTGGTGGTGTCTTTGATTTCTTGTGGAAGATTGTTCCACAACTGAGCGGCAGAGTATGCTAAGCTTGTTTTATATAAGTCTATCCTAGGTTTAGGGACATGAAGTATATTTAGTCGTTCGCTATGTCTAGCGTTATATTTAAACAATGGCCAAAGGTAGCTTGGAGCATTTTGAAATAGGATTTTGTGAATTAGTTTGGTCTTATTAAAAAGCAGGCGCTTGTGGAGTGGCAGTAACCGGAGACGTTTATATAGGTTAGCATTGTCGGTAAGCTTTTCACCATTAATTAAACGCACTGCCCTTTTCTGGAGTGAATATAGGCGTTTTGTTATTGATTTGGAGCATCCATCCCAGACTGTGGAGCAGTAATCAATATGTGTTTGTATATGAGAAGTATAGAATATCTTTCTTGTGTTTTCGTCAAGAAATTTTTAATTTTGGCAAGTTGGTATACTTTTTTGGCTATTTGTTTAACTAGAGCATGAACATGTGAGTTAAAAGTTAGATTTTGATCTATGATAACACCCAGTGTCTTGTGCTCGGTGACACTTTCTACAGGCGTGCTGCCAATGTGCAGCTGAAGAGTTCTCTGCGAGTTTAGAGTGTGAAGTCTTTGCCTGGTTCCTATTAACATAGACTTTGTTTTAGTAATGTTAATTTGCATGCGGTTTGCATGACTCCAGTTAACTACACTATTTATTTCCTGTTGCAAGGATAATTCTAGCACATTACGATCAACAGCGTTTGTATATACTGTGCAGTCATCAGCAAATAGATCGCAGGACGACGACAGATTTAATGGAAGATCATTTATATAAATGGCAAATAATAGAGGGCCAAGAATAGACCCCTGAGGTACTCCAATATTAATGGTAATGGCTTGAGATAAAACTTTATTGTGTGATACTACTTGCTTTCTGTCTAATAAGAATGATTTTATTAATGTCACTATATTAAAACTTACTTTCATTGTTTCTAGTTTTTTAATTAGAATAGTATGATCTATCATATCGAATGCTTTCCTAAAGTCTATAAACACCGCTCCACATAGAGTATTGTTGTTAATATTTTGATGCCAGTTTTCTATCATGTTTGTTAGTGCCGTATGGCAAGAATATTTTGGCCGAAATCCTGACTGGCTGTCAACTATCAGTTTATGGCGAACTAAGTGATCTAGTGTTGTTTTGTGGATGTGCTTTTCTAGCGGTTTGGATAATGAGGATAATATGGAAATTGGTCTATAATTACTCATGAGACGATCGTCTAGAGGACCAGCTTTTAAATGAGGATACACTTTAGCGATTTTAAAGGCTGATGGGAAGTGACCTCTGGTTAGACATTGATTATATATAAAAGTTAGTGACTCGCAGATCGCCGGTGCAGCATGGCGAAGGATCCGACTACTAATTCCATCTAGTCCTGATGAGTTATTGTTTTTTAGATTACGGAGATGAGTAAATACTTCAGTTGTCGTCATTAGCGGTATGTTGGAGGAAATGTGTCCATAGCATTTGTTCTCACAGAATGATGATAATAAAGATATGTCATGAGGCGCATCTGGTATTGCAGCCTTCAGTTGGTTTATGTCGGACTGAAAGTATCTACTGAATTGATCACATGTAACCTGATTTGATGGTAATGATTGTGATGATTTGTGTTTGTTTGTCAAGGTATTAATTGCTTTCCATATATCTTTAGTGTTGGATTTATCTATTACTATGTTCTTAAAATAGTTTTTCTTTTCCTTCCGAATAACATATTGAACTTTGTTTCTCAGACTACGGTACATAGTTAGATCTCTATTTTTGTGAGCCCTGTCGCGATCTCTCATAAGTTCAACTACCTCCTGTGTGATCCACGGGGGCTTTGTGTGATGTTTAACACGAACTTCCTTAAATGGAACATGTTTATCAAATATACTTAGAAAGGTCTTTAGCCAGTGGTCCAGAGCATCGTCTGGGTCAGGAAGCTGGTAAACATAATCTAGAGATGAGTTGACCAAATCTTGTAAGAAGACGTCTCGATTTAAATTTTTGTAATTTCTATATTTTATGCTTATATGTTTGTGTTTGGGAGTTTTGGTGCCCCTTTTCGACCACGTGCAACATACTGGATAGTGATCGCTCATTGCATTGATAGGTACACTACATTCTGTGATGTTATCAGCACACGTAGTATAAATATGATCTATAAGTGTTGCAGATGATTTAGTGATTCTAGTGGCTTGTTTGACTAACTGTTGGAAATGAAAAATCACAACAACAGAAATGAGGTTCCTGAGAAGAATACTCAACGTATCAAGAAGAGATAAGATCAGAAATGAAGAAATCAGGACTAAAGTGGGGGTTAAAGCAGCACTAGATTTTATTAAAAAGCAGCAAGTCAAATGGTTTGGACATGCAAGTAGGTTACCAGTCAATAGCAAGAATCTCCAAGGCCAGTGCAGCCTTTGGCAGACTGTACAAGAATGTATGGGACAGAACTGGAATAAGCCTGCAAACAAAGCTAAAAGTCTACAAAGCAGTTGTATTATCCACACTGCTATATGCTTGTGAAACCTGGACTGTTTATCAGCGGCACGCTAGGAAATTAAACCACTTCCACACAGTGTGCCTAAGGAAGCTACTGAAGATTAAATGGCAAGACAAGATTCCAGACACTGAAGTCCAAGAAAGAGCATCCATGCCCAGTATCCACACTCTACTGATGAAGAATCAGATTCGCTGGGCT
Organism: Cepaea nemoralis; assembly: GCA_014155875.1. NCBI lineage: Eukaryota > Metazoa > Mollusca > Gastropoda > Stylommatophora > Helicidae > Cepaea > Cepaea nemoralis. Next base: position 109,548 of record JACEFZ010013679.1, read on the forward strand.
GGTCACTTGACTCGAATGCCAGATCACAGGCTCCCTAAACGAATTTTTTTTTACAGCGAACTGCGTTGTGGTAAACGCTCCCAAGGTGGCCAGAGGAAACGTTTTAAAGACACTCTGAAAATTTCACTGAATGCTTTTGGAATTCATCATGACACCTGGGAGGCTGCAGCCAGAGACCGAAATTCGTGGCGTGCATCATTGCGCAAAGGTGCAGTCATATGTGAGGCAACCAGGACTGCAAGAGCTGTGAAGAAAAGGCAGGACAGAAAAACCACTGCAGGAAATCCTCCTCCAGAGACGTCAAGCATTCTTTGCCCACATTGTCAAAGAACATTTCGAGCCAAAATAGGCCTTATCAGCCATCTTAGAACCCACGGCTCCACACCTTCAACCCCACTGGGTGAAATGAATGGTCATCATCATTCTTGATGGACAAACAACAACAACCAATGTCAAACCTGGACAATGACAGAAAAAGAGAAAAGAAAAATCACAACAACAGAAATGAGGTTCCTGAGAAGAATACTCAACGTATCAAGAAGAGATAAGATCAGAAATGAAGAAATCAGGACTAAAGTGGGGGTTAAAGCAGCACTAGATTTTATTAAAAAGCAGCAAGTCAAATGGTTTGGACATGCAAGTAGGTTACCAGTCAATAGCATACCACAACAAGCAATGATGTACAGACCAGATGGAAACAGAGGAAGAGGCCGACCACGTAAACGTTGGACGGAGGGAATAGCAGAGTCCATGGGAATATCGATATATGAAGCCCATAATCGGGCACTCTCACGAAGTTTATACTTCACCTCGACACCGCAAGGTACAAGAGGAACATGATGATATATATATATATATATATATATATATATATATATATATATATATATATATATATATATATATATATATAAATATTACTGTTCAAATAAAAAAAAATGAAAAGCAACATTATTGCAGTTTCAATTGCAAACTTGTACCAACATTTTATTGACGTTGCTGATTCCGCTTATTCAGTCGGTTCTGGCGATGGCGGTCCGTAAGAACAGGACCTCTGTGGGGTCTTCTAGTCCAAAGACCAGCGTTGTGCAGCTGGTTCCTGGCCGTTTGATCTGAAATTCGACGAGCTCCTGGCATTGACTGGACTGTGTAGGACGCAGATGCAAATGGATTCCTAAGGTGACGCAGTCGTATGTAGCGGTCTTCGGTAGCAGTTGTAATTCTGGGTCTTCCACTGCGCAGCCTGTTTGTCACTGAGCCAGTTTATTGAAATCACCTCCAAAAGCGACTAATGGTGCTTCTAACCATATCAAATTAGAGGCACATCGGGAGAACGAGAGGTCTAGTCAACCAACACAGAAGTGGCACTGTCGTCCCCCGGACGCTTATGCCCATGTTGGGGGTGGGGGAGCACCTGTGGACTTATCCGGAGTGCAAGATGATACCCCAACAGATAACATCACAGACCTATAGCAGGCTCCTGCTTCTGGACATTTTTATATTTTTGTGTATAAAAGGGATAATTCAGTTTCAAATTGTTTTGTTTATATTTTAATTACTTTGATTTAATCCTGGACAATTTTTCTCTCCCAAATGCACATTATCATCCCAGCTATTCCTGACCCGACCCTCTACAAACACATAACAACCACTGGAACCACGACAGGTTGGGGTTGTGTAATTGTACACAGTCTGACCGTCACCCTTGCCATCTACGCTGACACACTCTCCTATGCTGATTTGCTTACTGCACCCGTGTGGATGAGACACTGCAATTGCTAGCTTGCCATGCTCCGCATGAGCTGATGTACTGCGACAGGTAAGCATTGTTTCTTCAATAAACTGTTTGCATTCTAAACTTTTCCGTGCACATTCCCATTCATGAACAGCGTTCTCTATGCAATCGATCACATCCGGGTCATGTGTCACGTACACCATTTTGCTGATGTCTTTCTCAGCATCACTCCATACACGTGACATACCTGAGAGTTGGACAACACCCTCGCAACTGGCAAGATTACGTCCCTTGTCAAAAAACAGATAGCATGTTGTATGCTTTGCTTCAGAATGATCAAAGACAACATGAGCTGTCGTATGTATTATTATATAAGCAAAGTTGGTTTTGGGTTCACCAGACTTCTGGCACTCTCCACATTGGCACCTTCCTTCTTCTCTGATGACCTTATACACCCAACAGGTTCCGAATAGAGCATTGCGAGGGTACGGTATGTTAGTACCAGGAAATGTCTCCGGTCTTTCTTTACTTACCTGCTTGACTGCCACAAGAGCAACAATGTTCCCGAGGGCCTTAATAGGTTCCACAATATGGCGGCTGCCAAGAGGGAGGTGGTCTTCATTAAACTGATATATAGGAATAAAGTTTTTGTGGTCTGGGTTTTTTTCGCAATTTATAAATCCACTGTGTAGTTCTGCCTCTGCTAAAAATTCCTCGACTTCCGCTGATCCTGGTAAATAGATGAAGACATTACAGTTAAAAGATTACTATTTAAAATTATATAAGCTTCTGGCATAATATTTAACCGCCTGTGTATTGCCAGGACCTTTCAGGGAAATAACGAAAATTAACATTCTAGCCTACCATGAATGTCGCAGGAAGCAACTAGGGAGGTCGACTACCTGATCAGTTAGAACATTCTAGCTGCAACATCCAATGGTCGGTTAAAATATGGGATGAAATAGCGTAGACGTACATCGTCCTCCTCTAATTCAAGTAATTTGGTAGGAAGCATGGAACCAGAGATATACTATTTCCCCCTGATGAGATAGCAATCTGCAGACTGAAGGAACGTAACATAGAAACTGGAACTAGTGCTAAATTTCGATTGCGTGGATTTATTAGATGTGTATCCAATTAGAGTGCAGCAGAGATAATCGTTCGTCCATGCAACATGTTGCAACAAAAGATACAATTTTCAACTCATAAACTTGGGAATTAGCAGTCAGAGCATTTCCCAGACAATAAATAATGTGGGCTAATTTACCCGCCTATATTGTTTTAGTTAAGACTAAAAGAGCACACCCTAAATGTGTTTTCGTTAGCCAATACTATCACAACAGACTAGCACAGTTTGTTGACATCACTGTGCCTAATTGGCGAGTTTAAAATGCAAAAGACACAAGAGATTGGTGTGAATGCCCTAAACAATAGAAGGAAGGAAACTAAACATGATTTCACGGAAATCTTGTCTACGACAAGATCATTTTCGCTGATAATCACAACGACAGAATCTGAGCCGAAATTACTTTCAAGATGAAAGAATCAAATCAAGGTATTGTCTACAATCTATTGCAACAGAAAGAAACTTTCCATACAGAATACATGACAACGCAGAAATATTTACATACGGCACGTCAAGTAAAAGAATATTATTCTATCAAGAAAGAACACACCACCTATGGAAAAGTCGGCGAATGTGAAACAATTCGTTATAACACCATTACATTTCAACAGAGACTAAAATTACTTATTCATGACAATGATATGTAGTTATTGATGTTGCTATTGATTCTTTAGTAGATTATATAGAGTACTTATAAAGTGTGGTTTGTTATAGCGGCCGAACTAATGTAAATAAACAGCTTAATCATTAGAATAAAGGTATAATATAACTTATGTTGTTTGTCCATCAAGAATGATGATGACCATTCATTTCATCCAGTGGGGTTGAAAGTATGGAGCCGTGAGATCTAAGATGGCGGATAATGTCTATTTTGGCTCGAAATGTTCTTTGACAATGCGGACAAAGAATACTTGAAGTTCCAGGAAGAGGATCTCCTGCAGTGGTTTTTTTGTCCAGCCTTTTCTTCACAGCTCTTGCAGTCCTGGTTGCTTCACTAGTGACTGCACCCTTATGTCATGATGTATGCCATGAATTACGGTCTTTAGCAGCAGTCTCCTAGGTGTCAGGATGAATTAAAAAAGCTTTCATTGAGACTTTCAGAGTGTCTTTAAAGCGTTTCCTCTGGCCGCCTTGGGAGCGTTTACCACAACGCAGCTCGCCGTAAAAAAATTGTTTATGGAGCCTGTGATCTGGCATACGAGTTAAGTGACCAGCCCAGCGGATCTGATTTTTCATTAGCAGAGTGTGGATACTGGGCATAGATGCTCTTTCTAGAACTTCAGTGTCTGGGATCTTGTCTTGCCATTTAATCTTCAATAGCTTCCTAAGGCAGACAGTGTGGAAGTGGTTTAATTTCCTATCATGTCGCTGGTAAACAGTCCATGTTTCACAAGCATATAGCAGTGTGGATAATACAACTGCTTCATAGACTTTCAGCTTTGTTTGCAGGCTTATTCCATTTATGTCACATACGTTCTTGTACAGTCTGCCAAAGGCCGCGCTGGCCTTGGAGATTCTTGCATTCACTTCGTCATCAATTGTGGCAGTTTGTGACACGGTGCTGCCAAGATAATTGAATTTGTCCACAATACTTTGTCTATAACCGTTCACCTTGATATTCGGCACGGTGTGATTATTTCCTGGAGCTGGCTGGTACATATAACTTATAGTGAATTAACAGTAAACATACAATTTTTATAATTATTATTTACAGCAGATTAGAGAATTTAATTTGTTGTTAATATGTTATAAAATCTTAGAAGTTAAATATATTATTTTTCTTTTAAATAAATATTGTAATAATAAATAAAACATAGTTAGTAATCTTAATATAAGATTTAAGAGTCATTACAATTTATTGGTTATTATATATTATATTATTGATGGAAGATGCATGAAATTAAGAATTTAAAATTTATTTTGTTTGAGTTTTATTGTTCATATATTAATATTAATAATAGAGGAGTTGGATTGTAAGTATAAACGCGATTAAGTAATTGATTGTTTATTATTTAAACTTCACATCAATGTTGAGATTTAATGTTGTGACTGTCTGCATGATTGTTGCAGGACATTGTTAATATTTACTTTGTTTTATTGTTGTTTGCATGACATTTTTTTTTACATTTATTGTTATAAAATTAATAATTTGTAATAATGGAACTAATTAGTTGCTCCTGTTTGCATGACAGTTATTAGCACTTATCATTACTGTCGTTAATTGTTTTTGACGGGGATTGATAAAAAGGATCAACAACTGTTAGGTAATGCGATTTTTGTTCGAGTTGGTGGACTCCTGCGATGTTCTGCTGGTAATTTTTTTTTTTTTAAATGGTAACATCTAAGTGTTCGTGGAACACATTGCCATCTGATTGGTCGTTGGAAAGGCATCAGGTCGAAGGAAGATCGAGCATGATTAATTTTTTTTTTTTTTTTTGATGATAATTGTTAAATTTTGGATTGGTGTTATTTAACACACTAGATGGGTTTCGTGTCGTATTCCTGCGGGGCGTTGGCGATGCGGTGTTTCATTTTGGTAACATCAATATGGGTTGTGGGACGCTGCATCGGCGAGGCTATCGGCAGGACTATGCTGATTGTTTAAGGAGAGTTGTATATGACATTTTGTCAAGAATTGATAACACGAGAGGTTGTATCGGGTGTTCGACTGGTCGCCGAGATGGATTATTTTGTTTGATTTGAATGATATGAATGGTTTGAATGGTAGTCCATACCGGTGAACAGTGGTTCATATTATACCGAAAAATATGGGGTTATTTTTGATTTTACGAACGATTTTAATATTAAATTAAGGTGAGGATAGTTAAAATCCATACTAATATGACATCAGGTAATGTGGTTTTGCTAACATGCGGCGAATTGAGCTCGTTTGCGCTGTATGATGGCGATCTCGCATTGCAGATTGTTAATAGAAATTGGTTTAGTAATATGGAAAATACTCAGGTATGGTGGCATTGGGAGTTAATGTACAGTGATAATACTAACATATTTAAATAACTTCTTGTTGTTACTAAACCTTATTCATTGTGCCACAAAACCATACACGAGTTACAGTAGGGAAATTGTTCCGTAAGGAGAATAGATAATTTATTGGGAAAGAAGCAATATTGCTAAACGAAATGGTTATAGAATCATATTCAAATTGATTATTTACTAATTTAGTGAGTAAAGAAAATTATTTTATTGTGTTCATAAAATACAAAAGGATACAATTAGATTATAATTAATTATTATTTTTATGAACACAGTATTAATATCGTCATTGGATATTTATTATTAATATCTTGTGATGAATACTGTGAATTATATATTGGAATTAAAAACATCAGTTTGATAGATACTGAAAATTAATTTGGAAATTGAATAAATATGTTACATTTATTAATGAATTGTAAATCTTGAGTATTACTAGCAGTTACATTTGATTTATTATAGCTATTGATACATATGAGTGAAACATTAGCTTTGAATATATTATGTTGATTATTATTTCATTTATTATGTATTTGTTATTAGATTATTATAGAGATAAATTAATTAGATATTATTGAATGATCATTTTATGATGTGATTATGTAGAAATTATATACAGTTAGAAAAGAAAATACAGTGAACACTTCCACAGATTATGGCAGTATTGATCAACTCAAGCCAAAACAGCAGTCGGTGACATAATTATTTCAAACTATGCCAACAGCAACTATAGAGTAAGCTAAGTCCATAACAACAGAGGTAAATGGAGACAGTCAACGGTAAATGGTCAATGGTAAAACAGAAAGGCAAATCACATACCACGAGGCCTAGAGGGCAGAGGAAAAAAGCGTATACATGATAGAAAAACATTCCACATACCAAACACCAATAATAATAACGAGGGTAATAGTACTTGTTAATCACGCACGTACCCTCATTCGGTCATAATGGCCTTGGTAGGATTGGGGATGCTTGCCGGTTGGCAAATGAAGAAGTTACTGTAGGGAGGCCACGGGACCTTTTGAAACCTATTGTTTACGTTAGCCCAGCCCTCCCATAGGCTGTGGCTACACGACGTCTACAAGGGTAGTAGATAGAAGTGCCTGTCCGACATAAATAATAATATTTTTTCAGTGATTTTGTGGAGTGATTAACAGAATGCCATACCATCATATTATCATAAAGTATAGAATATGTATGTAGGAATATATGTATATGGAGTGTATCTATGAAATAGAATATATCCGAAAGTCCAAGGCAAAGTGTATGGATAAGTATGCCTAGCATAACAGCTACATGATACCTATGATGACTAGGTCGCATTTGCGAAAAGTTAATGCACCTTAGAAATCCCTGGTACACTTACGAAGAGTCATGGACAAATGGTTACGAAGAGTGGCAAACGAAATTAAGCAATGGTCAATTAATGTAGCCATGATGAACACTGACAGTCGACAATATGCTGAAGTGATTCAATTTATCAGTACACCATAGGTGTAAGATTAATAGTTAATTTGAAAGCAAATTCTGTATACATTACTACACTTAAACTCAGTTAATAGATTTCAATGTAATGCATATAGAATAAGAATAAATACAAATTAAAGAATGTTCTAATAAGTGGAGATCTTGTTAGATTAAGTTAAGATGATATGTATGTATTAGTTAGTTGAAACAAAATATTCACAGATTTCCGATTTTTCAGATCCCAAGATGTACTTCCAGATACAGACAAGATATATTAATTAATTAGACATTAATGATTTGTTGTGAAATTGTTTGTGAGAAAAAATGCTGTTACACACATGTTTTGCCCAACAAGGGGGGAGTTCCATGGAGTTGGCGTGGATCAAAGTACCACCCAGTGCAGGTGACCTAGAGTCTTGCATATTTCAGTGACAGACGTGAAGATCGAGTGGATTGTGAACCACCCTGCCGGAAGTAAGCTGAGTGAAGGTCAAGCACGGGCTACAGGTCCGTGAGAGATCATTCACGTCTGGACCGCGTTCGAGGTCGGGACGGAGAATGGCACATGGCAGAAGTCCATCTAGCCGCCACGTTTGTACAGATGGAGCGTTCGTGAATTTGTGGACGAATGTCGACGTCAGTGATTGTTCGAGCGACAGATATACAAGATAGAGATCGAGTGCAAGTATTATTGTTTTAGTGACATGATTCGAATGCGTTTTAAAAGAAAGACAGAATACACAGTGTGAAAATAGATGCAGCTGTCGTGTTATGAAGAAGTTATTGTTAACGCAGTGTTGTCTGTTATGTGATATATATGTGGTGAATTAGAGAAGGTAGAAAGGTTGATACTACCACCAGTCAATTAAGAATCACTCCTAAAGAACAACAGGGTGCTCTTTGCCAGACAATAGCTAAACAGAGTGGGAGAATAATTCCCCGACAGATACCAGCGTCAAGCACTGGCAAATATGGCCAATTAACTCCAGGTCAAATAAGAACAACAATAGAACATGAATATTATATATTCCCTATCTACCTGGAGACAGTAGCGTGGCTTATATCAACAGTTACAGGTGCCCTAATTCGTTAGCAACTGAGTAACATCATCTCATCCATCGGCAACACAGAATAGCTCAGTGGCAGTAAAATCGCCAGTCGTAGTCCATCCAGCAATAACTTATTGCCGACTCATTTGTGACAATAATTTTGTGACGATAGTACTCTGAGTGGGATCTATAGCAGTGGACTGGACCAGTGGGTGGTTGAGTGTACTACAGAGTATGAGGCTCGGTGCACAAAAGAGTTGAGTCGTGCCTTGCAGACATGATAGGGGGATGACTATGTTATGTGGATATGTGTGTGGGTGAGAGGCACACATAGTCATAAGAGGGACAAAACACAACAAAAAGGTGTAGACCTGTTGTGTGGTTATTGAGCTCTTGAATCTTTTTTTCCAAATTTTATTGACAGGGTGAAGACATTTGTGTGTGCGTATGTAACAGTACAGCGAAGGGACGATGGACTATCAACAACTCAAAGACGGTTCCAGCTCCATGTTACTTTATTAAGAATCAAGCCAGATGTTGCTCAGTTAAATCATACGTCCATCTCTTCTCTAGTCCCCGATGTTAACTGATCCGTAACCACAAACTACGTCACGACTTGAGCATCTTTCTTCCCATTCTACCCTGATGCTCAAGCGTGCTATAGTTTTGCCCACCCCATATACACTTACTGCTACACCTTCCTATGTTTTCTAAAGACTTTTTCCCTTAAAAAGTCTTTACTCCCAGTCCCCCTACTCTATTCCCTCTCTTTCCTTACCTCCCACAGCTCCTCTAATCTTCCCCAAACCAACTTTATTTTAAGTAAAACAATCTATTCGTAACTCTTTCCCCTGCCATATAGTAATCCACTATATATTTCTTGTTCGTTCTTGGCTCCTCAAGGTTCCTATATAAAAAATATATATATCATAAGAACAGCTCGTATAAATCGTTATCGTATACTTGACATTATGAAATTCTTCACTCTTTCACAACACAGGATAGACAGCAACAATGTAGTTAGAAAAAGCAAAGAAGGGTGCGCACCCAGTGAAAAGCATAAAGAATGAATAGTCAACATGATCACATTTACATAAAGTAATGAATAGTCAACACAATCACATTTACCTCCCTTGCCAAATAAAAATTTTTTGTAAAATAATTTTTTTTAAAATACATCTTATGAAATAGATCTTTGTTCTCTATAAATCAAGTTGACATAAGTTTTCTCAACATTTATATATTCAACATTCATATTGCCATCCACAATCTTGTCTATTTCTCCGTTACCTCATCTTTTACCACGAGCCAATGTTCATATTCCATGAACATTTTTAATTTAATTAACGCTGGTATTTCACAGCACCTATATCTTGCCCCCTCACATCCCATAATCTGCTTCTTTGTCCACCTATATATATATCCCCGCTTATATGCTGCCATTCACAGTCTCCCCTCCAACCTTATATCTTCATGCCGATTTTCACAGCAACTTAATATTCCCAAAGAGAATGTGTCTCTCTATTAGCCCTCAGTAGTTTTATTAACTCTTTTCTAAACAAAAGGTCTTAAATAATACCCCATATATTGTCTTTATTCTAGCCAACACCATAACTATTTAAAAATTAAACTTACTTAATTAAATTTATAACAAGGTAACCTAATACACAAAACAACTTAATTAAATTATGAGTTAAGCGAAATAAAATCAAAACAAGACATCATATCCCCCAACTCATTCAAAGAAAAACACATTTTAAAATAACATTACATGCATCTTATCAAATCAGAAGAAAATATTCTATTATTACCTATCACTATTGGTCTCTTTTACGGACCAATAGTCTGTACGCAAAAGTCTAGGAACACAATAATCCTATTCAAATAACAACAACCATTTCACATGACCAAATCAAGCAAAAAAACATATTATATATGAGGCATTAAAAACTCAGACTTAATAAAACAATCAAATAATAACAATCATTTTACAGGACCAACTCAAGCAAAAAAACATATTATATATGAGGCATTAAAACTCAGACTCAATAAAACAATCAAATAATAACAATCATTTTACAGGACCAACTCAAGCAAAAAAAACATATTATATATGAGGTATTACAACTCAGACTCAATAAAACAATTGTCTTCTCGCTAAAGAGAAGGTTTAAAAAAAAAAATATAACTCCCTTAAAATTAACTACGTATAGTGGCCCATCAACATTGGCCTCCTATACGAACTAATGTAACACCTATCTATTCATACAAGTCATTCCACTATTTCTATAACCGAGAAAACAAAACACTTCACTGCCACGTATGTATATCTGTTAACTACAGACCAATTTCTTAACTTAGAACAATATCTGTTCTCTCTACAAAAAAAAAATCATTAATCAACAATGACCGTACTATCATTGATTCTCTCCCCTCACAATTTTCTATCTTTTACCAGACTAACTCCTATCACATCACAATATCTGGAATATAACCACTGTAAACTACAGGTCAACTCATTTTTTTCTATTACCAGTGTGACGGCTATCTCAATGTTATCCCAATGTACCAGCAGTTATCTATCTACTAATAGAACCTGTGGCTCGGCACACCAATTGTTTCCCTTGGATTTGTACCAAGCATCACTACAACTTCTTAATCATTACTGTTAACTACGGTATATCCACCCTCCTACGTCCAGCAAAAACTTTGTCTATTTACTATAGACCTCTCACCAATACAACTAATTCTACTTCTAAGTTTCTCGTCTACCCGACGCAATTAATATTTCATTCTCCTGCATCAGTACTTTCAACGTCTCACCACAACTACTCTAAACTATCTTCAAGTCTCTCCTAGCGTTCTTGCACCGCGATGATACTAGTCACACTTATCGGAACACGTTCTCCAACATTCATTTAACTAATCTTGTTTACCTCACTATCTTTCACTCCTCTTCCTATTTATCGGGATTCTTTCAGAACAGCAACCAACACCACATATTACTGACAACAGAACCTCACTTTTCTCATTTCTCAGTATTAAGCATTCATGCTTCGACATGTCCCTATCAACAATACTAAACATGTTTTATGAAACATCATTCAGAATGTTAACTCTCATTCCGTCAACCTGTCATACAACTTCCATAATTTCCGTCCAACGTCAGATATTCTAACGAAAAGACATCACAATTCTCTAATCATGTTCTTTCTATCTCTCAATTTTCGCATACTCTATGTTCCACGTTTTATCAACGTCACTTATCAGCCACTCTTCGCATATTCACACGTTATTCGTATTTTGTTTGTTCAGACAGTGATACACAACCTCGCTCTCATCTCACTACTACTCTCGCATCGCGACAACCTGACGTGTCCACCCTTATACTCACGCACGGACAACGCATAATCTGACGAATTACTCAACAGGACTTTCACAATTCAACTACTTTCTTACTTCATTCTCAACCATCATAATGCTACTATTCTCCGTCCTACTTAATTCTCAACGTCAAACTACTCTGACGGTCAATTACTCATTTATCCTATCTTAACCTCCTCATCACTTCATAATACTTCTTCGAGCTATGACATCCGCATTACCCAATCGTTATCACTATTCTATGACCACTTTATATCTCAAAATAACCTATGTAATACAAGACAATACTACATCAGTTCTCGACGTCACACATCACTTGCAATGATTCTCCACCATTTTCCACAGCAACAGCACATTTGAGTCGAAATTTGAGCCTCATCAAACTTGAATTACCCCAAGCTCAGTTACAAAATGCTCAAATCTGCTCGTATCGATTATTTAAATACAACCATGGTCTTACCGATTTCATGAGACTTCTAGCTGTTTCCAGCGACGCTTCAGCTGTTTGCTGTTTTTGTGTTCCACTTTCTACTAGGCAAACATCTTTCTTTTTGGAAGTATCTTTCTCTCTCTCTCTTGGTATTCGTCTCCTAGCCTTCCCTACTTTCCTGTCATATAAACTGGTATCTAGTTCTAAAGAGTCACCAACCAAAACTCTGTCCGTTTGTCCACCAGGAACTACACCGTATGAGGGAACATCACTCTTCAAGTCAGGATCTGCTCGTAGTGCAATTCTCTCATTCTCCGAATCATCAGTATTCACAGTTGTCTCAGCATCACGGTATTTACTATAATATGCGGCGGTAGAAATATCTTCTCCGTAACCTGAGCTCTCACACCTAATATTTCTACACCATTTGGGGATAAATTTCATGTCTATACCTGAGGAACTTGACATGGCAGTACCTCTATTAACTATCATACTACTATTTCTTTCTTCAATACTTTTCCTCTTTGGTTTCCTTTCGTCTTTGGTTCTCGTTTGTCTATCTTTCCCAATTTCAACCTTGTCTCCCTTAGTCAAGTGAGTTGGTTTTGACTGAGTCTCTATTAAGTCAGTTTGACTTCCCTTTGTTATCTTGCTGGCTGGTTGTACCTGGACCTTTTTCTCTACTGTATCTACCTGAGTCTGCGTACTATTTTCTATCGTATTACCTGCCTGCGTCTGTGTCTCTCGGTTTATTTTCTTTACTAATACCGTCGTCTTCTTTTCCTGTTCAATCCTAATATTGGCAAGTACTTTAGGAGTCGTTGAATTCTTATCTTTGTGTTCTACTCTGTCCTTCGATCCTGACTTCAAATATTGTCTTTGTCTCTTTTCAAACCAGTCGTTACGTCTTTTTCTAGCGGTTGCACTGTGAGATGGCCAGCCCCATGATTTCTTTGAAAGGTTTCTCTCACGCCCATTTTTGTATTTATAACAACTATACCAGTCCGACTCTTCACCATTACGTCTGTTCTCACCGTCTTTTACTCTATAACCATTAGGCCTTGGTTCGTCATAACTATATTGTCTTCTGTCTTTATCAAGCAGTGGCTGTCTCCTGTTATTCTTTCCTACTCTATTATAGTCTACCTTAAATCTATAAGGGTCCTGTCTAGTCGTTCTGTTCTTCAACGTTTCTACAAAATTCTCTACTTCACTAACTGCCTCTTTTAATTCCCCCAACCATGTACTAATACGTTGTAATTCTACATATAAGTAATTCATATTAACTTCTTTGTAATTTCTATCAGGCTTGAAACAATATTTCTACTTCTTCTTCTGCGTATTCCTTGGTACCTGGAAAAAAAACTCGTCTTGAACTCAGCCGAAATTATGCCTGTTTCTCCACTGTGCTGTGATGGGTCTGCTATGCTGAAATATTTAGTTATTCCTCCTGAAACTCAATAATTTTCTATCTAATAGAAAAATTTAATTATATTACCCCTGTTCTTTTTGAACTAATTTTTCCAATCGAAATTGAAGTCCTTGACGTCTCTTCTCTTGTATGCCGAGACTGAGAAGCACTGTATCTGGTATTCGAGTACTTGAACCAAGATCGACAAAGCGGCTTCAGTAAGGATCAAAAATGCTCGACTGGGCTCGATAGGCCTCGACTAAGCTCGATAGGCTCGACTAAGCTCGATAGGCTCGACTAAGCTCGATAGGCTCGACTAAGCTCGATAGGCTCGACTAAGCTCGATAGGCTCGACTAAGCTCGATAGGCCTCGACTAAGCTCGATAGGCTCGACTAAGCTCGATAAGACAGTGAAAAACGATTGAACGTATCAGCCACCCAGGGACGGGCTCTTGAATCACAGCAAGGAACGATTGTATGTATCAGCCACCCAGGGACGGGCTCTTGAATCACAGCAAGGAACGATTGTGATCAGAGGACAGCACTGGCCAGCCCTCTGAAATTAGCAATGAACGATAGTCAGCTTCTCCAAGCAACCGACAGTGTAGAGCAGCGACTTACTGATTTGACAAAGCGGCTCTCTCACACAACGGAGTCCGGAGATGATTTGACAACGGCTCGATTGGCTCGAAAACGATCTGAGAACGGCCTGGACTTCACCACCAGTAACGCTCGAAAACAATCTGAGAACGGCCTGGGCTTCACCACCAGTAAAGCTCGAAAACAATCTGAGAGCGGACTTCACCACCGCATGAAGACATTAAAGGTTGATCTGTTCCGGTGCCAGTCTAGGTCGGGCATTTTGGAAAACCCCCTGAAGTCCGTTCAGCAACAATCTGATAACGTGCTAATGTTTCAAAGGCACTGCATTTTCCCCACAAACGCTGTATGAAGTAGTGGCTGCATCAAATATAGTGGGCTAGTACGTCCGCTATGTACCGCGACAATTGAAGTTATTCATCCTGGTCTGGGCAACAATTCTGTACTGTAACAGTACAGCGAAGGGACGATGGACTATCAACAACTCAAAGACGGTTCCAGCTCCATGTTACTTTATTCAGAATCAAGCCAGATGTTGCTCAGTTAAATCATACGTCCATCTCTTCTCTAGTCCCCGATGTTAACTGATCCGTAACCACAAACTACGTCACGACTTGAGCATCTTTCTTCCCATTCTACCCTGATGCTCAAGCGTGCTATAGTTTTGCCCACCCCATATACACTTACTGCTACACGTATTATATTGGCAGATGGCGATGGAAGGTGATCAGTTGGTACAAGTGATGCTCCCAAGACGGGGAACATCCCTGACCTGAGTGGTGCAATTCCTCAGTGAGTGAGGGAAATCTTTGCCTTGTATTGCCATGAGGAGCAGAGGGCGTTCTTTGGTATTTGCCACTCAAGACTCCCATTGCCACACGAGAATGAAGCTAAATGACATGTCAATCCCATATATATCCTCATATTAGACCGGCGGCCAATAACTTAACAACAGCTAATCTTCAGTTCAGCCCCATTTAAACAACCGTATAATCACCTTAGACCTATAGTTATTCTTCCACAAAGGACTTTTTACACTAGATACACAGCCAGATGAACATTTTCCCCAGCATTAAGATCGTCAAAGACTGGAAGATACTCACAATTATTAGAATCCAACAGAGCTTTATGTTAGTTAGATGTCAATTATATATGGACAAATATGTTACTTGTGTATTAGTTATTGTGTGACATTGGAATTGCCCATGGTGCATCCTTTTCTGATTAGATTGTGTTAGTTACTTTCATCAGAGTCATACGTGTATTACTGTGTTCACCTATAGCTGATAGTGTTTTCTTCAGTTGACAACAAATCCCAGAGAGCTGGTGGACGGGTTACAACTCACTTACACTCTAACCAGAGTGAGCTTTAAATTTTCTGAAAAGCAGTGACTTTCCGGTGTTTTCTTGGCCTTTTATTAGGAAAACCTAACTTATACCTAGTGGAATCTTATACTATATATCTGTTTAATTACAAGGGAATCTTACGAGCCAATTACTGGTTTTCATTTTGTAGTAGGCGACTGCGAATTTAGGATATTTATCTCTCATTTATATTTTATCACACCACAGTCCATCATAGATGATGAAGATCATTCCTTCTTTCATCCGTATGAAATGGGTGAAGATGTGACTATGAAATGAACAGGTTTAAAGTGACAAAAAGTTGAGCAGAACGCGTTGACCTAAATCCCTCAACTGTATCAATCGGAATCCAGTAGTAGGTCAAGTCGAGACGACTGCAGATGGAGTCAGGCAGAGTGGATGACCAGAGTGTTCTATGTGACTCAAGTGCACGTTGCGATCCGCAGCGCTTTACTGGTGCTCCCCATCACATCGTTGAATCAAATAATGATTTCCTCTGCACTTTCAGCCGAGTCAATCTTGCATGCTGGATAGGCAGACCCTATCACACCGAACGTTGAACACCAGTAGGGTACCCTCATCTGACCCTCATCTGATTTGGCCGGCATGTCAAGGCCGTTGCCCTGGAGGCGGCCGTTGACGCACGCTGGCAGCTACGAGGAGCCACAGGTGATAACTGGAAGCCAAGCTTGGGCAAATGATAGGTAAGATAGTTAGCATCCAGTCACAGTGCAACGGTGATCGCTAGTATCAATACACGTCGATGTCTCTTAAGGGATACGGAGTACTTATAGAAGTGTTCTGCGTTCTTGATATAGGTTTATTCTATCAACCAATAACCAACAATATAGGTAGTGGGTCGGACTTCTAAAAGGATCTAAGTTTACCTTATTCATGAGCAGTTTTTTTTCTTCTTTTTTGTTGCTTTCGATCGTTTTGAAATCAAGCGTAGTCCATACATGTTCTATTACTTCTAATGCACTATACTGATTTTTGCGTGTAAATTTGCTTTCCCTTTACCTGTATCCCTCGCAATCAGGCGAACCCACTCCGACTTCAGAGGACTTGTAATTTACGTCCCCGAGTCAAGGACGAGAAGTCAACATTTTAGTCAAACTGACCGGTGTAGGGGCTAAACCCGCTACTTTGGCGCCAGTACACATTAAGTTTCAGAGCAAACGCTCTTATCCATTTGGCCATGCTACTTGAGCAGAGGGCCATTATACCGTTGCTCAGAATTTTCAAAAGTAAAATACCTATCCACAAAAGTAAAAATGTGTACAGCATGTATAGTTCTGGAATACATACACTGCCACCCACCCCGAGGGTCACGATGTTGGGGCACTGTGTTGATATTCTCCTTGTGTGATCTATAGGATGAGACTGGGACGCTATGGGAGGCCATATCTGGGCAATGAAGACGAGTTTACACAAACAACTTGAAACCTAATCATACTGTTCCTAATAACGAAGATTGAACCCATGCCATTGAGTTGGTAGCGTAGTAATCTCTATGCCACCATGATGTGTAAGTTGTAATATAAAGTATAAGTAATGGGCCCCTTTACACGCCACGAGATATATTGGGTATATGGTGCTAGGCCCATATGTGTAGACCATTCAGCCCTCGACTGGTGATGTGATGAATAACACCAAGGTTGGCTTGGCTTCCCGTGAAATCTCCCGCTAGCCGCTTCTTCTTCTTCTTCTTCTTCTTCTTCTTCTTCTTCTTCTTCTTCTTCTTCTTCTTCTTCTTCTTCTTCTTCTTCTTCTTCTTCTTCTTCTTCTTCTTCTTCTTTGTTTGTCCAGAATGTTTGTTTTGAACGTAATTGCGTTGTGTGTGTGCGTCAGATCTTAGTCAGAGCTACCGTATAACAGTAGACGGTACTACCTGCTTTCTGTTAGCGCCGAACGTTGGGCGGTGCTTACCAAACCCGACACCCCACATTGTGCAAACGGCTTCGGACGGAAGAGAGCAATTGGGAGGGTAAAAGCTTTACCCTGGTGCGAGGAAATGCAACCTAAAGACAAAATGTCATGGCAAGGCAGATCAGGCCTAAGCCTTGGTTGGCAGCTGGTCTAGGATCGAAGCTCCGACAGGTGGACAGTTAGAGCATTGCTTTGCTGATCCGGCAGCTTCTGCAGCTTGTCTTCTTCCCGATGTAGAGGTGTTACCATTCCTCTGGAATGAACTAGGCAGGCCGAGAGAAGGATCATGCTGCATGGGCAACACATGATCTCTATATTTTAGCCTAGGCTTTGTGCTATGGAGAGGCAATAACTCTATCCCTGAGAGAAACGTTTAAACAACTTTTATATGCGGTGTCTGCGAAGAATTCTTGGTATTAAGTGGCAAGACAAAATCACAAATACTGAAGTATTGGAAAGATCAGGTTGTGTGACGGTTTATTCCATGCTCAGTCTTCGTAGACTTAGATGGATAGGACATGTTAGGAGGATGGATGATGGTAGAATACCAAAGGACATCTTTTTTGGTGAATTACAGATTGGTAAGAGATCTCAGGGTCGGCCTTTACTACGATACAAAAATGTGTGTAAACGGGACATGATTGATACAGGCATTGATAATGCACATTGGGAGCAAGTCGCCGCTGAACGTGTTGCATGGAGGGCAAACATCAGAAATGGAATAAAGACAAAAGAGAAAATTATTGCAGATAAGTCACACACCGAGCGTGTGAGACATAAGATGGTGCATGATGGTGGAAATGACCACATGTTCACATGCACCCACTGTGAACGAACATTTACAGCCCGAATTGGCCTTATCAGTCCCTTTCGCTGCCGTCATGGGTAAAAGTTATTATGTCTTTTTGAAGCACAAACTATCGTCTGTTAAGACGGCAATGTGCCAATAATTGCGTTGTGCCTGTTTACAGCAGAGCTGCGATATTTACGCATTTCGGCCGACACCTTCGACTTCTATGTTGACCGAGTTAACCTTCCAGAGCTGGTACCACTTTTATCCTGGGTCGACATGAAAGCCCAGGTCAAAGAGAGAAACATCTCTGGCATATTTCGCCGCCTCTCTTCAGGTGCATAGTGTAGAATTATATATCACATGAAGTGAATATATGTATCATGTTTTGGCTGAAATACCATAACAAATATAATCACAGATACTATTCAAATGTGGAGCATTTAATATATCCAACTAAACAAACAACCAACCAACTAGCTAACCAACCAGCTAGCCAGCAAGACTACCAAACAACCAGCCAACCAACCAACCATCCAACCAGCCAGTCAACCAACCTTCTAGCCAACCAAACGGCCAGCCAACCATTTGTACACCGGTGTACTGTCTGGAAGTTTGTCTTTAAAAAAAAATAATAATAATAATCAGAGCCATTTGATTCGGAAAAACCCGGTAATTTCGAAGTCAGAAGCATATATGAGAAACTTGTGAGAGGCATGATATGCATTGTTATAGGGACGCAGAGGTGTTTCCAAGGCACCAGGGCCGGGTTATATACTGGCCAAGACCTATTGACGCGTCCTCGTCGAGCGTCCTGGGCAACAGGTCCCTTCGGGGTCCTGGCGAAAGTCAGTAGGATCGCCGATTCCTCCGAAGTCGGAGAGTGTCTGCCTGTACGGCGAGGAACCACCAGTCTGCACACCAATAAGCCAGACATGGGACAACGGATACTCACGCAAAACTCAGGTCCTGTATGACATCACACTGATGTTGGACAACAGGATGCCTTCATCCGACATACAGGACTTCGCGTTGGAGCTCAAGCCAACGAACACAAGCAAGCAAGCAAGCATATGCATTGTTTCCCATAACAATAAAACTATGTAACACAGGTTTCTTCCTCTTTGTCATGGACCTAACTTTTAGGCCGCCGCTTTAGGCTCGCTTCTGTTTGTAGTCATGCTACTGGCAAGTCAGATCCATGGCGGCATTTTATCTCATGGCGCTATTTCTGTGCCCCGTATTTAATGGCTAACGATCACTGCGCCATGATTTACTATCTTCTGAATAATTTGCTATAAAACATTAATTACTTGTCCATGTTTGCAGGCCACTCGCTCTCTTCAATTCTCGGGCTAACGTCACAATTTCAACTGAAGGACATAACAGAAGTCCACGCTGTTTTCATCACTAATTTCGCGACTTCACATTTACGATCAAGTCTTCACTCGCATCTAACTGCACAATTATTCTCAACTAAAATAAGCACAGAGACTATCACTCGGAAATTAATTATAATTCACAAACGGCACTAACCTGGTGCTATTCTCGCACTCGTTACAACACGTTCTACCTGGATCGTGTCTTAACTTGTACTCCCAATTTCAGCCGAGAATTATCTTCTCCTGAAACTCTCACAAAACGTGTTCCACGCACTAACAAACACTCATACAGATGTGAGTTCCACTCATACCAAACCCACTCCCTGTCACTCTTCTGCCTTTTATGACCTGTTTGGGCGTAGGCTCTATACCAACTCACATCACGTCGCCCTATATTTTGCTAGCTTCTGCAACCTCTTTTATATCCGTTCCAAATTATTCATCCCCGTGTCTAATTGGCATTTCCATATTACACTTCTAATGGTATCTTTTACCAATCAGAACTACATACCTTCAATGTCTTCCTCCGGTTCTGAGTTTGCCGGGGATTCTGTTCTGTCATTACCTGCCACAATAATCAGAAATATTCCATCTATATGTCAAGCTTAATCAATATAACACTGTCTGACTTTATCTTGCAGATATTCATTTAAGAAATAATATAATTTTATTTGTTGAAAACTATCAATGGATTGATTTAAATATTGAGCACAACCCACTACTGGCAACGCTAGTAGTGATTACGCCAATGAGAGACACCAAAATAGGATTAGGAATGAGTCCTTCGCGAGGGCGGTGGCGGGTGGTGGCTCCTCCTCCTAGTCTTGGCGGGCGGTGAGGAAAAATATTTTTGTTGTTGTAAAAGTCGGAGAGTGGGGCGTGGTATATTATTTTGTGGTGTAGCGGGGTATATTATTTCGTGTGAAAGAGGAAAGCTTCGTTGAAGGCTGGGGAGTCGTGGCGGGTAAAAAAAGGCGGGGTATTTTTGTTGATAAGATTAGGGTCATGGTGGGAAATCTTTCGTGATGGATGAGGAGAGCGGGAACAGTCGTGACTGAAAACTGTTACGTTGCGGATTTTAGTGGAATGATCTTCATCCTGTGATAGGGATTTGACTCGGTGGTCGAGTGGTCCTAGAACAAGTATTGGTGATGATAAGAAGGCGTAGAGAGGCTGGGGTCCTGTGGTGGGAAAACACCGTGGTGGTAAGAGGGTGTAGTGACTGTCGGTATCAATTGATCAAAAGTAAAGAGGGTAGTAGGAGTCTGTGAGGATTCATAAAGCTTAAATTGGTATATGAAGTGAGGTGTTATGTAGAAGGTCGCCTTCACTATCAGCTGAACAAAAGTAAAGAGGGTCGTAGTGATTATCCTTAGCTGATAAGAGGTGGTATGTGGAGGGTCGCAGTCACTATCATCTGACAAACGTAGGAGTCTGGTGGGATTTGAGTGGGTGGTGACCTAATTCTGGATGATGTATGGAGGACTCCGCCTTACCATCAGTGGTGGTGGCTGTCGGTCGGGTTCGCAGAACACGCCGCCTGAAAAGAACTATCTTTGTTAATACGCCTTACATCCCTCAGATGGGCCCCGTGGTGGGAAAACCAATATATCACGGTATTCGTCTCCAGGACCCTCATTGTCTTTAACAGACATAAACAAAGACAGACACACAGGGATAAACAACCACACTATAGCATGGTAATCGTCTCCAGGACCATCATTGTCTATAATATACATAAACAAAGACAGACACACAGGGATAAACAACCACACCCAAGTACAAACAAGATCAAAGACACAAATACAAAGACATCACACACATCCTATTATTACTAGTGTCATCACAACAACCACACACACACACACACACACACACATGAACACAAAGACACACTTGTTACACACTTGTACACATGTACAGTTCTATATACAGACAACTACATACAGACAAGCACAGAGACATCCCATGTACACACACACGAGTACAGACATACAAACACAAAGACAGACACAATCGGAGGCAGATGCGTACGTGAGAAACCACGCGGGGTATGATAGCGTGAGAAACCTACCACACACGCTTCATCAGTGGGCGGAAATATGTGAGGCGGGTCAGAGTCTGTGGCGTTGTGCAATGGTACCAGTACAATTTTGGTATGAAGGGGGTGAGCATCATATAACCTTGATATGAATGGGGTGATGGTAATTACACAAAGACACACTTGTTACACACAAGTACACACACAGACACACACTCACCCATACACACGTACATACACACAGACACACATAAGTACAGAGTCACCACAACAACATCCACATCACAACTATACCCAACCACACACACACACTCACCCATACACACGTACAAACACATACATACATACTCACCCATACACACGTACACACACACACAGATACACTTGTAGTCACAGACATCAACAACGCAAATACACCCATACATACACAAAGACAACCACACACACACATCACATGAACACAAAGACACCCAAGTACAGACATACATACACACTTGTAGTCACAGACATCAACTACGCAAATACACCCATACATACACAAAGACAACCACACACACACAGACATCACATGTGCAGACAGACAGACACACTTACACAAAGAGGGTCACACAACTATACCCAACCACACGCAGACACACTCACCCATACACACGGACAAATACATACATACACACAGACACACATAAGTACAGAGTCACCACAACAACATCCACATCACAACTATACCAACACACACACACACACACACACAGACACACCCATACACACTTGATATACTTGTACATACAGACCTACAAGCGTACAGTCACAAAGACAACCATACACACCCATCTCCTATCATTACTACTGTCAACATCAGCTATACACAACTACAGACACCCATATCCTCTTCCTGGCCCCATAAGAATATCACAAACTACACAAACCACATACCCTTTTTTGGTAACGAACGTGGATGTACAAACAAGATCACAGACACAGACACCAACTACAGAAATACACACCCAAAGGCAGACACACTCACTCATGCACATTTGTACATACAGACATACAAAGAACCAACCACACACTTGTAGATACAGACATCACAGACACGTACAGACATACTCAAGTACAGACAGACAGACACACTTACACAAAGAGGGTCACACAACTATACCCAACCACACGCAGACACACTCACCCATACACACGTACAAATGCGTACATACACACAGACACACATATGTACAGAGTCACCACAACAACATCCACATCATAACTATACCCAACCACACACACACAGACAGACATACACACTTGTACTCACAGACATCAACTACGCAGATACACCCATACATACACAAAGACAACCACACACACACACACAGACATCCCATGTGGAGACAAGTACACACACTTCTACATACAGGAACACATACACACAGACATACACACCCAGACACACTTGATACACACAAATACAAAGACAACCACACCCACGTACAAACAAGATCAAAGACACAGACACCAATTAGACAAATACACAACTATAGCCTCTTCCTGGCCCCACAAGACTAAACTACATAAACCACATACCCCTTTTTGGTAACGAACGCGGATGTCCGAGACATCCCTACGTCATCACCGAAATATCCATTAAGTGGTAGCGTGAGTCATCGGTCACGTGAAGGCGGGCGGTGGCGTGAGAAAAGCCTGTCTACAAAACTCCCACGTCAGCTCTGAAGGGTCATGTGCAGAACCAGTGTATAAAATAGACGGCGTCTCCTCACTTGCTCTACACCAGTTCACGGGCTGACTTGGTTAGCTACAGAGGTATATTTGAACCAGGTTGGTGTGAGCCTTATTCGTGTCATCGGCAGCTGATAAAACACTGAAACATATTGTTGGGTATACACCAGAACTTTTTGCAGTTGTAAGAAAAACAAGTGTGTGACTTATTCATATACCAGTTTATCAATATGACCACCAGATCTACTTTCATGTGTTCAGTGTGCGACAAAGCCTATTGTTATAAGTATAACCTTAATCGCCACATTCGGACCATTCACGGTACCAAAGATCAACCACACTTATGTCATATCTGTGGACAACTTTTCAATAGACAAGACAAGCTACAACGACACATACGAACACAGCATCAGCCACGTATGAATACACCAAACACTACAGCTCCATCATCACATCAGAGATCACCACCACATGTGTATTATGGCATCCTCGTAGTCTAACGCAAGTATCAGACTGCCACCACTGTGACTTCAATGAGAACCTTACCCGCTACAATGAGACCATTCATAATAAGTATACGTGTCAGTTACGTGACAATCTATACAATTCGAACCTTCAACGTTACTTACATCACCATATACCACGAGAAAGGACGACACCCTTAAACACCCCGTACCTGACAACTCGTCCACTCATAGTAGCAGAGGATATCCTATATCGACCCAAAAAAAAAAAAATCGTTGGATAACACATTTTCCTGGTTAGGTCGACATATTTTTCTAAGTTTTGCAAGTTTGGTTGAGATATTTCGTAACTCGGCCACTATATTTCCTACGTTGGGTACCATATTTTCTTATATCAGTCGACATTTGTATAAGTTTGGATGAGATATTTCTTTACTTAGTCAAAATTTTTCACATTTGGCTAACAAATTTTCCTACTTTTTATAAGTTTGGTGGAGATATTTATAAGTTTGACTGATAATTTTCACCTTTAGTTAACAAATTTGCCTACTTTTTATGAGTTAGGACAAGAAATGTCTTTACTTGGTCAATATTTTTCACCGTTGGCTAACACGTTTTCATACATTTTTTTAAAATTTGGATGCGATATTTCTTTACTGGGCCACTATTTTTCATCTTTGGCTAACCAATTTTCTTACTTTGGTCTACAGGTTTTCCTACTTTTTGTAAGATTGGTCGAGGTATTTCATACCTTGGCCAATATTTTTCGTAATTTGGGTAATATTTTCTTATAAGGGTCGACATATTTATAAGTTTGTCCATCGTTTTGCCTATTGCATTGTGACAAGACCGCCGGGGCTTGGACTGGTTTGCCACGATAGATACAATCCCCAGCCTTTGCTCCAACCACCTCAATAGCACTCAACATCTACCAGGCCCCACACAAGCCGGGACAGCTGGACCTCCTCTCCCTCACCTAGGGTTCCCTACCCCAAGGGGGCTCCGACCAGACACCAGTCATATCACTGCACAAAGTCATAGCTAAGAGAACAAAAATTTAATTCTGAACTAAGTCAACCACAACACAGAGAAGGATGGCTGAAAGCCAGACTAGAAGAACTATGTACAAGATCAGCTATGCAGATGAGTATTCATCATGGAGGCGGACGATAGCTCGTGCGGTTGTCCAGTCGTGGTAGCGACTCACCCAGGCTCCTCCAGTGGACTGGAACTCCAAGGTCTGCTGCCTCTCCAAAGTTCCCTCTTCACACAGAGAACCAATCACGGGCTGATCAAGCGCAATACCACTGCCTGACTGACACTGCACCGATGAACAAGGATCCTTCCTTGCTGTCGGACTATTTCACTCGTCACACTCCTGATGAAGTCTGGGCCGACCCTAGCATATTAGCGGTCTCCCACTTGCAGAAAAAGTACATGTAGCACCGTATCAACATACACAAGAGCCTGGTCACACTTCTATCTCATAAGTGACCCACACACTGATATGTCACCTACAAAATGAGCGGTTGCTCCACATGAACACAAAATGTCGCTGGCAAAGTCTATTAGGTGACTATAACTCTTCACCTTGTTTCCATGTCCTTGGACAAATAGATCTTCACACAGTATCTGATAACTACCCGGATCGAAGGGTATCAATCACCACCTAGCATATACTGTCAACAGTTCACCACGTTGGACTGAGGTAGCTCCCTACCTGAATAAACATTGTCAACAGTTCACCACGTTGGTATGAGGTAGCTCCCTACCTTAACAAACATTGTCAACAGTTCACCACGTTGGCATGAGGTAGCTCCCTACCTTAACATACATGTCACTCTGGTGTTCCCACCAATGTTGTAATCAATGTCCTAGGTCACTGGACCACATGTTGGCTTCATAAAGGTAACCAATGTAGAAACACTATTTAAGCATCAAATTATACACGGTGTCCCATGATAACCCAGCCGGGCCAGAAGCATATCACACAGGCCATGGTGACCGGTATCAATGATCACTCTGCTCAACTTGAAAGTTCACTACCTTGCAATCACCAAGGTTTACACTGAGGTTGAATGTCACCAGTGCTTCACTGGCTAGAATCACCAGACGTTTCAGTGTTGGATCCTCTCAGGATCGGATGACACTCGTCGGACTCTTGACGGAGGTCCTAACCTAGACCTACCGACTTATTCAGCACTCAGCTCCTTCCAACATTGAACTCGCAGAATCAGACGACCACTCCCAGCTATGGCCTCAATCAACTTCTGGATAGGCACTGGAATGAGTGGGCCCATAGAGCTCATGGTGAAGCTCTTGAATCTTCTTCTGTATCGTAATAACAGATCCTGAAACACGGAGAGGTTGGTGTGAGTACTCAACTACAACAAAGACTAACAGCATCTCCACCATGTCACCTGCCTCTCAGACATTCCTCATGTCTACCAACATGAGTATGAAATCATCACATCATAGATCTACTAGGAATCATAATGTATAGGCATAATGATATTAGAAAAAGCAATAGCACACCTGTTCAGTCAAGTAACACTTCTGGGCTACATATAACCCCTAGCACCAGAGTCGACTGTATGACTCTGTCAAGCATCCTTCGCCTGGTGCCAGTCCAATCCGGTTTCATCTTCCATCATCAATCAACATATACACCTACTTTCCTTTCAGTGTAGGGATTACTGTATCGAGAAGGTGTCCAGCCGGACATCTCCTTCCTGACAGACTCATCAATTCATCAATCCCTTAACCCATGGACTGATCAATTACACACATTAATAACTATATGACTATAATGAATTATACTCCTGATAATTCATTACTATAGCATTAACCAAGGAGAACTCATGAATTGTCACACTTAAATAACAAACTCATTGCACAGCCATAGTGTCAGTTCTGGGATCCCTGCCCCAGATCCTGAGTTGCCCTTGTATTCACTGACTATCTTCCAGGTCAGTCATACCTGTGCCGGTCGAGCACAGCTGTGGTGGCCATCCACCATTACACTTTCCCACAGCTACTGTGGGTCCCGTGTACCTTGCCCCGTGACGACTTAAGTCACGTCATCCAATGTAGCAAACCTCCAGACTCCACTACCAAACTCTGACTCCACCTTTTTTTGGGGGGGGGGGGATTATTCCTCTCATATACTACTACTTCACGGCAGTACTCCAAGTACTCCATGAACCGAGTCAGGGTTCCAGAAGAGTAGAATATTAGAGACAGAAACGGTTAGGTTCAAACCTCGATCTATCTAGACACCACGGCCTCGAATTACGGAGTGCCGCATCACCCTCGATCGGGTATGTTCACTCATCGGATATGCACGATTGCATTGGGTCGGACCTGTAACCTAACAGGTTGGGCGTACCGGCCTACCTCCCAGTCAGCTACCTAGACAAACGTATGATGGAACAAGCACGGTCATGCTAGCGGACGGACATGACAACCAGCAGTAATAATAGTATCATGAATACTTTCTATCAACTGTTATCCTATCGAGGTAACACCATCCGGCTTACACGGAATAACACTGCTATCTTCACACAGTAAATACACCACGGCTGATCTCACCTTGATTCCTCGAAAAATCACCATCACTGATAGAACAATTAAGTTATAATTCTAATGTCACGAAGCACATTACACATCTCTAATAATAAGCTCTACCTTATTATTTACAGCGTCTAGCATGTTGATGTAATGACTGACAAACTATCGCCTTGCATGCGTAATTAATAAACCAAACAAGTAACTGCTACACACTGTAAAGCACATCGTTCGGCCTATTTTATTTACACACCACTCGCTGTGGAATACGGCTTGTTCCGTCAGGTAACACATTACATCGCTGATCGATAAAGCCTACTTAAATATGCAGATAGCCCGCTGTAACTTGTAACGCTACGCGACGACTCAAGTTTCGACGGCAATACATTCGTTCGGGGAGGTCGGCCCGGCATATAGACAACAGTTAAATAATATAATAAGTATTCAACTAACCTGTGATTGAACAATCACAAACTTGACTGCCGATGTCCGCTCTGGCCGCGAATATTGACATCAAAATTACCGCAGCCTGTTGGCTGTGAACTGTCTACGCTGAGGTCTGGTGGGCGACTGATCACGACTAAGTCAGTGCGCCTTCAAATCGCCTACACGGGCCGCGTGACTTTCATGATTCATGAAGAAAACCAGAGTCACGATAAGTTCCACCAACCCGTGCTGCATGAAGCACTCGTGAACTTAGAGATCTCTACCACGTACGCACTTGAGGGAACATTCTAGATTTTTCTATAAATAACTAGAATAGCTCCGCCCCGCACTACTTTTCATAGGGAAACCCCCTATTAATTGCTATTAGTTTCAAGGGAGACCAACGCATCGCACTCCCTTCAAAGGGATATTATGCAGAGATCTGCCGATCTGCAGCCATTTCGTCACACTTCGGTCGACATATTTCTTGATGTTACTAGGATATTTTCTTACATGTTATAAGTTCGGATGAGATATTTCATTACTTGGCCAATATTTTTCACCTTTGCTTAACAAATTTTCATACATGTTATAAGTTTAAACGAGACATCTATAAGTTTGACCGATACTTTTTCCTATTTGGCTAACATGATTTCTTAGTTGGCCAATATTTTTTTCTCGTTAGGTTAACACATTTTTCTAATTTTTGTAAATTTGGTGTAAATTTTTCATTACTCCGACAATATTTTTTCCCATGTGGTTAACAAATTTTCCTATTTGGCCAAGATTTTTTCCCATTTGGTTGGCACATTTCATAAGTGTGGACGAGACATTTCGTATTTTGGTCTTTTCATAGTTTTCCAATTCCAATTCCAATTTTCAAAAACAAAAATTCCAATCTCGGTCTCTTTCAACCTGCTTCTTCAGCGTTGGTTAGAGTTGAGATCCGTGAGTTTGTGTGTATTGACACTGTTCCTCTTTGTGCTCTCTTTCGAGTTATTTTTGCTCGTGCTGGTTATAGCTCCCGCTCGGGTTGGTTGTTGAGTTGGCTTGACTTTCGTTGATCCTGATACATTGCAGTCTAAGGTCGGGTTTGTCCGGCTCTGCATTCATCCAGACAATGCTGTGTTTCCTTGTTTTTTCATAGTTGGGTAACTCCTAGTTTTTATACACTTGACTGAAATATTTCTGTATTTGTCATATCTTCTACTAAGATCTTTGTTGATGTCTGGTAATGTAAGCTCTGTTCCGACAAGACAACGTCATGAAGACAAAACCACTAAAGAAAATCAACAGAACAAAAAACTTCGTTTCAGTATTTTTATCACCAAAATATCGGTGTTCACAACATATTCATCAAAATAGTTTAGTAATATATCATAAGACAAAAATCAATGACATACATGGTTAGTGAAAAACCAAAAAGTTCTGGATTAGTGATCTTCATTCTTGAGTATACACTTGTCTGACTATCAAAAACAACACTGTTGTTGTCGAAGTAATCACACATACCTTATTTGTTTCGGATCCAGAATAAAGACATGTATGAGATATCATACAAGATATCTGAATATTTCTTTTTATGAATGTAACATATCAAAACCACCCAAGAGCGGTGGTCAACACTTTTTTCTAATACTACCACTTGATTGGGTAGCATAAGGGATAGGTCCTTGCAGTACGCTTTAAGGGTTGCCAAGCTGTTCTTATCATTTGGTTGGATATTCTCTGCTACTATGAGTGGACGAGTTGTCAGGTACGGGGTGTTTAAGGGTGTCGTCCTTTCTCGTGGTATATGGTGATGTAAGTAACGTTGAAGGTTCGAATTGTATAGATTGTCACGTAACTGACACGTATACTCATTATGAATGGTCTCATTGTGGCGGGTAAGGTTATAATTGAAGTCACAGTGGTGGCAGTCTGATACTTGCGTTAGACTACGAGGATGCCATAAATACACATGTGGTGATGATCTCTGATGTGATGATGGAGCTGTAGTGTTTTGTGTATTCATACGTGGCTGGTGCTGTGTTCGTATGTGTCGTTGTAGCTTGTCTTGTCTATTGAAAAGTTGTCCACAGATATGACATAAGTGTGGTTGATCTTTGGTACCGTGAATGGTCCGAATGTGGCGATTAATATTATATTTATAACAATAGGCTTTGTTGCACACTGAACACATGAAAGTAGATCTGATGGTCATATTGATAAACTGGTATATGAATAAGTCACACACTTGTTTTTCTTACAACTGCACAAAATTCTGGTGTATACCCAACAATATGTTTCAGTGTTTTATCAGCTGTCGACGACACGAATAAGGCTCACACCAACCTGGTTCAAATATACCTCTGTAGCTAGCCAAGTCAGCCCGTGAACTGGTGTAGAGCAAGTGAGGAGACGCCGTCTATTTTATACACTGGTTCTGCACACGACCCTACAGAGCTGACGTGGGAGTTTTGTAGACAGGCTTTTCTCACGCCACCGCCCGCCTTCACGTGACCGATGACTCACGCTACCACTTAATGGATATGGCGGTGATGACGTAGGGATGTCTCGGACATCCGCGTTCGTTACCAAAAAGGGGTATGTGGTTTATGTAGTTTAGTCTTGTGGGGCCAGGAAGAGGCTACAGTTGTGTATTTGTCTAGTTGGTGTCTGTATCTTTGATCTTGTTTGTACGTGGGTATGGTTGTCTTTGTATTTGTGTGTATCAAGTGTGTCTGGGTGTGTATGTCTGTGTGTATGCGTTCCTGTATGTAGAAGTGTATGTGTACTTGTCTCCACATGGGATGTCTGTGTGTGTGTGTGGTTGTCTTTGTGTATGTATGGGTGTATTTGCGTAGTTGATGTCTGTGAGTACAAGTGTGTATGTCTGTCTGTGTGTGTGTGTGGTTGGGTATAGTTATGATGTGGATGTTGTTGTGGTGACTCTGTACTTATGTGTGTCTGTGTGTATGTACGTATTTGTACGTGTGTATGAGTGAGTGTGTCTGCGTGTGGTTGGGTATAGTTGTGTGACCCTCTTTGTGTAAGTGTGTCTGTCTGTCTGTATTTGAGTATGTCTGTACGTGTCTGTGATGTCTGTATCTACAAGTGTGTGGTTGGTTCTTTGTATGTCTGTATGTACAAATGTGCATGAGTGAGTGTGTCTGCCTTTGGGTGTGTATTTCTGTAGTTGGTGTCTGTGTCTTTGATCTTGTTTGTACGTCCACGTTCGTTACCAAAAAAGGGTATGTGGTTTGTGTAGTTTGTGATATTCTTATGGGGCCAGGAAGGGGATATGGGTGTCTGTAGTTGTGTATAGCTGATGTTGACAGTAGTAATGATAGGAGATGGGTGTGTATGGTTGTCTTTGTGTCTGTACGCTTGTAGGTCTGTATGTACAAGTGTATCAAGTGTGTATGTGTGTGTGTGTGTGTGGTTGGGTATAGTTATGATGTGGATGTTGTTGTGGTGACTCTGTACTTATGTGTGTCTGTGTGTATGTACGTATTTGTCCGTGTGTATGGGTGAGTGTGTCTGCGTGTGGTTGGGTATAGTTGTGTGACCCTCTTTGTGTAAGTGTGTCTGTCTGTCTGCACATGTGATGTGTGTGTGTGTGTGTGTGTGTGTGTGTGTGTGTGTGTGTGTGTGTGTGTGTGTGTGTGTGGTTGTCTTTGTGTATGTATGGGAGTATTTGCGTAGTTGATGTCTGTGACTACAAGTGTGTATGTCTGTCTGTACTTGGGTGTCTTTGTGTTCATGTGATGTCTGTGTGTGTATGTGTGTGTGTGTGTGTGTGTGTGTGTGTGTGTGTGTGGTTGTCTTTGTGTATGTATGGGTGTATTTGCGTAGTTGATGTCTGTGACTACAAGTGTATCTCTGTGTGTGTGTGTACGTGTGTATGGGTGAGTGTGTATGTATGTGTTTGTACGTGTGTATGGGTGAGTGTGTGTGGCTGAGTATAGTTGTGATGTGGATGTTGTTGTGGTGACTCTGTACTTATGTGTGTCTGTGTGTATGTACGTGTGAATGGGTGAGTGTGTGTCTGTGTGTGTACTTGTGTGTAACAAGTATGTCTTTGTGTAATTACCATCACCCCATTCATATCAAGGTTTTATGATGCCCACCCCCTTCATACCAAAATTGTACTGGTACCATTGCTCAACGCCACAGACCCTGACCCGCCTCGCATATTTCCGCCCATTGATGAAGCGTGTGTGGTAGGTTTCTCACGCAATCATACCTCACGTGGTTTCTCACCTACGCATCCGCCTCCGATTGTGTCTGTCTTTGTGTTTGTATGTCTGTACTCGTGTGTGTGAAAATGGGATGTCTCTGTGCTTGTCTGTACGTAGTTGTCTGTATGTAGAAGTGTACATGTGTACAAGTGTGTAACAAGTGTGTCTTTGTGTTCATGTGTGTGTGTGTGTGTGTGTGTGTGTGTGTGTGTGTGTGTGTGTGTGTGTGTGTGTGTGTGTGTGTGGTTGTTGTGATGACACTAGTAATAATAGGATGTGTGTGATGTCTTTGTATTTGTGTCTTTGATCTTGTTTGTACTTGGGTGTGGTTGTTTATCCCTGTGTGTCTGTCTTTGTTTATGTATATTATAGACAATGATGGTCCTGGAGACGATTACCATGCTATAGTGTGGTTGTTTATCACTGTGTGTCTGTCTTTGTTTATGTCTGTTAAAGACAATGAGGGTCCTGGAGACGAATACCGTGATATATTGGTTTTCCTACCACGGGGCCCATCTGAGGGATGTAAGGCGTATTAACAAAGATAGTTCTTTTCAGGCGGCGTGTTCTGCGAACCCGGCCGACAGCCACCACCACTGATGGTAAGGCGAAGTCCTCCATACATCACCCAGAATTAGGTCACCATCCACTCAAATCCCACCAGACTCCTACGTTTGTCAGATGATAGTGACTGCGACCCTCTACATACCACCTCTTATCAGCTAAGGATAATCACTACGACCCTCTTTACTTTTGTTCAGCTAATAGTGAAGGCGACCCTCTACTAACACCCCACCTCATATACCAATTTAAGCTGTATGAATCCTCACAGACTCCTACTTCCCTCTTTACTTTTGATCAGTTGATACCGACAGTCACTACACCCTCTTACCACCACGGTGTTTTCCCACCACAGGACCCCAGCCTCTCTACGCCAATACATGTTCTAGGGTCGAGCCCCACCGGTTCGAATCCCCTCTACAACCACTCGACCACCGAGTCAAATCCCTATCATAGGATGAAGATCATTCCACTAAAATCTGCAACGTAACAGTTTTCAGTCACGACTGTTCCCGCCCTCCTCATCCATCACCAAAGATTTCACACCATGACCCTAATCTTATCAACAAAAATACCCCGCCTTTTTTTACCCGCCACGACTCCCCAGCCTTCAACGAAGCTTTCCTCTTTCACACGAAATAATATACCCCGCTACACAAAATAATATACCCCGCCCCACTCTCCGACTTTTACAACAACAAAAATATTTTTCCTCACCGCCCGCCAAGACTAGGAGGAGGAGCCACCACCCGCCACCGCCCTCGCGAAGGACTCATTCCTAATCCTATTTTGGTGTCTCTCATTGACGTAATCACTACTAACGCTGATCGCATTCTGGTATGAACCTAAGTCTTATCCACGTCAATGTGGAAGCACTAGACTCGAGTTTCGCGAGTCTAGTGCTTCCACATTGACGTTGGTAAGCCACAGGTTCATACCAGAATGCTATCAGCGTTGCCAGTAGTGGGTTGTGCTCAATATTTAAATCTCAAATTCCGAAACAACAAAATAAATCAATGGATTGATTGAGTGATCTAGGAACCGACATCACAACATTCGGGGCATTCTCATCGACGCTCCGTCCCTATTCTCAGTAGCCAGCGAAGAGTTCCAACACCAATAGTACCAGTAGCAATCTGATTATTTGTCCGTCAAGCCCGTCCTCTGAACGTCGAGCGTCGGCCAGATCCCCTCGTCACTCCTCGCTGCCTCATTCTTGCCAGACCACGACGATCAATTTGCTCTTCCGAGGTGTACACGTTCCCCCACAAGACCGCAACCATGTCTGCCTTGTCATGCATCAATACTCCACCACGTTCTGCAGAGCCAGCCAGTCTGTCCGCCTGTTCATTCCCCAGCACACCGGCTTGACCCGGAGAAAATATCCAGGAGATGCTTGCCACCCGTGACCTCCGAAGCAAGCCACTCTGCACGAAGCATGTCTGTTCTCACCTTCCTCAGCATGCTTTCTGAGTCAGTTACAATCACGATGTGTGTGTATCGGATGCTCGATCTAGCGGAAAGCTGCAGTGACCGCCTCCACCTCCATCCTTAAGAGTTCCAACATGTGTATTTAACAACAATTTTCATTAAAAATACTGGACTTATATTATGTTGTGGTATCATATGCCAGGCTCTCCTGCACCAAACGTCAACCATTAGCTTTTCCTATGAACCCCCAGGCACTTCTCCTACCTCTCGACACCGAACTATCTGTGTAGATAATCACATCACCCGAGCGAGCATTATCCTGAATTAGTTGCTGGATTTCCACTTCCGTGGCCCCTGCTGGCCACTCACTGCACTCCCGGCTCAATGTGATTATAACTCTGCACAAGTCTGACTGCTCCGCTGGCACACTGACCCACTCCTCTTCTCGCCTAATGTTCTCCAAGATGCACACATGCCTGATGGTATCCTCCGCCTGAGCCATCCATGATTTCCCTCTTATCAGTCGCTGACCCTTAACTGCGTCCAGCGCCTCATGCAAAGGGTGATCTGTGTCTGCAGCTACTCTGAGGTATGCCTTCGCCTGCATCACATTGAGCCTACCAGCAACAGACGGCAAACCAAGGATGTAACGCATGCAATGGAGCAATGAGTTTTCAAAACCTGTGGATTCATACAAGAATCCAATTATTTATGTTTTAACATTTTACAAATGTATCGTAAGGAACCCTTTTCCGCGCATTGAGGTTTAGTTGGTATATGATGCACTCGCCATATATGTATATATATATCTATATATAAAACAGAATTTATGTGTGTTTGTGGGTGGGTGGGTATGTAAGGATGTATTGGCTGCGTTCGATAACGGTCCATCCGATTGAGATGAAATTTTCTACACGTCTTCTTTTCATTCCTGTGCAACCGACTGTCATAGTTTTTTACTAACTAAAATAGTATTTACTTTAAAAATTTAATAATTAAATTTACATTATCATTTCAATATAGCAAGGGGACTTAACATAAGAAAAGTTATTTCAAGGGGCATAACTTTTAATAACATTCCTATTACTTTATATATAGATTGTTGCATTGTTTTCAAAGATTTATAAACTCTTTGTCCATAGTTAATTACAGGCATATGAGTTATAATAAATAGTGATATAATCTTTAAGGTGTTTTCAAAGTTTTCATAAAAATAATGCATCTATTTAAATAGTGAAAATTTTCTAACTCATCTTTATATGTTTAAAGAAGTTATCTACAGTCATGTAGGTGATTTAACAACAGTTTTCATTAAAAATAATGGATTTATTTTAGATACGTTAGAATACACAATTCACATGTGTATATGCTTGATTTTGTTTTGTATTTAAAAAAAAAGGTCGGCCACGTGTGTGTCAACATCAGGTTTTTCATTCAATTGTGTGAAAGGACATTTTTTTTCATACTTTATGCATGCTATGTAAATATGTCATTTGATGTTTGAACGCCATGTCAGCACACCTGTTAAAATACTAAAAGGACATTGTTTTTGTATACAATTAACGTTTTTAGTTGGCCGCGTGTGCGGTGTGAAAGAGAGCACATGGTGTGTGGAAGGACATTCTTAAGTTAATTTTGTGTGTGTTGTTCATACTTTATGCATACCTTACACGCAGCACGCCAATACAAATGCAGGTGTTTTTTTTTTTTTTGTCTGTCTAAAAAAAAAAAAGAAGCCTATCCTTTGAAGTATGAGATATAGATATCGATAGATAGATAGATAGATAGATAGATAGATAGATAGATAGATAGATAGATAGATAGATAGATAGATAGATAGATAGATATCGGTCGGTCGGTAGGTCGGTCGGGCGGGCGGCCGGCCGGTCGGTCGGCAGGCAGGCAGGCAGACAGGTAGGTAGATTAGATAGATAGATAGATAGATAGATAGATAGATAGATAGATAGATAGATCTGACCCGATAGATAGAGAGGGTGGGGTAGACGGAGGGAGAGACGGACGGACGGGCAGGCAGACAGACAGACAGACAGACAGACAGACAGACAGAGAGATAGATAGATAGATAGATAAATAGATAGATAGATAGATAGATAAATAGATAGATAGATAGATAGATAGATAGATAGATAGATAGATAGATAGATAGATAGATAGATAGATAGATAGATAGAAGATAGATTAGATAGATAGACACTCAGACAGACTGACAGCCGGACCGGGTCGTCAGACAGACAGACACACAGTCGGGAACGGGAACATATATGACTACTTATATGAATTAAAAGAGATGCTCACCACCAAGGACTGGGTGAAGCCGGGCCGGGTCAGACAGACAGACAGACAGAAAGATAGGCAGACAGACAGACAGATAGACAG
Organism: Cepaea nemoralis; assembly: GCA_014155875.1. Taxonomy (NCBI): domain Eukaryota; kingdom Metazoa; phylum Mollusca; class Gastropoda; order Stylommatophora; family Helicidae; genus Cepaea; species Cepaea nemoralis. Next base: position 146,051 of record JACEFZ010013679.1, read on the forward strand.
ACAGATAGTCGGGAACGGGAGCTTATATGACTACTTATATGAATTAAATGAGATGCTCCCCACCAGGGACTGGGTGAAGCCGGGCCGGGTCAGACAGATAGACAGATAGTCGGGAACGGAAGCTTATATGACTACTTATATGAATTAAATGAGATGCTCTCCACCAGGAGCTGGGCGAAGCCGGGCCGGGTCAGACAGACAGACAGACAGACAGACAAACAAGCAGACAGACAGACAGATAGATCCCCGCCAGGGCCTGTGCGAAGCCGGGCCGCGTCAGCTAGTATCATCATCATCAAGTGCCGTGCCGGCTGGCGTAGGCGTTCATAGCTCTCCACAGATCTCGGTCTTTGGTTTTCTGGATCAACTCTGCTGCTGATATTCCTCCATGCCACCTTCTCAATCCATCCAGCATCACTTCTCTTGGTCTACCTCTGCCTCTCTTCCCCTCGATTTTTCCAGTTGTTACGATGTTCTCCAATGCCTCTCTTCTCATTACATGACCGAAGAAGGCTATTTGTCTCTGTCTTATTGTTGTATATAATGTTCTAGTTTCATTAGCCTGTTTCAGGCAGTCGTTGTTAGTTACTCTGGCAGTCCAAGGAATTCGCAACATTCGTCTCAGGAACCACATCTCTGTTGCTTCTAATTTCTTCTTAATTTGTTCATTTACATTCCAAGATTCACTGCCATACAGCAAAACTGGTTCTACATAGCATTTCAGCACTCTCTTTCTTACATTCAGTGATAGTGACTTATTGCATAAGATACTCTTCATTTTCTGAAATGCGGCTTTTGCCTGCCCTATTCTGCTCCTAATCTCTGTTGTACATCTTCCATCTGATGTTATAAATGCCCCTAGGTATCTAAAATTATCAACTTGGTTAAGGATTTTCCCTTCTATTTCTATGTCACATTTTGGTGTCACCATTTTCTTTGATATTACCATTGTTACTGTTTTCTTGATATTCAAGGAGAGTCCTTTCCTTGCACTCTCTGTTACTACAACGTCTAATAATTGTTGTAGGTCTGTTGAATTATCCGCCACCAATACTGTGTCATCTGCATAGCGTATATTATTTATATTATAACCTCCAACTAGTATTCCTGGCATCTCTTTGATCTCTCTCATTATTACTTCGCTATACAGGGAGAAAAGATCTGGTGACAAGACACACCCTTGTCGTACTCCTAGCTTTATCTGTTCGTAACTACCCTCTTTATTTCCCATTTTAATTGCTGCTACTTGGTTCCAGTAAATATTCTTTATTATTCTTAAATCTTTTCCATCAGTGTTGATATCTTCCAACATTTTAATCAGTTCATCATGTTTTACTTTATCAAATGCCTTAGTATAATCTATGAAGCACAAATATATGTCTCTCTGTTTCTCTATTGACCTTTCTATTAGTGTCCGTAATGTATAAATTGCATTGTTTGTGCCCTTTCCTTCCACAAATCCATACTGTTCTTCACTAATTTCCATTTTTATTTTCTTTTTGGTTCTTCTCATTATGATTCTGAGTAGAAGCTTAGTGATATGGTTTATAAGGTTAATTGTACGAAAATCTTCACAATCAATTGCTCCTGGTCTTTTTGGTATAGCTATAAATACAGATTTCAGCATATCACTGGGTAAATATCCACTGCTGTAAATATCATTCAACATTTTGGTTAATATATCTACTCCAAATTCTCCCAATACTTCTAATTCTTCTATTGTGATTTCATCTGGCCCAGCTGTTTTTCCTTTCTTCATACGTTTCATAGCGTCAGCGACTTCTTCTTTCAGAATAGGTGGACCTTCTAAGTTACTATCTTCTGTTAATTCTTCCCTTTCTCCTTCATATAATTCTCTTATATACTCATTCCACCTCTTCATTATAGCATCTTCCTCTAATATTATCTTTCCTGTTTTTGATTTCAAACACCCTGTATTTATTCTTATTTTTCTTCCTGTAAGCTCACTGATTTGTCTGTGCATATTTTTTGTATCTTTAATGGAATTTAATTCAATTTTTTTGCATTGCTCGTTTAACCAACTTTCTTTAGCCTTCCCACATTTATCTTTTATTTCTTTATTTATCTTAGCGTATTCTTGTTTGTCATTTTTACTCTGTTTTCTTTTGTCCATCAGTTTTAAGATATCTTCATTCATCCATTTTTTCTTAGCTATTTTGCCTCTCTCCGGTAATACTTCTTTGCTAGTTTGATGAATGGAGTCCCTTAACATTTCCCATTGTTCATCTATACTCTGTATTTTAGTTATTGCATTGTACCTATTTTTCACAGTCACTCTGTATTGTTCTTGCATTTCTTTATCTATTTTCAGAACCTCTTTATTAAGTCTCATGTTCTTAACCATTTTTTTCCCTCTCTTTAATCTTACTTTTATTTGTCCACATAGTGGTACATGATCACTATTACAGTCAGCACCAGGCATTGTCTTTACATTAATTAAAGCATTTCTAAATCTTTTATTAATTAGTATGTAGTCAATTTGGTTGCGTATTTTCTTATCAGGGCTTATCCATGTGTACAGTCGTCTTTTATGGTGTTTAAACCATGTGTTTCCAATTATCATATCATTGATATTTGCCCATTCTATTAGCTTTTCCCCTCTTTCATTTCTTGTACCTAAACCATAATTCCCCACTACATCCTCCATTTTTCCCTTTCCTACTTTTGCATTAAAATCACCAATTATTATCTTTATTTCTTGTGATCCAATTTGAGCCATCGCCATTTCTATTTCGTCGTAAAAGTGTTGTATTTCTTCATCACTACTGCTTGCTGTTGGTGCATATACTTGTATAATATTTATGTCTATTGGTTTGCCTTTGATTTTTACCATAATAACTCTATCTGAAATACACCAGTATCCATTAATTGACTTGGCTGTTTTTTCGTCTAATATTATTCCTACACCTTTTTCATGTGTATCCCCTCCAGAATAAATTATTGTGTGATTGTCAGCTATAATTTTGCCCGATCCCTTCCATCTCATCTCACTAACGCCTAGTATATTCATTTTCATGCTATCCATCTCTCTTAGAACATTGGTCAACTTTCCTAGCTCATTTAATGTCCTAACATTCCATGTTCCTACTCTAAATTTATTTATTTTAGTTAAGATTTTGCCATCAGTAGCTGGATGACGGTCTGGTGTCACCTGTGGCTCATGACTGTCCCTACCGGACGAGGATGCCCTAAGACAGCCATTAACGTCCTTCACTAACTTTGATATATGTTTTGCCATGAAGTCTTGGGAAGATAATGTGGTGGTTTCCCCTTGCCTTCCACATTCACATGGTGGTCTTTTTACCTCTGCCTTTGACAGCCATTTCCGACTGTAAGGACAAGTGAGTGCCCTGCTCTGCTCAGCTGCAGAGTTGTCCACTTATTCCGGTGGATACTCGGTCCCCAGAGCTGTGTTAGCCACACCGTAGTGTGTTTCCATCCTCTACCGCGGGGAGGTGCAGTTGGGATTTTCCCTTCATAAAGTTATGGTCTCTGACCAAAACTCTCCAGTACTTTTAGAGGACTCAGCTAGTATATATATATAATATATATAATATATATATATATATATATATATATATATATTATATATATATATATATATATATATATATCTCTTCTTTCTTCTTTCTTTCTTCTTCTTCTTCTTCTTCTTCTTCTTCTTCTTCTTCTTCTTCTTCTTCTTCTTCTTCTTCTTCTTCTTCAGCTTTCCGAGCCATTGAGGTTCTTTGCTGCAAATACAGTCCGTCTCCATTCGTCTCTCTGGTGGACTTTCTCTTGCCAGTCGTTGATTCCAAGTGCTTGTAGGTCTGTACATGTATTATCTCTCCACCGTCTACTTGGTCTACCTCGGGGTCTACGGTCATTTATTTCCTGAGTGTAAGCGAGTTTTGTTTCCCTACTATCTTCCATTCTTTCTATATGCCCCCAGCCATGTAGTCTATTAGCCTTCATGATACCAGTGATTAGCGGGGACTTAAACAGATCATACATGTCTTTGTTACTTTGTTTGTCCATCAAGAATGATGATGCCCATTCATTTCATCCAGTGGGGTTGAAGGTATGGAGCCGTGGGTTCTAAGATGACTGATAAGGCCTATTTTGGCTCGAAATGTTCTTTGACAATGTGGGCAAAGAATGCTTGACGTCTCTGGAGGAAGATTTCCTGCAGTGGTTTTTCTGTCCTGCCTTTTCTTCACAGCTCTTGCAGTCCTGGTTGCCTCACATATGACTGCACCTTTGCGTATTGATGCACGCCACGAATTTCGGTCTCTGGCTGCAGCCTCCCAGGTGTCATGATGAATTCCAAAAGCATTCATTGAAATTTTCAGAGTGTCTTTAAAACGTTTCCTCTGGCCACCTTGGGAGCGTTTACCACAACGCAGTTCGCTGTAAAAAATTCGTTTAGGGAGCCTGTGATCTGGCATGCGAGTCAAGTGACCAGCCCAAGCGAATCTGATTCTTCATCAGTAGAGTGTGGATACTGGGCATGGATGCCTCTTTCTAGGACTTCAGTGTCTGGAATCTTGTCTTGCCATTTAATCTTCAGTAGCTTCCTTAGGCAGACTGTGTGGAAGTGGTTTAGTTTCCTAGCGTGTCGCTGATAAACAGTCCAGGTTTCACAAGCATATAGCAGTGTGGATAATACAACTGCTTTGTAGACTTTTAGCTTTGTTTGCAGGCTTATTCCAGTTCTGTCCCATACATTCTTGTACAGTCTGCCAAAGGCCGCACTGGCCTTGGAGATTCTTGCATTCACTTCGTCATCAATTGTGGCAGCTTGTGACACAGTGCTGCCAAGATAGGTGAATTTGTCCACAACACTTAGTCTATGATCATTCACTTTGATATTCGGCACAGTGTGATTATTCCCTGGAGCTGGCTGGTACATAACTACAGTCTTCTCCAAGTTGATATTGAGCCCAAAGTTGGCACAGGCATGTGAGAAAGCTGAAACATTATGTTGCATGTCCGCCTCTTAGTTGGCGTATAGAGCGCAATCATCAGCAAACAGGAGCTCTCTGACTGGTGTCGCTGTTAATTTTGGTTTTAGCTTTCAGCCTTCTGAGATTGAATAACTTTCCATCCATACGGTAGTTGATGTCTATTCCAATGTCGTCGTTCTCGAAGGCATTCATCAACATGGCTGAAAACATGAGGCTGAACAGTGTTGGTGCCAGGACACATCCTTGCTTCACTCCATTGGTGACAGGAAAGGGTTCAGACAGTTCACCATTTTCCTGTACTCTTGCCTGCATGCCAGTCATGAAATAGCCGCACTATTTGGACAAACTTTCGTGGACAGCCATATTTTGCCATAATCTTCCACAGTCCTTCTCTGCTGACTGTATCAAAAGCTTTGGTAAGGTCAATGAAAGTGGAAAACATTTCGCATTTCTGTTCCTGACATTTCTCTTGCAGCTGCCTTGCAGCGAAAATCATGTCAACAGTTCCACGTTCTTTTCTGAAGCCACATTGACTCTCAGGAAGAAGACCTTGATCGAGATGGGCTGTGAGGCGATTGAGAAGAATTCTGGCGAGTATCTTCCCTGCAATTGAAAGCAAGGAGATGCCTCGGTGGTTGTCACAGGATTGGCGGTTTCCTTTACGTTTGTAAAGGTGGACTATTGACGCGTCCTTGAAATCTTGTGGCATGGTCTCGTTCACCCATATGTTTGTAAAGACTTGGTGAAGCTGCTCTGTTAGGACCAGGCCCACCTGCCTTGTATATCTCTGCTGGGATGGAGTCAGGACCAGGTGCCTTGCCGCTGGAGAGTTGCTGGATGGCTTTGTTTACTTCCACTATGGTTGGCAGGTCATCAAGTGTCTCATTGGTGGGAACTTGAGGAAGGCAGTTGATGGTTTCATCATCGAAGAAGGAAGTTGCATTTAAGATGTTGCTGAAATGCTCTGCCCAGCGTTGAAGGATTTCTTTCTTATCGGTGACCAATGTTCCCCCATCTGCACTGAGGAGGGGAACTATGCCTGGTGATGTAGGACCATAGACCGCTTTCAGTGAGTCGTAGAAGTTTTTCATATCATGTCTGTCAGCAAAGCCCTGAATTTCATCAGCTTTGCTGCTCAGCCAGGAGTCCCGCATGTGCCGAAGTTTCTGCTGCACTACTCTCTGAATGTTCTTGAAGGCATCTTTTTTTATGTTGACTTCGGGTCATTCAAATGTGCCTTGAGGAGAAGATGTTTCTCGGCCAGCAATTGGTTGATGTCTTCGGAATTTTCATCAAACCAGTCTTTATGCTTTCGGGGGGCTGGACCCAGGATTTCCATAGCAGTGTTGTAAATTATGTCCTTTAGGGCTCTCCATTCTGTTTCTGTATCCTGTTTAGCTGCAGCATTGGGCTTGAGGCGGTCTTCCAGCATATTTTCAAACTGACTGCTGCATTTTCTTGCTGTTTAGGCGGGTGACATTTAGCTTTTTTTGCATTTTCAGCCCCTTGAGGACGCCGTGGTGGCCTGATGTGAATGTTTATTTTCGAGACAATGAGACGATGGTCTGTCCAACATTCGGCACCACACATGGATTTTGTCACTCGAACGTCTTGTCTGTCACTCCTCCTGACGATGACATAGTCAATGAGGTGCCAGTGTTTCGAGCGAGGGTGCATCCACGATGTCCTATTTCTCATGGGGAGACGGAAAATTGTGTTCGTAATCAGGAGATCATGTTCGGCACATGTCTGAAGGAAGGCGGAGTCCATTGCTGTTACAATTTCCGACTCCATGCTTTCCAATAATGCCACTCCAAGAGGTGGTGTCCGTGCCTACTCTGGCATTGAAATCCCCAAGGAGTATAAGTTTGTCTCCTTTGGGAACAGATGTTAATACATTGTGCAGGTCCTCATAGAACTTGTTCTTGACATCATCTTCGTTGGTCATAGTTGGTGCGTAGACACTCACAATGGTTGCATGCTTCCTTCCATTCAGCAGGGGCAACTTTCATGGTCATGAGCCTGTCGTTTATAGCCTTTGGAAATCCAGCTAGTTTGCCGACCAGGGCCGACTTAATGGCAAATCCCACACCAGATTGGCGTCTTTCCTCGCTTTTCCTTCCACTCCAGAAAAATGTGTAGCCGGCACCTATTTCACAGATTTGGCCTTCTTCTGCAAGTCGTGTCTCGCTCAAGGCTGCAATGTCGATGTTGTACCTGCCCAGCTCTCTCCCAATCAGTGCTGTTCGTCTCTCTGGACCCGACGCACCAGTCTCTGTCAAGTAGGGTGCGTACATTCCAAGTTCCGATTGTTAAGGGAATATGGTTTGCTCTTTTAAGCTTTACCTGTTTTATCTTTCTTTGTATGTCGACCGCAGTTTAGGGTACCCACCAACCGCGGCTAGCTGGTTAGGTAGTGATGGAGCAGACAATGTTTAGGGCACCTTTTCTAGCCCCTTCCTCATGCTATGGAGGTGAGCAGTGTGTTCCTATAGAGGGCTGCTCAGTCGCTCAGGGGGTTGCCGAATCCCACTGCTGCTCCGGTCAGTAGAAGACGACCATATGGCCTGAGCCGCCTGTGTGCAGGTCTGCGACTACGGCTGCCAGCGTACCCACGCCTGCCGCTTCGCCGCTTGCCCATCGCCACAGGGCTTGAAGGTGATATATGACGTTGGATGAAGAATGACTTGCGCGATGACTTGGATTAAAGTGAGGAAGAGTTGCGCAATTCGTCGACCTCACTCTCTCGCCTGAGTCCATATGAGTCCAGTGGCAAGACAAGTCGAGACGACTGGAGACGAATACAGGTGCAGTTGATGACCAGGGCGCTCTACGTGCCTTGCCGTGCTCATTACGTTCCACAACGCTTTGCAGGTAAACGCCGTCTTGCCCGTTGAATCAGGAATGATTTCTTCCGCGCAGTCTGCCGAATCCTGTCTTCACATGCTGGGTAGGCATACCCTAGTTTACCGCATTGGTTTGACACCAAATCGGATACCCACTGCCTGGTTTAGCCAGCCTCTCACAGCTGTTGCCCGGGGGGTGGCCGCTGTCGCATGCTGACAGCTACTAGGAGCCACAGGCAAAAATATTCACGCCGTTACCGAAAATTCGAACCCGGGTCTCCCGAAGGAGAACCCAGCATTCTAGCCAGTCGGCCAGCCACTCCTACTATATATATGATATATATATATATATATATATAGTATATATATATATATATATAGATATCATATATATATATATAATATAATATATATAATAAAATGCAATTTATACAATCAACATTATTATTTTTTATTATTACAAAATTTATGACAGTCAACATTATATATATATATATATATATATAGATATATATATATATATATATAATATATATATATATATATATATATATATATATATATATATATATAAATATATATATATATATATATATATATATATATATAAGTATATATATATATATATATACACTAGCTGACCCGGCCCGGCTTTCGCCCAGTCTCTGGTGGGGAGCATCTCATTTAATTCATATAGTAGTCATAAGCTCCGTTCCGTTCCCGACTATCTATCTGTCTGTCTGTCTGTCTGTCTGTCTGTCTGTCTGTCTGTCTGGCTATCTGTCTGTCTGTCCTGTCTGTCTGTTTGTCTGTCTATCTGTCTGTTTGTCTGTCTATCCTGTCCTGTCTGTCTGTCTGTCTGACCCGGCCCCGGCATCGCCCAGCTCCTGGTGGTGGAGCATCTCATTAATTCATATAAGTAGTCATATAAGCTCTCCGTTCCCGTTCCCGCCTATCTGTCTGTCTGTCTGTCTGTCTATCTGTCTGTCTGTCCTGTCTGTCTGTCTGTCTGTCTGACCCGCCCGGCATCGCATGAGCTCCTGGTGTGGAGCATCTCATTTAATTCATATAGTAGTACATATAAGCTCGCGTTCCCGTTCCCGACTATCTGTCTGTCTGTCTGTCTGTCTGTCTGTCTGTCTGTCTGTCTATCTGCCTGTCTTTCTGTCTGTCTGTCTGTTTGTCTGTCTATCTGTCTGTTTGTCTGTCTATCTGTCTGTCTGTCTGTCTGTCTGACCCGGCCCGGCATCGCTCAGCTCCTGTTGTGGATCATCTCATTTAATTCATATAAGTAGTCTTATAAGCTCCCGTTCCCGTTCCCGCCTATCTGTCTGTCTATGTGTCTGTCTATGTGTCTGTCTGTCTGTCTGTCTTTCTGTCTGTCTGACACGGCCAGGGCATCGCCGAAGCTTCCATGGTGTGGAGCATCTCATTTAATTCATATAAGTAGGTCATATAACGCTCCGTTCCCGTTCCCGATAATCTGTCTGTCCTGTCTGTCTGTCTGTCCTATCTGTCATGTCTGGCTGTCTGAGCCGGCCCGGCTTCGCCCAGCCCCTGATGGGGAGCATCTCATTTAATTCATATAAGTAGTCATATAAGTTCCCGACTATCTGTCTGTCTGTCTGTCTGTCCGTCCGTCCGTCCCTCTCTGTCTGTTTGTCTGTCTGTCTGTCTGTCTAATCATTTATTGGTTGCAGTTAGAACAACCTTAGATAAACGAAGACCAACTTACAAAAAGCATTAAAAAGATCACTTGAAAGGTCTTTATATCTTCCCCAACAATTAACTTGGGTAAATGGAGCGGCGGCAGCAGCAGCAGCAGAAGAAGAAAAAGGAGGAGTAGGAGCTGGGAGGAGGAAGAGGGAGTTGGAGGAGGGAGGAGGAGGGAGGAGGAGGGAGGAAGAGATAGGCGGAGAGAGGAGGAGGAGGGAAGAGGAGGGAGGAGGAGTAGGGAGGTATAGAAGGGAGGAGGAGGGATTAGGAGGAGGAGAGAGGAGGGGGAGGGAGGAGGAGGAGGTAGGAGGAGGGAGGAGGAGGAGGAGGAGGAGGAGGGAGGAGGAGGGAGGAGTAGAGGGAGGGAGGAGAGAGAGACGAGGAGAGGAGAGAGGAGGGAGGAGGAGGAGGGGAGGAAGAGGGGGGAGGATGAGGGGGAAGGATGGAGGAGGGAGGAGGTGAAGGAGAGAGGAGGAGAGAGGGAGGAGGAGGAGGGAGGAGGAGTGATTAGGAGGAGGAGGAGGAGGAGAGGCGAGGAGGGAGTAGGAGGAGGAGGAGAGGAGAGAAGGAGGAGGGAGGAGGAGGGAGGGAGGAGAGGGGTAGAGGAGAGGGAGAGGAGGGAGGAGGGGGAGAGAGGAGGGAGGAGGAAGAGGAGGAGGAAGAAGGGAGGATGGAGAAGGAGGGAGGAGAAGATGCGGAGGAGAGGGGGAGGAGGAGGAGGAGGAGGGGAGGGAGGAGGAGGGGAGGAGGAGGGAGAGGAGGAGGAGAGGGAGGGAGGAGGAGGAGAGAGGAGGAGGAGGGAGTGAGGCGGAGGGAGGAGGAGGGAGGAGGAGGAGAGAGCGAGAGAAGGGAGGAGGAAGGAAGAGGAGTGATTAGGAGCGGGAGGAGGGCGAGGATGTAGGAGGAGGAATCGTGATGATGATGGTAGAGAGGGAGGTACGAGGAGGAGGAGGAGGGAGAGCTGCGGAGGAGACAACGAGTGGAGGAGTAGGATGGATGAGGAGAGAGAGAGAGGAGAGGGAAGAGGAAGGGTAGGAGGAGGATGGGCGTGGAGAGGAGGAGGAGGATTATAATGCATATGCCTGTAGATAACTGCAGCGAAAAGGTGGGTCTGTCTATCTATGTGACCCGGCGTGGCTTTGCCCAGCTCCTGGCGGGTAGCGTCTCATTAAATTCATACAACAAAAAAAGTAACTTAAAAGAATGTCCTTCCACACACCATCCATTATTTCTAATGAAAACTGTTTTTAATCACCTTCATGACTGTAGATAACTTCTTAAGCATAAAAAGATGAGTTACAATGTTATGCATTATGCATTATTTTTATGAAAACTTCGAAAATGCCTTAAAGATTGTATCATTATTTATTATAACTCATATGCCGGTACATAACTATAGACAAAGAGTTTATAAATCTTTGAAAACGATGCAACAATATGACTATAAGTTATATAGCAATGTTATTAAAAGTTATGCCCCTTGAAATAACTTTTCTAGAGTTAAGTCCCCTCACTATATATAAATTATAATGAAAAATGAAAAATTAAATAATATTAAGTAAGCAGCCGATTTCACACTAAAAAAATATCACAGTTGGCAGCGCGGTAATGAGAGGAAGACGTGTAGAAAATTTCATCTCAATCGGATGGACCGGTCGCGAACGCATAAAGGACACACAGACGGAGATTGCCTTTTATATATAAGATATCTTAACGACCAACGCCCATACCAGTTTATAAAACACAGACGCAAGGCGGTCTGCTGCCACATCGCCCGCAGCTGTGTTTCGAACGCGGTGTGCGGAATTACGAACTACGTCTTTAAAGCCTTCACCACAGATCCGGCACATATCGTCTTACTAAGGTAAAACTAACATGACAAATTAGGGATGTCTCTTAGAATTCAGTCAGAGGTCTTCGCGCGAAACCTGACTCAATTATCCGAACTTGCCGGACTTAGTATGCCAGAATGGATAAGTTTTGCCACACAGCCAACGAATGTCATTGTTGCTACAAGCGCTTCAATTCAACTGCTTGTGGTAGTGTCGTAGCTCGAAGTTTATACAGTCAACATTATATATATATATATATACGACACTACCACAAGCAGTTGATATTGGAAGCGCTTGTAGCAACAATGGCATTTCGTTGGCTTGTGTGGCAAACTTCATCCATTCTGGCATACTAAGTGATTCGTTGGGCAAGTTCCGGATAATTGAGTCAGGTTTCGCGCGAAGACCTCTGACTGAATTCTAAGAGACATCCCTAATTTGTCATGTTAGTTTTACCTTAGTAAGACGATATGTGCCGGATCTGTGGTGAAGGCTTTAAGGACGCAGTTCGTAATTCCGCACACCGCGTTCGAAACACAGCTGCGGGCCATGTGGCAGCAGACCGCCTTGCGTCTGTGTTTTATAAACTGGTATAGGCGTTGGTCGTTAAGATAGCAATGGTAAAATACTGAACGTAAAATTGCCAAGAAATCACAAACAGCCAAAAATACCTGGGTTGACTGTAACAACCTGAACTGCATATTCAACTAACTAACCACGATATGTGAAAAATAGAAGGACGAAAATGTGTCTAGAAATCACCAATGGCGCCTTCGCGGAGAGAACTAGACAAATACCTGTGAACCTAGAAATAAAGAAAAGACGTTGGCGCGAGATGAGGCATACACAGAACAATCCTGAAAATAGTACAACAAGACAGACCTTTGTCTCGGATCTACAGAGCTAAAGAAATGGAGGAAGATCTAACAACACACAGAGAAGAGATGTAGAAACAGCAATGAATGACATGGGGAGGACATGGGAAGATCTACATGGGATAGCTAACGATAGGAGGTTGTGGCGAGAGTTGGTTGAGAGATATGCGCCAACTGAGGGATAAAGTGTAAAAGATGTTGTGGGTAGCGAAATATGGGCTAAGCAGGATGGAAGTGCCAGTGGATAGAGACGATATCAAGGACACCCTTAGAGACACACGCCCAATCGAGGACTTTCAACTGAATGAATCGGCATCGATAGTCAGAAAGCTGGTTTTCTGACGTAATATGGACGTGGCCAGAAAGAAGGAGCAGATTGAGTGTGTGAGGATGCTTGTCAACCAACATTAGACGGGCACAGTTAGCCACTGTACTCTGACGGATTTACTGCGGAGGTGGTCGAAGCACCCATGGACGTTTCCAGAATGAAAATATGATAAACTTAAGTGAAATCAACATTTAAAATGATGGTGACCAGGCCTAGGTGTTAATTTATCCGTAATCCCGTATATCCACGTGAGGAACGTACCCTGCGCGAGAATCTGTAGTGGTTCTCATTGCGTTGGAACTTACAGGGTATGTGAACCGGTTTGCTCAGAAGCAATGGCAAACTACTGAGCATAATATTGTCTCAGTAGACGTGGTTCTCAGCACAACCTTTTTTGGGCCCGTGCCCCCCCTTCATGCACATATTTTCAGAACATCACCCCCCCCCCCCCCCCCCTTTCGTATTTCCTACCTAAAAATTTGGCCCGTTCCCCCCTTCATAATATTTTCAGAACGTCATTCACCCTTTCGTATTTCCTACCTAAAAATCCCGCCCCCGTCCCCTACACAGTATACGTAATAATGGAAGCTAAATTTAATAGCACATACTAAAACAAGTCTAGACGTCCACATAAAACGTGATGTGTGGGTTTACTTACTTTATAAAATGAATTTTAGAAGGGTGAGATGTACATAACCGTATAGTATGAAGGGAAAAACAATATGAAGTAATCGGTTCTTGTTATAACGCGATGTTGAAATAATCTTAATTCCCCCCTGGAAACCCTAAAATTCCCCCCTGGGGGGCGGTGGGGGGGGGATTCCCCACCGGTTGAGAACCACTGGTCTAGTACATCATCAGCAGCTGAAAAATTCAGGTGTTCACTGCAACTTCCTGTAAGGGATATGAACATAAAAACAAATGTTACATAGATGTAAAGTAAATTATTATTACTTATGTTTTAACACAGTATTGGGAGTCTCCGTGGCGAAGTAGTCAAGCTGTCTGACTCGGGCTCCGAAGGTTGTGTGTTGGATTCCAGGCCGCGTCCTTCGGTTCACGAGTGCATATTTTCCGAGACTTCTGAGGGTCATCGCTGGAGCTACGGATTTCGTGCTTTGTGCAATGCTTTCCTCGCTGCGGAAAGAAACTGAGCAATATTGGATAAAACCCGGTGCAATGAAGTCGACCCTGTCGACATTTAAGCGACTGTTTTTTTTTAACACAGTGAATTCAAATTTTTGTCTTCACATGGTCCGAGTTCGACCCAATATAAATAAGTACCAGGACATGTCTGGGGAAGTAAAGGCGCCAGTGTGCCACTGACCACGTCATCCACCGAGTCCCGATGAAGTAAAATAAATAAATACATTGTCCTGAGACACTTTCCTGCCAAGGGTCTGTGATGTGATAGCGTCATCACATTTTGTAGACATGAGAGCACCGAGGCATAGGTGGTCAGTCTCTCCCTCACTTTGGCAAGCGAAGAGAATCCAGATTGGTCTATACAAATAAGGATCGAACAACATATGCCGAATGCCCCTTATGGTGTATACAATGGTCTTGGCTTACTATAGTTGACAGATAAGCATGCAGGCAATATCGAGCATACTAAATAAGGAAATATACTGGTAAAGATAATATACAGAGATGTAAAAACTGTACCTGGTTGACTTTGAATCGGAGAAAGGATATCCAATCCCATTACTGCTGCAGTTGATTTTCTGGCGAGAATTCAGCCGTCTGCTATGAGTATGTTCGAAACCCCAGAGCTTCCAGTCCTTCCATACCACGAATATCTTCCCTCCACTAGACCCAGGGCAAGTTGACGTGTCTATATCTATAGCTGATTCTTCCCTGCCATTGTTCCTCTGTACCCCTTTCAAAACCTATACTGACATGTGATTTGCATCCGTGTGGATAAGACACTAGAACCACTAGAAGGTCCTGGTCATTGTGTGCTTCTTCCGGTGGATCATATAGAAGACACTTGTTGACGTAGATGTCCTTGAGGTAATCCCGATATAACACCATCCTGTCCAGCCTGGACGCTAGTTCCATGTCATGGGTCACGTGTATCATCAAACAACGATCACTGATCGGGTCTGCAATCACTCGCCACATCCCGGATAGTGTGATGACACCGCTGCAGGTATCAGGGGTGTCACCTTCCTGAAAGAAAAGATGACATATGGCATGTTCCCCTTCCGAGTCATCACAAACCACATGAGCTGCCGTGACTATGGCAACACATGCAAAATGTGAGTTTGGTATATCAGATCTGAATGCATTCTTTACACGGACATGTTTTGTGTTGAGAGTTGTACTTATCTGGGAATCTGTAAACCGTGTGCACCCACCCACTACCTGTTGCTAACCTGTTTGAGAACACACTAGTGTATCTCTTGTCCACCCTGACAGATAGATCTATCATAAAAGTGATACAGTGGGCTAGATCAATATCTCGATATCGCAGAGGAAGATCATTGATGTTAAATGTTCTCGAAGGTATGAATGACTTGTGGCCTGGATTCTTAACACAGTTGTTGTAGTGTCCATATGAATATTCTGCTTCCATTCTCCAACCGTGTCGTTTCCCACTGGCCTGACAGAGAGATACACAAACTTACAACCCAAGCATCACAATATTTGAATTATGATTTTTTTAAAACATATTCCAGTTTTAAGCATATATGAAGAGATCGTATTATCTCTTGCTTAGGTGATAAATATTGCATAATTAATATATCACAATCATCATCATCGTCATCATCATCATCAACATGACCATCATTGTCAAGGGTGTCGATAGGATAGATGATAAAAGGGACCATAGAGAGGATATCTGTAGATTTTCTCTTGTGCTTTGAATAGTGGGATATCAAGATGTTGATTGGCACATCTGCCATGTGAACATGTGGATTGGCATCGTAGAGAGATCACATGCTTCACATTCTCCAAGACTGCTCTGAATGCACATTTTGTAGACAAACCTTCTGGTCAAGAGAAGCAACGGTGGAAGATAAACTATATTGACCACTCAGAAAACTAAACAAGATAGTGAAGTTTATACCAGAGGCCACATTGCAGACATAGACAACCAATTTCCGACAACGAAAGAAGAAGAAGAAGAAGAAGAAGAAGAAGAAGAAGAAGAAGAAGAAGAAGAAGAAGAAGAAGAAGAAGAAGAAGAAGAAGAAGAAGAAGAAGAGGAAGAAGAAGAAGAAGAAGAAGAAAAAGAAGTAGTAGTAGTAGTAGTAGTAGTAGTAGTAGTAGTAGTAGTAGTAGTAGTAGTAGTAGTAGTAGTAGAAGAAGAAGAAGAAGAAGAAGAAGAAGAAGAAGAAGAAGAAGAACGAACGAACGAACGAACGAACGAACGAACGACCGAATGAACGAATAAGCGAACGAACGAACTTTATTTTCAAAGGGTAACAAATTGGGCACCCAGACATTCGGCACTTTCAATCACACATGTTTCGTTCACCAATAGTGCATGATTTTTTCACATAGGACAAAAACATTATCAAAGGAATGTTGTAAACATAAATAATGCATATTACCATGTTATGAGACTCATCCCGCTCTCACTCACACACCCTCACATACACATCCCCCACCCACCCACACATACCCACCAACCACACACACACACACCCAGACACACATAAATTCCCCCATCCACCCATCCACACACATCCCCTACCTACACACATCTCTCTCCCCCCCCCCCCCCCCCCCCCCCACACATTCCCGTAGTGAATTTGAATAACGAAGACACAAACAATAGATTGCACGATTTATTGCCTGGCATATTTCGCTGCATCTCGTCAGGTACATACTGCAGAAATCACACAACTTACGTGAATTAACTAGATAAATCCTTCAAGTTGAAATATACACATATTCGCACAGTAATGTCAATTATCTACCACGGTAATTTTAAGCTGACTAACATGTCTTTCTGTTTGCACAATTCTGGCTTGCGTTGATTGATCATAATTGCTTCTGCAAATTTTAACAAGCGAGTATTTTGTGTGTTAAACAACACGCGAAAGGCAGTGTCTCTGTCAACCACATGGCCGCTTTCGATAATGTGCCTACCAATTGAAGACGCCGGGAGCTTCCGGTGTGTCGGCCCCACGAGGCTAGCATCTCCTGTGTGTTGTATCTTGTTGACCCATTGAGGTATGTGTTCTGACACTCGTTTGTTAAGCTGTCTCTCTGTTCTACCTATGTAGAAGGCCTGGCATCTACATGTGAATTGGTAAATACAATTGTTTGTGGCGTACAGAGGAACAGGCTCTTTGACTGCTGGTGTAGGAATCGGTACGATTTTATATCTAATGACTGGAGTTGCAGCACAGAATGTTCGGCCTACTGCTGTAGTAAGCCGGTCTTGTAGACGTTGCATTACGTCATCCCCTCGAAAGGTTAGCTGGATGAATACCTTGAGTTTAGGGACTGTAGTTACGTCTGGTTTAGGTTTGGGCTGTTGGCAGTGGCGCTTTATAAATCCTGTGGAGTACCCATTCAGGATTTAAGACATTCTTCAGAGTTTCAAATTCCTCTGTCAGTGTGTCCTGGGTGCATATCTTTCTAGCACTGGTCAAACAGGGTCCGTACTAAGCCCCGTTTGTACTGGACAGGTGTGAAGCTCTGAAAATTTAGGTATTGGCCAGTCCATGTTCCTTTGCGATACACCGATCTTTGAATTGTGCCGTCTGCTCTACGTCTCATTAGAATATCTAGGAACGGTAACGCTTCGTTGTGTTCGTGTTCCATAGATAGAGAGATGTTTTTATGCGTCTTGTTCATTGTGGCCTGGAACGATTTTGCTTGTAGCTCGTCTGTGGTGATAATTAGTATATCGTCCACATAACGACGGTAAAAGGCCAAGTTGTTGATGTCAGATGATCTCTTTTCTTCTAAATTTGCCATGAAGATGTCCGCTAGAATAGGACCGAGAGGACTCCCCATGGCCACTCCGTCAATTTGGCGGTATGCCTTAGTTAGAAAATTGAATTATATGTTGGCGGTACATAGTAATAGTAGCCTCTCCAGAATAGGTGTTGGTAAGTAGTAAGGGACACACAAATGAGGTAGCATTTGGGGTTTCAAACCCCCGATAAATCGTTCTTTACGGGGTTATCCGGCCATCTTGTTTCGTCACAAAAACGGACCACAATTGACCCAGATATTTTGAACTTGGCGGGTGTTTTTCTTGGTTCTGGGTGACTACATTCCGGTTGTCGTGATGACTACTTCCGACTGACTTCCTGGGCACACGGGCGGGCGGTGACGGGGCGGCGGCGGTGATGGCGGCGGCGACACAAACCGATCCGACACGAACTGGCGCGAACCGAACCGATCCGAGCGGACGTCGGAGCGAACCACGGCGCGAACCGAGCGAACCTCGGCGCGGGTGTGCACCCCGGCGGTGGTCACGTGGTGTAATCGAACCCCAGTCATATTGACAGAAAATGATTTAGTCCATCTCTCGAGTTACCCCGAGTAGGTCAAGTAATGACCGTCTTAATAAACTTTTGCACGGCTCAGTATGCTAATTCGAGAGAAGGCCCGACCCCATGTATAACCATTAAACACTTGGTGAAATCTGGTTTAGGAATATTCTAACCGACCATAGAATTTTATTTAAAATTAAACCTAAAACTTAATTAAACACCAAAAATATCTTGTATGGTTAGCGGCGAGTAGGTACGTCAATATAAAACAACGACTCTCATTAAAAATAAACCATAACTTCCAGAGATATACATTAAAATATACAATATAACCCCGCAAATAACGTCCCTTGATAAACAACATTATCGCCCCTGAACCATAACAAAATACAACAGATAAAGGTCAAACATGTGATTTACGGTTGAGTGACGAAAAAAGTCTAGTTTCTATCAGGGAGTCTTAAAATATACCAAACGGCCCTGTGTATTTCATTTTATTCTCTTTATCTGATTATTTTCTTTATTTCATTACATCTCTCTCTCTCTCTCTCTCTCTCTCTCTCTCTCTCTCTCTCTCTCTCTCTCTCTCTCTCTCTCTCTCTCTCTCTCCCTCTCTCTCTCTCTCTCTCAGTCGGTCGACCTCGCGCACGCCTCAGTAACTTTAGAACCTCTATGCCCGACCTTGACGTCGTAGCTTGCGTGCTCGGTTATCCATGAGTAAACACTGAAAACATGTCTGAACACGTTATGCAGGTACTCTACAGCGTGGTGTCGTAGTAAAATTGCCATGTCAGCAGGTGGCTAGCTATAACCACCGCAAACCAGCTTAAACTGGTTTATTGCTATAGCCATAATCACGTGACTTGGTGCTATAAAATAGCCATACGCCATGGCTTAAGTCTCATTCTATTGCTGACCACTGAATAGAATCAAACTCGAGTCGTTTACAACCCACCAGCGAGAGCCAGAAAAGAACGCACACACCACGCCTGATAGCTAGAAGAGACGCTTCCTACAGAATGAACAACCCGCGCCAGAGAGATAGAAGAAGATACACCCACAGCCCACCAGCGAGATAGACAGAAGAAGTAAGTATAAAATTATTAATGTGTCCCAACCGCCATGTTGGCATTCGACTCGAGCACCATATATCTCACGTGGCTACGACATCAACCCATCTTCTTATATGGCTTACCCGTTCCTTCACTCTACATAAATCTTCTCTTATTTTTACCTAAATTATAAAACGGCTTCCTATATTTTCAGAACCGTTGTTTTTCTGTGTACAACTGACCAAACCCGATGTTAAGTACTGATAAAACACACGCCGCAGGTAGCCTCTCGCCGCGCATCACTGACACCCCGTATTCGCCTTTATAGATCTACATTTCTCTACCCGTGCTCGCTCTGCGGGCGGGTAATTAGATACCGCCTCGGCGGTCAAGCGAGGGAGTCAAACGAGGAATGTTTGCAAACGTGGCATGAAACGTAGTTAAACTTTAGAAAAGAATTTATTAATATACGTTTGTTTATTTGATAATTTATTTTGTTTGGATGTTTAGTATGTATGATACATTGAGGTACAAATACTATGCAATTAAAACCATCATGGGCTGCCGCACATATAGAGTATTTACACATGTGACCAGCTCATTTCTTTCTCATCGTCATCATGTGCCAGGCGATCATGACTTTCTGAAGCATCGGAAAACGCCTTATAATAAGCGGTATCAATTCAGTTGCACGAATGATGTGTATGTCTTAACGGTAGTAATCCTACATAGCTGAATGTCTGACCACTCATCATCATCATGTGCCAGGCCGAGCAGCGCACGCAGGCGATCATGACTTTCTGTAGCATAGGAAACCCATCATTGTTTCTATGCTTGTAAATGCTTGGTAAGATTGTTAGTGGTTTCTGAACGATCAGAAATTCGTGTCAGACGCCCTGATACCACAGCGATCGCTGATGTGTGGTTTTGTGTCTAATAGCTCTACCCTTTATATTGATGTATGTGTAAGCACTCATCATTGTAGGTTCATGTGTCTCTTTCGCTTGTTATTACAGATTGAAGCTGCTAAAACCGAAGGATAGTAAAAGCGACCAGAAAAACCAAAGGAAGAACTGCTCATAAGGTACAGCTAACATTGTATCATCATCATTCACCATCATTATCATATTGGCGTCTACCACTGGTGTAAAGCGGGGTCTGAAAATCATCATCCTCTCTTGTGCTGGTGTGCTGGTGTGTGGTGGTGGTGGTGGTGGTGGTGGTGGTGGTGGTGGTGGTGGTGGTGGTGGTGGTGGTGGTGGTGGTGTGTGTGTGTGTGTGTGTGTGTTGCCCCCTTTACTATTTTGCTATCTGACTAACGCCTCTGTGTCATACCACCCATGATTTGTGTATATCAGACATATGTATCATATTCTGTGTAATTTTACCATGTATGTGCTATATGGAGCCTATCACTCCTTCTACAGATTTACACGGTCTACAGCAGACAAAAGAGGTGGTCGAATGAGAGTTGTTTACAACGAAAAGTCAACCATACGAGGTGTGTATGCTCACAGTGCTCTGTGTTATGGATCATAAGTAGTACAGCAGGCGCTAACTAACTAAGAAGGTCGATGCCACCACCAAAATGTCATATTATATTATATAAATGACCTATAATATAAAATAGTGTTATAGATCATAAGTAGTACAGTAGGCGCTAAGTAACTAGGAAATCCGAGGCCACCACTGACGTCATATTATATAAATGATCTATAATATAAAATAGTGTTATGGATCATAAGTAGTATGCGTTGTCTTAACTAAGTAAGAAATCAAGGAGCAACTACATTGAAGTCTTATGGTATTATATAAAGACTCTAGCAGCAAAAAGTAGGAAATACCCCTTCATTAATATTACCATAGGTCATGTGACATTCCAAATTGGTGTTTTTTAGTTAAATAATTTATATAAGCAAAATAAAGGGTGTAGCCTGTTTGTTACACATCTTTTCTTCACAGCTATCTGACGTCCCACACATATACGTGTAAAAGAAGATATTACTCATTGTAAACATTGGAGCAACACACACCACGTCATATAATACGCGAGAAATTGTGGTGGAAATACTACAAGTGTGTATACTACCAGAAACCAGACAGTCCTGAAGACGATTGGAAGTGCTCTACTCCTATATCTATCACCACTTTTATTGTCAGCAATTACTACTCTTTGCTCTACTATGGCCTCTATTCAAAAAGCTGTCTCTCTATGCCCTGCCTGTGGTGAGGTCTTCACTGAAAAAACACAGTCTTACACGCCACATTAAGACAGTCCACACTACCACAATGCACACACGCCACATCTGTGGCAACTTATACAGTAGGAAAGATGGACTGCAACGACACATGAAAACCCATCAGCAGACATCACCCTCAACCTCTAGTACTACAGACACTACACCATCAACATCAACAACGGATACATCATCACGTAAAAGAAAAGCACCAGCAGACACGCAATCAACTAAAAAACAGAAACTTGATCACGTGGAAACAGAGGAAGCCGTTATAGTTGACGAAGTAGATTAGGAACTAAAGACTGTAGACATCATTAGCGACGAGAAAATCCAGCAGAAATATAGAGACGTTTGGCCCTATCTTAAAGACGCATCAGAACATCCACAAATATGTTTCGACCTACAATTTTTTTCATCGACCAGACTCAACACAATCAATTGACTGGACCGAGACTTTAAAACCAATATTTACTAGTCAGACATGCAGGTTTAAGATAAATTATTCACATCACATGATCTTACGTCATAAAGAGACGGACGAACTTAGATTTTTTCATTCTTCATCGAACAATGCATGCCAACTCGACGTCCCGCACCTAGTTAACCACGAAAAAGACTTTGACGATTTTATAGAAGTAGTTCAGGACAGTGACATGTTTAACTACGCCCTACACAACAGACCTGACACTAAGTACCTGGTAGAGACAATCCCTGCGACTAGCTTTTACATATATCACATAAATGAACATCCAATCGGTTGCTGCTTAGAAGATTTACCTGACGACATAAGACATAATAGAGGTATCAATATTTTACAGCATGACTCACACAACAAGCCATACACTGACATGTTATGCTTCTATCGATGTCTGGCGGTATTCGACGGAAAACGTGTTAAGGATCTTAGGAAACATACAATTCGCTTAGCTAACCAGTGGCAGAAATATTAAAAGTTAGAAACGCTAGACAATTTCCCTGGGGTTAGACTTATTGACATACCGGCAATAGAAACCTCTGTTTTGGGGTAAATGTAGACATTTTTGAATTCAATGAGACCCAGGTCTTGGTCCCCAAACTTCGCAGTAGTGGGAAACATCCTAAGACTATGAGCGTATTACTGTATAAGGATCATTTCATGTATATTAATAATCTTGATAGAGTAGCCAAGTCATTCGGGTGTAGTGAGTGTGGGAAATTGTGGAATGGTTTTCGGGATATGGATATTCATTCTCGGACCTGTAATGGGGGAATAACTGTTAACAGTTATAAAGGAGGTATATACTCCGTGACAGAGACTGTATGGGAAGCCATCAGCTCATTGGGAGTGCCAGTGAAAGCTGACTACGTCTACCCCTATAGAGCGGCCTATGATTATGAGGCGTACTTTGTGAAAAGTAATTTACCAGGGGAAACCAATTCCACGAAATTTATAGGAAAACATGTCCCCTTTAGTTGGTCGATAGCGTCTAATGTCCTTGCTTATATGGACCCCGTCTGCCGCATCACAGCGGGTGATTCTCAGGACTTGGTGAGGCAGATGGTTGAGTATCTGACTCAAATCGCTGATGCAGCATATACTGAACTACGGAAAGAGCATGATTTGGTGTATACAGCCTTAGAGGCTATAAACGAGCACAAGCTAGTGGCTAGGCTAGATAAGTACCTTCGCGAGATGCCGGTGCTGGGGTTCAACTCCGGTCGGTATGACATTAACTTAGTGAAGCCTTATCTGATAGAGTCCTTCATTTCTGCCACTTATGACCCCTTTAACTACGTAGTGAAAAGAAATAATAATTTAATGGCCATATCCACTACAAACCTTAGATTTCTAGACATTGTAAAACATTTAGCCCCGGGATTCAGTTATTCCAAATATTTAGCGGCGTACGACATCAAAGAGACGAAGGGGGTGTTTTGCTACGAGTATATCACCTCCCTGGATAGGTTAGAGGAGACTCGCTTGCCTCAACACGAGGCATTTCATTCGCAGCTGAAAAACACCAATATTTCAGTTGCCGAATACGATGAATGCCAACGAGTATGGAGCGGGAACCATATGTCCACACTGGCAGACTTTTTGCGGTGGTACAGTAATAAGGACGTAAAACCATTTATTGGGGCATTAGACAAGCAAGTTGAATTTTACAAAGGATTAGGTGTAGATATTATCAAGGATGCCATTTCTGTCCCAGGGGTGACCCTTAGGTATTTGTTTAAAACTATACCTAAAAACAACTACTTTACCCTGTGCTCCAATAAGGAGAGTGATCTGCACACGAAAATTAGACAAAATATTGTAGGGGGCCCCTCGATCATATATCATAGGTATCATGAGGTGGGTAAGACTAGGATTCGATGGGATAAGCCAGTTGAGAGTGTGAAAGGGTACGATGCTAACGCTCTATACCTGTGGGCTTTGACACAGAACATGCCCACGGGTTTTCCTGTTATACGAAATGCAGAAGATGGGTTCAAGCCCCATAAAACCAGAGTTTATATTGTCCAGTGCAGAGAGTGGTTGGCGTGGGTTGAACATTCTCTAGGTATAGAACTAAAATCCCAGTTTAATGGGCGGGAGATGTCCCTAGGAGAAAGACACATCAGAGTTGATGGATGGGATAAAAAGGATCGAACCGTCTATCAGTTTTCACGGGTGCTTATTCCACGGGCATGAAAACTGTGTGTTGACCCGTGGCATGATGTTAACCCGGTGAGCCAGAAACCGTTGGTTGAACTATATGCCAACACGCTTGAAATTAGCAAGTATCTGAAAGAAGAGGTTAACGTCACGGTCGTGGAGATGTGGGAATATGAGTGGCAGAGTCTCAAAAAGACTAATAGCGCCATTAAGACCTTCATAAAGTCCGTATTCCCATATGTCGCACCCTGGCATCGTTACGAGGCCATTGACCACGAAAAGATCATAAAGACTGTTAAAAACGAGACTTTGTTTGGTTTAATAGAGTGTGACATCCACGTACCAGACGAGTATAAAGAGTTATTTTCAGAGATGACGCCCGATCTTTAAAAACATTGATGTGTCTAGAGCCGACATTGGAGAACTCATGAAGAAGTATGCCGAGACCCATAAGCTGTTGAACGGCTCACGTCGGACTCTGATAGGTAGCTATGTGGGGGAAAAGATCCTATTGGCCACACCATTGTTAAAATGGTATCTGACACCATGGTTTAGAGGTCACTAAAATATACCAGATCATCGAGTACAAACCTCAGAAGTGTTTTGAAAGGTTTGGTAAAGAGGTGTCTGACGCCAGACGTGAAGGTGACCTATACCCGGCCTATACTATTAAGGCCGAGACAATGAAGCTATTGGGAAACGCAGCCTATGGCAAAACGTTAACCAACAAGGCCAAGCACACCAATGTTTCATATTGTCGCGGGGCTGGTACGTCAAAGTTGGTGAATCAACCTCTGTTTAAAAAGATTACCATGTTGTCAGATGATGTGTTTGAGGTCGAGTCTCTAAAAAAGACCACCTTATGGGATCTACCCCATCAAATAGGATTTTTCGTTTATCAATATGCCAAGTTGAGGATGTTAGAATTTTATTATGATTCTTTTTAGATATGTTTATATCTAGGGCGGATTTTAAATTGTGTGAGATGGACACAGATAGCTTATACTTAGCTCTTAGCACACCGACCCTAGCACGGGACGTCAGACCGGAGCTTCAGGAAGAATTTTATAGAGTGTATAGCTCCTGGTTCCCGTCTGAGGTCTGTGATAGCCATCAACGGGAATATATTAGGAGTAGGGGAGATGTACCAGTCTGTGATGCGTGTAAGGCTAAGCGAGTCTTCGACAAAAGAACCCCTGGGTTATTTAAGTTAGAGTATGAGGGAAAGGGGATGGTCTCCTTATGCAGCAAGACTTATCACTGCTTTGGAGACTATACCAAGACCAGCACGAAAGGGCTGACAAAACAACACAACACACATCTAGACAGAGAAGTCTTTCTAAATGTCCTTGACACCCAGACAGCGACTGGAGGGACAAATATAGGGTTTAAGACACAGGCTTCCTGTGTACACGTATCATCAACACAGAGAGGCTTTATCATACTTCTACATCAAAAGAAAAGTACACGCAGACAATTATTCCACATCACCTCTAGATATATAAGTGTAAATATGTAAATACGCCTTTTCCTATTCCGCTACCTTTTTCTACTTCTGTTCTATTATGATTGTGTACTGTGAATATAAAAGACTCAATGTGTGGTTTCCTTGTGACTATATCATTGAAAAAATAAAAGACTGTCCTCGCTGTGTAAAGTCACATGTTTTCATTGAATGATATTGAAAATTATTGAATATTATGCCAACGATGTTTTAATGGAAAAATAAAAGTTATGAAACGAAAAAAATATTTGTTTTGATGGTTTATTCAGTGGAATCGTTGACATGTTTATCCTTTGGTTTTTTCTCGTCTTTCTTGTTTATTCGTGTTGTCATTTTTCTGGTTGTCGCGATGTCGTATTTCATGGTATGCGAGGATGATTCTTAATGTTCATTGTAGCTGTGGAATGAAAAAGCAAAATGATCTGCCAGAGGCAGCACAGAAAACACCACATAGAAACAAACCAAGATAACGCAAATTTTCTTTTTTCTTCATGTTTATTTTCACTATACACATATTGTTTATTCACATAATTGTCTCCTGTGGGTTTTCATCTGAACTTGGTAGACATACATCTGACTGTCGGATACACATCTGGGGTTGATCACACATCTGTTTGGGTAGGGTCTTTTGACTTGGGTATCTTCGCTTAGTACCCTTTTTCACTTGGACTTTCTTTCTTCGGTTAGTGTCTTGTTTACTGACTGTAACAGGGTGCTGGTTGAGTCTATCAAAGCCTTTTAGGATCTCGCGATGCAGAGCTATCAGCTGTTCATATTCTTGACGAGTAAATGTCATTCCCAATGGGGCAGGAAACCTGTTCTCGGATTTACCAAAGAATCGACGGATATGTAACTTGGTCGAACCTCTGTAGGATGAGACAAAAACGGCCTTGACGCCATCTCCCTCTGGTCTAACAATGTCACCATTACGAGTCAGATAGACCCAGTTAGTTGTGTTGCGTTCTGTTGTCATCTTCAGAATGAGCTATTGGTACTCGAGTCGGGTTTATATACTAGGGTGTAAACTGGTTACATCGTCTCAGCTGTATTACGTATGTCATGACTAGGCGCCGTACTAGCCAATCGTTGACCCATTGTTTGCTTGAAAAAGGTTGGAGAATGCGGGTCATGCTCGCTCCACGATTTTTCATCAGGATGAAATAGATGGCGTAGAGGCCGCAGGCGTTGCTTAACACATCTTGTAAGACCCGGGTGTTATACATGAGCGGTGTGTCTGAATGATGATCAATACAATTGTATAGGTCACTGTGTAAGGGTGGCAGACCAAATGAGTCAAAGTACTCGCATTTGCCTGACCCGTCGTAGTACATGGCGACCCAGTGGGAACCGGGTTTATGGCTTTACGAACCACCAGTGTGGCATGGGTTATAAATGATGAATAACCAAGCGCCCCGTCAGGGAAAAAGAGGGTAAAGGTGGCCTTGGATGGAGTCAGCTTAATTTTCACATCCACACCGTTTATCATGTAGCGATCGTGCACAAAAATATCAGCGTGTAGTCGACCCATCATATCTATTTCTTGACTCTCACTGGCCAGATGACGTCGTGTTCTTAGTCCTTTGTTGTTTTCGCCTTGCGTGTCATCGAGTAATTTAGCTGTGTCATAGTAATAAAGGGTGGCTGAGAGATGACTCTTTTTGGCTTCTTCCCCATGGTTCAACGTCGCTTCCAAGTAGGCTCTATAAGGATACGTATTTTCACTAGGGGTGATTAGCGTGTCGTTGAGTGAGACGTTCACTTGAGAAAATAAACTGTGCTGGTAATAGTTGACAGGAGCGACATCGGCCGTGGGTGGTAGTTTGTCACCGTTGGGTAGTGTGACTTTAGCTCTGATGTGTAAGAAAGTGTTAAACAGATCCAAATACTCTTCACTGGCACCGGAGACGGCAAATTCTATAGGTGCGCCGGGGGCTAGTGAGGCTAAAGGGTGTATTTCCAGAAATTGTCCCTCTCCCACGGCGGTCTGGGTGGGTGGTACGCTAAATAGGTCCAGACCAGAATGAAGACATTCGCAGGAATGAGGGTGAATCAGAGCCATTATGCAAAGATATCCGAGCGGTGCTGCTTCTTTTTATGAGCTCGACGCTGTGTGGAGGATAGTTTTATACGTTTACTGGGCTCCCCAGGTGGCGCTGCGCGTCTCTTTCTTCTGATACCACTACCTGATTGACTAACGTGGTTGACAGCTCCTTGCAGTAGACGCTGACCGGCTTGCTTGGCATGCTCTTTGAAGGAATCCCCAACATTCCTACCAGGCAAAGCATCTTGGGCCACTCGCAGACCCGTCCCGAGACCTTCTCTGAGTAGGGCCTTACCCCCGGTCTTTAACCAGGGTAGAATCGTGCGACCGAGTCCACTGAAGAAACTGCCGATACCACGACCTCTCTGACTCCGACCACCCACAAAGACCGGCATGCCATGTCCAGCTTGATTACAGTAAAAGTCCTCATAGAGTCTGGGATTTCGACGTAGCGCCACGTATTTCATTATTCTAGGTCTGATCTCCTCCGAATTCGAAAATGTAACGTCAGCACTGAAGTCCCCGGAAGTGAATGAGACGTTTGTACCCGTATCGGTGGTTAAAAGGATTTCCACCGTGTTGAAGGAGTACCGACTCAGCGGTACGTAATGAGGCTTGTCATAGGCGCGATACACCGACGCCGACTGCTGACTCATGATAGGTACCGTCCTCAGTAGTGGAACCATGACGTCTCCGACTGGTCTAGCCGCTATGAGATCGCAATAGACGTAGATATTTTGCAGATCGTTGCTTAGGTCTATCGCCAGTTGGCCTTCCATTAATGGGTTGGTGTGTGATATCTTCGAAGAGTGAAATCCTAATATCTCTTTCAGCTTTTCGCTAAACATAGCCACGGCCCCCGGTTCGAATATTTTCACGATGGCTTTCTTTGAGGTATTGTCGAAAAAGAATCTGATCCGCGGCTGATCATCGACCTCCGACTCTTTCATTATTCGATTCAGCTCCGCTATAAACGCGTCTGGTGAGCTGTATAGACCTGGGGGACACAGTTTTCTGGAATTTCCTCTGGTGGGTGAGGTGTATCTTATCCCCACTTCATGCTCTAGCACATTGCAGTAGTAGTTGGGAAATTGAATTTCGGCCAGACCCACTTCGTAACTTGACTTACTTGCGGTAACTTGACGAAATAGTGACCTGGGGTGTTCTTGGTAAACATGTTGGGCGAAGCATTGCTCGGTAATGAAACTCATATTCTCGTAGAAACTCATATTTTCGGGTTTGGTAGCATGTAACCCAGACAGCTGCTTAGCAGAGTGATCCACAACTTACCCTCGGCCGCGTCGACGCTGTCTCGAGACAGATTGAATAGTGATACGCCAATGACGGTGTATATAACGATCAGTTGACAGAAGAAGACAATCTTTAGTCGCGGCACTCGCCGACCAAACATACACCAGACCGAATTTCTTTCTCATTCTGTGGTATTTTGTGAGCTAGTTTCCACGTTGGTTTCATCCATTAGTATCTGGTTAGGTCTGAGACCCAACTGTTGAATGACTTGGGATACCCGAACCACTTGACTAAGTACTCTTTACCACCTCGCGTGGGTCTTTCTTGTAAGACTGATTCAACGCGATACACGTGTTTGTCTCCGACGAGTTGTATTTCTTCTCGGTAGAATGAACTTTGAAGTTCTTCCCCCGAATCGTCTTCTAGCACATACGTCACCGGACTGGTCTGGTGTATACGACTGACGGTAAACAGTTCTTCTGTCCACGACGGCGTATACCCCTTTTTAAAAGGTTGTTTGGGTTGAGCCAGTCGGACTCGATCGCCTGGTGTAAAATACACTTTTCTGTCGAAAGTCTTCTGATGCAGGTTATTCCACACCTCGTTTTGATTCGTATAGTTGACTTGCGTGGGCGCCATGCGAATACTTCTGTGATACGACCTGTTGTAATTGCGGATCAGTTTATCTATCACGTCGACGTAGCGAAGTTTATTGGTCTTGGTGAAATACTGCCACATTTTTTCTTTCATTGTTCGATTGAATCTTTCTACTATCGCGGCTTTCACATCTTCATTCTCAGTGGTAAAGAAATGCACACCTCGATCTTTCAGAAATTTTAAGAAAGATAGGTTGACAAATTCCGATCCTTTTTCTGAAAATTTAGCGGTTGTATATCGGTAAATATTTTACTCACGGCGTCCACCAGCTATTTCCCCGTTTTCGTCTTGATTGGGATGGCCCAAGCATATTTACTAAACACATCGAGACACGTCACTAGATACGACATCCCATCATTGTATCGTTGTAATTTTCTCATATCTATCAAGTCGGCTTGAAACTGTTGATTTATACCACCGGTTATGGTTTGAAGTCTCTAGAAACGACGACGGATCGGTTTATGTAATGTATACGTATCCTGATGTCGTAACCAAGTCTGTATATTCTTCAATTTAGTATTCCGCTTTAAAGCGCCGGCTCCGCCGTAGGCTCCGGGATTCTGAGGGTCGTAGTAATATTTTCTTAATTGCGAGGCCATTTTTCCCACTTGGGTGTAGGTATCCTACTCTTCTTTTTGCTTCGCCTGAGTCTGTAAAGTGGTGTTGTCTCGACTGCTTTGGACTCGACTACTTGACTTTTAGTCGATTCAATAGGTGGTGGTTGACTTTTAGCCAGCTGAAGCGGTGTCTCGGCTACTGAAGCCGATACGGGGCTGACTTCGGGTTTTTGTTCTTTGATATCCACTATCCCTAATGGCTTATGTCTGTACTGCTCAAGTCGATTCAGATACCGCTGCTTTTTCCTGAGGTGGTAGATCTTCGTTATCCAGGACATGTTGCATTTGATGATCCAAGTCGCGCAAGTTATCTGTTAATGTGTCGGGTGGTATATAAGGTTTTTCCAGCATCCGGGGATCGATCAAGATCATTTTTTTTCATTATAAACCCACGACGCCTTGCAATACGTTGAGAATAGGACCTAATAAAGCACCTATGAAACCACCTTGTTGCAAGATTTGTTTCCTCTTCTTGATAGATAGCTTCTTACGTGAGAGCGCTCTCAGACTGTTCTATGCCGCCGCAAACGTCTCCTCTTAACCGGTGGCAGTGGAACATTACCTTTTAACACATTGTGACAGCACTCACATATTCATTGGACGAGGTCTGGGGAAGCTAATTTTATTACGGCTTTCGCGTCAGCCGGCTTGGCCTCGCCCAGAAATCTCAGCATGGCCCCATGACGTTTTATTCGGTGGGACATATTATTTAGGTACGTAGACGACTTGACGCTGATCTGGAAAATTATGACTTCGTAAGCGGAGCTGATCCGGTGTTTCCTGTCGAAGGTCAAACAACAAATAACCGTGTGGAGCCGCTGTCGCATCCTTACAAATCTCTTGGACATATGAAACGCGGCCTGGATACATCTGTTTGGCCAGGTTGGTAATCTGCGACCCGTCACGTGGGTTCTTAAACACCACAAGGTAATGTGAATTCAAGCTAATTGTTCTTTGTTCTTTATTCTTCCCAAAGAGATTCTGGACTATATACACAACACTAAAGTTGCGATGATGACTACCTTTAGTAAAAAGCTTAGTCACCCTATCATCTGTTTCGGACATTAGGTCATCTATTACCACTAGACGACGTCTATCGCCTGTCCACTGTTCCATATCCGGCAAGCCTTCGTTAAATGTAATGCTTTTCATAGTCTCATACATGGATTGCCATTCTCCGTAGCACCATATAATCTCCTCTGGAATCGGATCGACCATGTCTGCTAGATGAGAAATAAACTTTTGTACAAAGACGGATTTTCCACATCCTGTTGGACCCGCAATCAAAACCGTAAAAGGATTTTTCTATCTCGGATCCATGACTAATAATAATCATCAATACACCTATGACATGTATTTTATGGGACCCCACAGCCGCCTCCGCCGCCGTCGCCACCGCCGCCCGTGTGCCCCGGAAGTCAGTCGGAAGTAGTCATCACAACAACCGGAAGTAGTCACCCAGAACAAAGAAAATCACCCGCCAAGTTCAAAATATCGGGGTCAATTGTGGTCCGTTTTTGTGACCAAACAAGATGGCCGGATAACCCAGTAAAGAACGATTTATCGGGGGTTTGAAACCCCAAATGCTACCCCATTTGCGTGTCCTTACTAATTTGGAATGCCTAATTTTAGTTGTTTGTTCTGTGGCTAAGGGCTTGCGAACGCGGTTTGTGAGCCCGTATACCCGGGTTCGAAACACGGTAGTGCTGGATTTTTCGAAAAAGGTATTGGGGCCGGTCGTTCAGAAAGCAATGGCAAACTACTGAACGTAACACTTGCCTAGTACATCGACAGCAGCTGAAAATGCT
Source organism: Cepaea nemoralis (assembly GCA_014155875.1). Classification (NCBI taxonomy): domain Eukaryota; kingdom Metazoa; phylum Mollusca; class Gastropoda; order Stylommatophora; family Helicidae; genus Cepaea; species Cepaea nemoralis. The sequence continues at coordinate 177,885 of JACEFZ010013679.1, forward strand.
GGTGTTGACTGCAACGTCCCGTAAGGGATACGCAACAAAATATATACTTCAATGCGTTCCCTTATTATTTTCACTGTCTCCTCTAATGGAAAGTTAGTGAATAGGGAGGCTACATCCATGGATGCCATGTGTTTGTTATTTATGTCCATAGTATCCAATAATTCCACCAGTTGGAATGTATCTCTGAGTATTTTTGGATCGAAGGACTGTCGTACTGGCTTTAAAATTTCGGCTAGCCATCTCGCCATTCGGTGTTGTGCAGACTTAACCATGGACAGGATAGGTCTTAATGTACCTGACGAGATGCAGCGAAATATGACAGGCAATAAATCGTGCAATCTATTGTTTGTGTCTTCGATATTCAAACACACATATTCTCCCACCCGAATCGTAATCAGGATTCACGCACCCACCCACATACCTTCCACAACCTACCCATACACCCCCAACCACCCCGCCAAACACACATTCCCAAACACACACCCCCACACCCCCCCCCCCCACAAACACATCTCCCCGCCAATCCACACATCCAGTACCTATCCACACACATCTCGCACCCACCCACACATCCCACACTTACACACATCCCTCACCCTCACAATCTCCCACACTCACCAACGCCCTCAATAACCCATCCCCAATCACACATCCCTTAATCACACATTCCCCCACCCAAACACACTGCCCGCACCCATACACACACATCCCCACCCACTGTTGCGGAATTCTCGGAGTTGTCGATCGATGAAAGACTGTCGCGCCATTCGTCTACAGGCAGCCGCCATTCTTTGATGTTGGGGACAGACTGTCCTGATGACAGTCGGCAAGATCTTTTGTTGTGGGGGAAAGTTCTCCAGATCACAAGCCGGCAAGACTTTTTGGAGTACCGGGAACAATTCCCCAGATCAAAGCGGGACAGCCGGCCGGTTGTTTACATCGAGTCGGAAAAGGAGAAAGAAAAATAGTTTCTCGACGCCTAGTGTCTAGTCAGATTTGTGACGTCATTCAGACACAGTTTTAAAACAGTCTGGACAAACACCTTTGGCGGGAGTCGACCAAATGTTGTGAGGCAACAAGGACGTGTTTGATGTTCCTGTTCTGATTATGGAAAGAGACCACGGTGTCTTATGTTGATTTACATCGGCGGACATTTGTCCATTGTGTGATTTAGTGGTCTCGATTTCAGACGGGAATAAATATATGGTTCCACTATGTTTTCCAAAAAAGCTAGCAGACAAGTCATAGAAGAAGATTATGGCTCGATCATTGAAGGCAATTTTTACTCAGCGGCCTTTGCACTGGGCCCATAACCCAGAGGGTCTGCAAGAACCTGGCCTCTGCTGAGCAGGAACCAACAATCATCTAAGAGTGATTCCTCCGTGGTAGTTCTCATCATATTAGAGTGAAGATACTTACAATACCACCAGTAACAGGAACAATAGTATGTATATTGATAAATTAACAATTAACATTGCGTTTTCCAAATGGTGAATTCCTGTGAGAAATTAACAATTAACATTTTGCTTCAAAGTGACAGTAAATTCTTTTTTACTGTACAAGGATTATCAGATCACATAACTTTTAGTGACATATTAGTTATACTGTGTGTGTCGGATTCATGATCAGTATTGGACTACATCTACCATTGGTGACCAGGCATCCGTACTATCCAAGAGCCACTGGAGGAAGTCGACACCTGGCCGGAGAGACGCATCATTTGGTGAGGTCCTTCTGTACTTGATCTATGGTGCTGTTGTGTGGCCGGTACTGTGATGAAAGCAGACTTTGATCATGAGCTGTTCGGTCTGATTCTGCATACACTCTAGATTATACGACAGACATTCTACACACACACTTTGCACATACCTGACACTGTTCTTTAATAAATTAATTTGTCATTTTGTTAGAAGTTAGAGTTGTGTAGTATGTTTTGGAAAAGAATGAGAGGGGGCATGGTCCAGTGGTAAGAAGAAGAAGAGAGAGAGAGAGAGAGAGAGAGAGAGAGAGAGAGAGAGAGAGAGAGAGAGAGAGAGAGAGAGAGAGAGAGAGAGAGAGAGAGAGATCCAAAGACAGATGGGGTTTTGTAGACAGAGATCCAGGAGATCCTCAAGATAATGATATGGAGTTAAAAGAATGTGGGTGTTGATTCCCCTCACCCCAGGGACGACACTTATTAAGACATTACTGGGGGCTCGACACGGGATGGTAATATCTTATTAATGAGGATCCAGCTAGGGTGAATGTGGATAGGAGTTAAGACGTTCACACTTTACATGTCTACATAGGTCTTTGGTCCTAATTCTACTCTTGTCATTGAGAGGTTGTTTTGTGTTGTGCTGTGTGGTGTTAAATATATAGATAAATTTTAAATAGTGAATATCTATATATTGTTTGGAGAAATTTACACTCAACCTGCTGGCTCACCTCTCTGAAATATGGCCACTCCTAAACTAGATATGGCAGAACTAAGAGCAAGGGGGGAAGGAATGGACTTGTCGTGTCATGCAGAGTCCATACGCGAGGTGGAGAGAGATTTTCGTCAAGCAGAAAGGGAAGATCGAAAGGCCGAGATGGAATTAAGAAAGATGGAGTTAGAGATTAAAAGAATAGAAGCTGAGCAAGCCACTAAAAGGTTAGAACTTGAAGCTGAGCAAGCTGCTAGGAAACTTGAAGCTGAGCAAGCTGCTAAGAATATTGAAGCAGAGCAAGCTGCTAAGAGATTGGAAGCGGAATAAGAAGCTCAGAAAAGGGAGCATGAGTACCGAATGCGGGAACTCGAGCTTAAGAGGCAATCTATTGGGGAAAGTGAGGGAGCAGTGGGAGGTTCCTCTCTCCCTGGCTCAACCCCAGTGGGTGGACATAGTTACCATGCTATGAAGTTTCCTTTGGCTGTCTATGAAGAAGACAAAGAGAAAATCGACCAGTACCTACAACGCTTCGAGGCAATGTCTGTTGCTATGGGTCTGGATAGTGACAAATTGTGTCTTAAGTTGTCCCAGGGATTACGCGGGACAGGTTACGAGGTTTACTCCCGTCTGCCGCCAGGACACGAGAACAATTACGACGAATTGAAAACGGCTCTGCTGGAACGTTTCGAGGTTACGTCACATACCTACCGGAAAAAATTTCTAGCAGCGAAACGAGAACCGGGAGTGTTGTTTGCCGCCTATAGTCTGCGTATGAAATCCTATCTCCATAAGTGGATGGATTTGGCTGGGTTCGCGCATGACTATGAGAGTCTGAAAGAGCTCATGATAGTCGATCAGATGCGAAAGCAAATGTCGAAACCTCTCAGGACATTCTTGAGAGAACAAGGGGCGGAACGTATCGACAACGTGACGAAATTGGGTCAAGATATGTCACTGGTACAATCAAGGCCGCTGTATTGACTGATCCCATTTTCCCAGTCATCCTCGGTTGCCGGTATGTCTTTCTGGGAATGCCCAGGGTGCTAATCCATATGGGAGCAATTCAGACCCGCTCTCAGAAGAGACCTGATCAGGCAGAAGCAAGTGTCACTATCCCACTACCGGGGGAGTTGCGAACTGCCCAGAGTGAGGATGCAACCTTACGTCCTTGCTACAAGAAGCTGCAGAGAAGTGCTGATCCACCAAAACGGGGGCAGTACTACATGAAGAATGGGATACTCTACCGGAGAACCGGAAGGGGAGACAACTTACACGGTCAGTTGGTAGTCCCGAAGGCCTACCGTTCCCAAATTCTTTAAATGGGGCATACCATCTCATTTAGTGGGCATATGGGTATTGCCGCCACAATGCAGCGAATTTCCTGCCATTACTATTGACCGGGAATGACCGGTGATGTGCGTCGGTATGTGAAGTCATGCCCAGAGTGCCAGAGGGTGGCATCGAAACTCTGGACAGCGCCGGTGGTCTTGGGTGAGATGCCCATCATGAACTCTCCTTTCGAGAGGGTAGCCATCGACATCGTGGTTCCACTTCCTAGGACTAGGAAGAGGAACATGTACATACTCACAATGGTGGATTGCTGTACAATGTGGGGTGAAGCCATACCATTGACCACAATTGAATCGAAACGAGTTGCTGACGCACTGATGGGGGCCTTTACCAGATTAGGCTTTCCTAGTCAGATTCTGACCGACAATGGGTCCCAGTTTTGTGGGAAACGTATGGAGGAGATATTTAGGGTGTTCCACTCTAACCATATTCACACCAGCCCTTACCACCTTCAAGCCAATGGACAAGTCGAGCGGTTCAACGGCACGTTGTTGACAATGCTCCGGAAACTGGAAAAGGAAAAACCTGATGGGTGGGATGAATATATCCCAGCAGCACTTTTCGTCTTTCGGGAAGTGCCTCATGGCTCAACAGGACTACCACCCGCTACTTTGCTGTTTGGTCGTCCATTCAAAGGACCGTTGGAAGCCATGTTGAGGAGTTGGACTGAGGAGGGGACGTCAGAAGAAGTGATCTCCTCTTATAAATACGTGAAGGAACTGAAAGAAAAACTTCACACGGGCTGGACTCTGGCGACTCAAAACTTGCGAAAGGCCAGAAAAAGACATGCGGCTTACTACAACCGTAGGTCTAAAGACAGATCTCTAGAGGTGGGAGACAAAATCTTGTTGCTACTCCCAACGGGAACCAACAAACTGGAGATAGGATTGGCAAGGACCATTTCCCGTGGAAAGGGATGGTATCCAGAACCAACTATCAGATCCGGATCCGGGGAAAGTCGAAGATTTTCCATATTAATCTCCTAGCGGAAGTACGAGGAGAGACCCGGAGACAAAGCAGCCCACCTCATGGCAATGGCAGTCGCAGAGGAGACTGAAACGAGAACCAACGATGGCAGGGAATATCCACTGGTACACCAGGAAACCTAAAGGGATATGCAGGTGAACCCTGATCTGACTCCCCAGGAGAGGGAAAAGATTATCCAGGTTCTCCAGTCTCATAAGCAGATACTGACTGATAAACCAGGACGAACGAAGTTGGTTGAGTTCGAGATGACCTTGACCACACAAGAGCCTGTTCGCCAAAACGTTTACCCAGTGCCATTCTCTTAAGAAAAGGCCCTGGAGAAGGAAATACAGAAACTGTTGAAGGATGACGTGATTGCGCCATCTACATCCCCATACAATGCGGGGGTGGTTTTGTTACGCAAACCAAGTGGAGAATACCGGTTGTGTATAGACTATCGACTCTTGAACAGTCACACTCAATTTCAGGTGGAACCTTTGCCGAATCCAACTCAGTTATTCGCTAGGCTCCATAAGGCTAGGTACTTCTCAAAAGTGGATCTGAGTCGGGGGTATTATCAGATCCCGGTCAAACCAGAGGTCCGACCCCTGCTGGCTTTCAGTACCCCCAGTGGACACTACGAATTCAAGGTCATGCCCTTTGGACTCAGCAATGCACCTAGTGTGTTTACTCGCATGATGAGGACCTTGCTAGATCCCTTACAGGGATCCGTCCATTATCTCGTTCATGGATGATATACTGATTGCCAGTGACAGCTTGGATGACCATTTGCAATCCTTGGAGAGAGTTTTCAATAGGCTCAGGGAAGCAGGGCTTACCGCTCGCCCAACCAAGTGCATGACTGGTTACCAGACTCTGGAATTTCTGGGTCACACCATCACTCCAGGTCAAATTGTCCCGGAGGAGAAGAACCTAGAAAAGATCAGACGTGCTCCAAGGCCAAAAACGAAGAAGGATGTGCGATCCTTTCTCTCCCTGTGTGAGTTGTACCAAAAATGTATCCCGCAATTAACTGAACTGGGAGCTCCATTAACGGAAACCTTGAAAAAAGGATCCCCGGATCCAATCGTATGGACACCCGAGTGCGAGAGTGCATACAGTCAGTTAAAGGAGGCCTTGGTCAGCAAACCGATTTTACAGCTTCCCGACCTTTCCAAGCCATTTGTGTTGAGAACGGATGCGAGTGGGATTGGAATTGGGGCAGCCTTGTTACAGGAAGGGAAAGACGATGCTTCGGTTTTGAAACCAGTGGCATACGCAAGCAAGAAACTTCTCCCGGCTGAAAGGAATTATTCGACCGTCGAGAGGGAGTGTTTGTCTCTCGTATGGGCCGTGCAAAAATTCCAGCCCTATTTGTATGGAGTTCAGTTTCGGGTCCAGTCAACCCCTGATGTTCCTGGCCACTTCTCAGAAGCTCAACGCCCGTTTGATGCGGTGGTCGTTGCTGCTTCAGCCCTACCACTTCACGGTGGAGTATATACCTGGTAAGGAAAATGTTGGAGCTGATTTCCTGTCTAGACACACAGCTCCGGAAGAAAAGGAACAGATCATCTGGATCGAACCTCCAATGAGCAAGAGTTTATAGGACTACTCTCTTAAGAGGGGGCCTATGTCGCGGAATTCTTGGAGTTGTCGATCGATGAAAGACTGTCACGCCATTCGTCTACAGGCAGCCGCCATTCTTTGATGTTGGGGACAGACTGTCCTGATGAGAGCCGGCAAGATATTTTGTTGTGGGGGAAAGATTTCTCCAGATCACAAGCCGGCAAGACTTTTTGGAGTACCGGGAACAATTCCCCAGATCAAAGCGGGACAGCCGGCCGGTTGTTTACATCGAGTCGGAAAAGGAGAGAGAAAAATAGTTTCTCGACGCCTAGTGTCTAGTCAGATTTGTGACGTCATTCAGACACAGTTTTAAAACAGTCTGGACAAACACCTTTGGCGGGAGTCGACCAAATGTTGTGAGGCAACAAGGACGTGTTTGATGTTCCTGTTCTGATTATGGAAAGAGACCACGGTGTCTTATGTTGATTTACATCGGCGGACATTTGTCCATTGTGTGATTTAGTGGTCTCGATTTCAGACGGGAATAAATATATGGTTCCACTATGTTTTCCAAAAAAGCTAGCAGACAAGTCATAGAAGAAGATTATGGCTCGATCATTGAAGGCAGTTTTTACTCAGCGGCCTTTGCACTGGGCCCATAACCCAGAGGGTCTGCAAGAACCTGGCCTCTGCTGAGCAGGAACCGACGATCATCTAAGAGTGATTCCTCCGTGGTAGTTCTCATCATATTAGAGTGAAGATACTTACAATACCACCAGTAACAGGAACAATAGTATGTATATTGATAAATTAACAATTAACATTGCATTTTCCAAATGGTGAATTCCTGTGAGAAATTAACAATTAACATTGTGTTTTCCAAATGGTGAATTCCTGTGAGAAATTAACAATTAACATTTTGCTTCAAAGTGACAGTAAACATTTATTTTACTGTACAAGGGTTATCAGATCACAGAACTTTTAGTGACATATTAGTTACACTGTGTGTGTCGGATTCATGATCAGTATTGGACTACATCCACCATTGGTGACCAGGCATCCGGACTATCCAAGAGCCACTGGAGGAAGTCGACACCTGGCCGGAGAGACGCATCATTTGGTGAGGTCCTTCTGTACTTGATCTATGGTGCTGTTGTGTGGCCGGTACTGTGATGAAAGCAGACTTTGATCCTGAGCTGTTCGGTCTGATTCTGCATACACCCTAGATTATACGACAGACATTCTACACACACACTTTGCACATACCTGACACTGTTCTTTAATAAATTAATTTGTCATTTTGTTAGAAGCTAGAGTTGTGTAGTATGTTTTGGAAAAGAATGAGAGGGGGCATGGTCCAGTGGTAAGAAGAAGAAGAAGAAGAAGAAGAGAAGAAGAAGAAGAGAGAGAGAGAGAGAGAGAGAGAGAGAGAGAGAGAGAGAGAGAGAGAGAGAGAGAGAGAGATCCAAAGACTGATGGGGTTTTGTAGGACAGAGATCCAGGAGATCCTCAAGATAATGATATGGAGTTAAAAGAATGTGGGTGTTGATTCCCCTCACCCCAGGGACGACACGTATTACGACACCCACACACATCTCTCCACTCATAAATACATTCCCAACCCACCCACACATCCCCACCCACGCAATCTTTCCACCCACCACACATTCCCCCCCTCCACACACACACACAAGCACGCACAACTCCCACCTACACATGCCTCGCTGCAGGAACACGTGTACTTCGAAGCATGACCAACTAGACACTACTAAAATATGTGTCTGCTTTAGCCAGGTATATCATCCACATGAACCCACAAATATGGAATATGGACAGATTCGTATTTTACTATTGAAATAGCATCACGGTCTCAGGATTGTATATTAAACCGGCATAGGTCAAATAACACACAGAACTGACTGTAATGCTGTGTCCAGTATATTAACGAACATTTAAAGATGAGAAATTATTGGTCGGTTCCAATGTTGTACACATAATACACAGAAATATCAACTAGAGTTAATCACCTGTGAGATAAAATGTTGAGATGATGTCAGATAAAATGTTCGATAAAGTTAATCCTGTGAGATAAAATGTTCGATAAAGTTAATCCTGTTTGATAAAATTCTAAGATAATCTGATTTTAAATAAAAATTTTCAGAAACATAGTAACATGCTAGATAAAGTGTTAAGAAAGGTAGTCACATGTGAATTAAATAATTGAGGTTGGTAGTAGTCATATGTGAGCTAAAATGTTTGAGAAAGACTGATACACAATACAGAATAGACATAATGCAAAACGAAGACATAATTTATGGCGCATAACAATGAGACAAACATGCATATAATTATTCAAGGAACAATATCTCTGAGTTCATCTCTCATGACATTTCACTTGCACCCAGAATTCCCCAACAATTAATATTCTGTGTATTATGAAGATTTTAAACTATGTATTATAAAAGCCCGCTCTGTGGCGAAGTGCTCACGAGTGCAGTTCGTAATGTTGCATTCCACGTTCGAAACAACTGCGGGCGATTTGGAAGCAGACTGTCTCGCCTTGGTTTTCATACAATGGTACGAGTGCCGGTAGTTCAGAAAGCAAATGTAAACTACCGAACGTAAACTTGTCCAGGACTCACAAACAGCCAAAACATGCTGGAGTTTACTGCAACGTCCTGTAAAGAATATGCAACTAATTTTTTTTTTAGTATTATGAAAAGTGGAAGGATGGACAGAAAGAAGATCATTTGTCATCCCATCTTGTTCCTCTAGTACTTTGCGGTGCCGAGGTGAAGCATAACCAGCGGGAAAGTGCCCGTTAATGGGCTTCATATATCGAGACAATCATTAATTATGTAAATATTTTCTTAACTTACCTCTTCCTGGTGTTCTCTACTGTTTAAATAAAGTTTTCTCTTACGGTTGTTTGTGTTGCTCGTAATCGCTTTCCTTGAAACAGACAGTTTCAACAATTACAATTCAATAACTATTATTGCTGACTTCACTTTCTGTATGAAAATATAATAAAAATGACTTTCAGGTTATCATGAACATATACAATAAGAAGAAAAATTGGTACTTTTGCCTTAATTCACCCCAAACAAACAAGCATCCCTTATAGAGCCTCATGTGCATCGGTCCGGCAATCACTTTCCGGTTAAGTGTTTGGTGGACTACTGGGCCGATCGATGGATGTTTTGTTAGTTTTGGGCCCGTAGGGCCCTCACTGTCGTCGACAGGCTGAGATACTATGGTATGTCCAGAAAAGAATGCCGTCATTCACGATCAATTATTTTGAAAACTGTCTGTTGCAATCATACAATGCCCCCGCCAGTTCGGATGACAAACACAAGGCGTATCCAGATTCGTATGGGAGTGGGTGCATTGTCTGCTCTGCTGAGACGGAACATGATTACATGTTTCGCACAACGAATATAGCTGTGAATGTCTCTGTAGTGGGCTTCCTTCTTAACGGTCAAGATGTTGGTCCTCTTTTCATTGAAGTTTATAGAATGATTCGTATGTTCGTGTGTTGTCCCTTCATTTGACAACGTGTTTCTTCTCACGTTTCTTGTTATGCCACAATATGTCAGTTCCTACTGCAATATTACTCTTCGGTTGGTATTCAATGCGTCTAGAGCTTTTTGTTTTTTTCAATGTCAGTTGTTTGTCACCGTTGAGGGCTCACGGAATTGAAAATTCATCACTGTGGAATACAAACTGTTGCCATTAACAAGTTGTATTGTTTATGACGATGCTGTAATGTTTAGGGCCTGCAATTCTTCTGAATATTTATAGCAAAATATCCCAGTTGGTGTGCACGTGGATTAAGGTCTGTGATCTGCTCAGACCTTAATCTGTGTCGGACGATTCCAGTAAGTTGATGACTGCTCTCGGTTGCATAAAATTCAATCCATCCTTTCTCCAATAGTTCTCTTCCTCTTTCAACACATGGTCCTCACATTTTTCCAGTAACTTTTATCAATATTTAATAGCGCGGACTGGACTAGTATCTTTACGTCAGACAATTTGAATATAGTATTGTCAGCTGCCACCTGTCCTTTAATTTTAGCCCACACAAGTTCTATAGGGTTAAAATGAGAATGGTATGGCAGAAGTCTCAAGCACCCATGACGATGCTCTTCTATCAACTTGTCGATTTGATATTTCTTGCTTTTTTGGCGTCTGTTTTACAAGGGACAACAATTATAGCTAGAAATACCATTCTGGAAATGGTATGTTTTCCATTCGGAGCCATATCTTTATTGCTCCCTTTGTGCTCGATGCTGTAGGTATTTTGTCTTCTTGGGCAACAACATTGATATCATGCATTGTCCATAATTGGACACGACGGTCTATCTAGGGATGGAAGCACAGTATTCTCGAGTCAATCTCTAAATACATTACCATTCATCTTATTATGATAATCCCTATTGTCTGTATGCTTTGATACGAACACGAGCCCAGCATTCTGTTGTAAGCCATTATGCGTATTACCAGCATGGGCCATGACCAAAAGCTGTCCTATACTACTGGGCACATATCGCTTTATTTGTCCATCCACTGATTGCCATTCCTTATCACTAGTGTGGTGCGCATTGATCCACATTTCATCCAAACGCACTATGCCATAATTTTCTTCGCGCAATTCCCTTATTTCACGTAGGTATCTGCTTCTCATGGCTCCTAAATGCGGTTGCTCGCAAAGAATATTTCTACCTCCCTTGTACTTTCTAAAAGTGAAGATAATGTCCTTATAATTTTCCACAAAGTTGTTTTGGATAGCTCTATGTTATTGTTAGTGTGAGACCTGGACACTTACTAAACAAGCTGAACAGCGCATAAATGCCTTTGAATATAAATGTTTTATACGAGTTCTAAGAATATCTTGGGTAAAGAAAAGAACAAATGCATCCATACTTCAAGAGATGAATATTGAAGAAAGTTGGCTATTAAAGACGATAAAACAAAGAAAATTGAAATATTTTGGTCATTTGAAACGTCATGAAAGTTTGGAGAGAACAATAATTGAGGGGTATATGCTTGGGAGGAGAGGAAGAGGAAGGCCAAAGAGAAGATGGGTGCAGAATGTGGCGGTTGATCTCCAGATGGGTATATCAGATGCCGGACATCTTGCTTATGATCGAGAGGTATTCCGGAAGGTTTTATGGGAGCAAGGTTCTGCAAAGGACATGCTACTGAATGAATGAATTAATGAATGCATGTTGTTCTTTTTCAACCAAACCCTAAGTTTTCTTACAGTCACTGTTTCTTTAGAATCCAGCATTTTTATAATGCTGGATAATCCTGGATATAAAATCCAAAATTTTTATAATTTTAGGAGTCTCCTTGGCGAAATGGTCAAACCTTTTGACTCGGGCTCCAAAGGTTGTGGGTTCGATTTCGGGCCGCACCCTTCGGTTCACGAGTTAATTTTTTCGGATACTTCTGTGGGTCGTCGCTAGAGCTGCGGAGTTCGTGCTTTGTGCGATGCTTTCCTCGCTGCGGAAAGAGACCGAGCCATACGGGATAGAACCCTGTGCAATGAAGTCGACCCTGTCGACTTTTAAGCGACTTTCTGGGTAAGGTTGGGGCTACCATCCTCGACCCAGCACGTCCACTGGTGGCGGACCGTGGAACGGTCTCTAGATATAGAAGTCGTGGCTCTCCATGTTTGTGCGTAGCGCTAACGTTTAGAGCCAGAAATCTGATTCTGTAACAATGGCGAGTTTTATGATGGCGGATTGTCAAGCCGCCGATTAACCGACTTAAGTCAAGCTAGAAGAAAACACGTACTGCCATCCTGACCCAAGCCGGAAACTGCAAACCCTCCGATGGTAGCCTCGCAACACCGGGCCACCAGCCAAGCACGTGAATAATAATATCGTCGCACATCCGGCCGGGATTCTGACTTAGAGGCGTTAACTACAATTTCCTGAAAGAGGCTAATGAAACAACACATATAACAATAAGCAAGAGACAAACAGCTTGCTTTGGTCATGTGATGAGAAGAAAGACCTTGGAGAACATCGTGACAACTGGAAAGATCAAGAGAAAGAGAGGCAGAGAAATGATGGTGGATGGATTGAAAGGAGGAATATCATCAGCAGAGTTGATCTAAAAACAACAAAAACGGAGATCTATGGGTGACCGTTTATTTCCTGCAATGTCCAAACTTTGCCTCAGAGGCTAGCGAAGAGAGAGTGAGGAGGAGAAGATGAGGAAATGGTGTGAGAAGACGGCATAGAAATAGGAGGGCAGGCGCCAGGAGAACAAGACGAAAAGTGGAGAGACTAGGTTTCAACTATGTAAGAGTGGGATACTGGAATTGTCGCAGTGCCAGACAGAGAGGTCCTGTATTGGAGAGACTAATATATGATTTTGATGTCCTCATGCTCCAGGAGCTAAATACAGACAAATACCATTGCCTTGGGTACGCCAGTTATATAAACCCTACTGGGCAGAAGAGACATGGACAAGGTCTGCTGGTGAAGGAAGGAGTGAAGCATGTGGTACTTGACTTGAGCCAGTGGAATCACAGTGCAAGAGAGGTCCATGTATATAAATGGAGATTGGTGGCTTAAGTTGGAACATCATAAATATATACGCCACAGTGGACTGTTTTGTCAGAAAGGAACACTGGGAGGAGGAGGAGGAGGGGAGAGGAGGAGGAGGGGGATGAGGAGTGGGAGGAAGGGAGGATGAGGAGGGGAGGAGGGGGAGAAGGAGTAGGAAGAGGAGGAGGGGGAGGAGAAGGAGGAGGAGGAGGAGGTGGAGGGAGGCGGGAGGAGGAGAAGGGGCGAGGAAGAGGGGGATCAGGGTAGTAAGGGGAAGAGGAGGGGGGAGGAGAGAAGGAGGGGAGGAGGAGGAGGGGAGGAGGGAGGAGGGGGAGGAGGAGGGGAGGGGGAGGAGGATGAAAGGGGGATGAGTGTAGGAGGATGAGAGGGGGGAGGAGGGGAGGAGAAGGGGGAGGGGCGGGAGTAAGGAGGGGAGGCGGAGCAGGGGGGAAGGAGGAGGAGTAGGAGGAGGGAGGAGTAGGAGGAGGAGGATATGGAGTTGGAGGAGGAGGAGGATGAGGGGCAGGAGGAGGGGAGGAGGAGGAGGGGGAGGAGGAGTTAGGAGAAGAGTAGGAGGAGGGGGAGGAGGAGGAGGGGAGGAGGAGAAGGAGCGGAGGAGGGAGAGGAGGATGGAGGAGGGGAGGAGGGAGAGGAAGGAGGAGGATGGAGGAGGAGGAGGGAGGAGGAGGGAGGAGTAGGGGAAGAAGGAGGGGGAGGAGGTGGGGGAGGAGGGATGAGGATAGGGAGGAGGAAGGGGGAGGAGGAGGAGGGTAGGAGGGAGGGGGTGGAGGAGGATTGGGAGGGGAGTGAAGGGGGTGAAGGGAGGAGGAGTAGGATTTAGGGGGGAGGGAGAGGTCTAGGAGGGGCGGAGGAGAGGTGAGGGGGGAGAGAGGAAGGGAAGGAGGATTATAACCATATGCCTGTAGATAACTGTAGCGAAAAGATCCACCTATTTGAGAAATATGCATCAATTTTACATATATAGCAATGCTATTAAAAGTTATGTCCCCTCGCTATATATACATTATAATGTAAATTGAAATATTAAATAATATTAAGTAAATAACCGTTTTTACGCTAAAAAAAACTATGACAGTTGGCAGCACGGGAATGAGAGGAAGACGTGTAGAAAATTTCAACTCAATCGGATGGACCGTTCGCGAACGCATAAAGGACATACAGACGGAAGGAGATTCTCTTTTATATATATAGACTAGCTGACCCGGCCCGGCTTCGCCCAGGCCCTGGCGGGGATCTATCTATCTATCTATCTATCTATCTATCTATCTATCTATCTATCTATCTATCTATCTATCTATCTATCTATCTATCTATCTATCTATCGATCGATCGATCGATCGATCGATCGGTCGGTCGGTCGGTCGGCCGGCCGGTCGGTCGGTCGGTCGGTCGGTCTGTCTGTCTGTCTGTCTGTCTGTCTGTCTGTCTGTCTGTCTGTCTGTCTGTCTGTCTGTCTGTCTGTCTGTCTGTCTGTCTGTCTGTCTGACCCGGCCCGACTTCGCCCAGCTCTTGGTGGGGAGCATCTCATTTAATTCATATAAGTAGTCATATAAACTCCCGTTCCCGACTATTTGTCTGTCTGTCTGTCTGTCTGTCTGTCTGACCCGGCCCGACTTCGCCCAGCTCTTGGTGGGGAGCATCTCATTTAATTCATATAAGTAGTCATATAAACTCCCGTTCCCGACTATCTGTCTGTCTATCTGTGTGTCTGTCTGTCTGACCCGTCCCGGCTTCACCCAGTC
>JACEFZ010013679.1:195000-269736 GCA_014155875.1 Cepaea nemoralis
CACCACACATCCATTTGACAGCAAAGTGATCATAAAGTAGCATCATAATAAAATATACATCTTGCAATTTATTTTAAAGCTAACATTAAGAAGACGCAGGCTAATTAATGAATAATAAATGACTGATAATTTAATAATTGAATTGCAATTGAATAATAATTGGCTGCACAATTAGTGGCCATTTTTAATTGCTAATTAACTCATCACACATCAAATTGAAACAGAAAAGTGACTATACAGTCTGTAGCATCATTCCGCATAATAACACACACATCTTGCAATATTTTAAAGCTAAAATCAAGAATGCACGGAATAATTAATGAATTAGTAATTAATTAGCAGCCATTTTTAATTATTAATTAGGTCACAACACATCATATTAAAAAAACAATAGATGACATGAGCAGTTAGGCCTCGAAACCGCGATCACAATGATGTATGGTTGCTAAGTTGGTCGTTTAAAAACGAAATAGATACAGTAAAACAAAAAAAAATGCTAAATTTTGATAATTTGAGCTCTCACGTTGACTCGGTCTCACCAATATCATCCCAGACAGCGGAATCTTGAGTGAATTTTTGTCAAAGGTCACGAGTCACAGCACTCAAATATGAATAACTCCACTTAAAATTGAGATACACGCATCATTGAGGTAGCGTTAGTTTTGGTGATTTCAAGGCCTCTCTATCTGTGGTGGCCTCATTAGTAAATAACTAATTTTACAATCATGACCAGAATACCTAGACATCCTGAATATTTATAATTAAATTACATACACGATAGTGTACTGTTTTGTAATCCTTAACTTCCAACGTTAATCTAGCTTCAAATGTGAAAAGTGAACCTAAGATTATGTAAACTGTTATGTTTTTCTAAAATATTTTATTTGAAATGTAAAACGTATTTTCAAGATTTTAAAAATGTTGCATGTCCTTTGTATGCCATTGCGATCAACCTCAGGTTGAGTTTCTAAGCAATGTTACGTTCAGTAAAGTAAACTTTAAAACTTCAAAACTTTCATGTGTTCTTTGAATATAATTTTTTTTTTTTTTTGAAACACCAAAGAGTTGTTACTTCCAAATGCCAGCATGCATTTATGTACTTTTTCATTTCTCGGAACCAGCATATACTTATTGTTTCTGATTAAGCGTTAATATTGTACAAACAAGACTTACATATCCCAAGTTCTCAAACAAATAACGCAGATCCTGTTTGGTGTTTCTGTTGTTTCCTCATGAAGGTGCCATTAGTTACTAAAAAAAAGAAAGTGACATCAGTTACTAAAATAAGAAGGTGACATCAATTACTAAAAAGAGATGTCAATTTGTTAATGTGATTTTCCTTTTCAGGTCGTGGAGTTTCTTTGAACGTCTGCGCCATTTTTCAAGGTACATAGTGTCGTTCAAGTACGTGGAGAGATACGAACGATTACGCCTACGCTACTTTGCCAGGCACATGATGATCATTTCGCTTTGGCTGTGGCGATGGTAGGAATCTATCTGTGCAAATGGTGCCCCCCTCTCCCCCTCGAAGTGTAAAGCTACTATTTCTTACTGTAACTTCACATTAAGAGATTAAGTCACAGGTATTAATTACGAGTGGTACTCATAGGAGGCAAAAAAAAAATTAAATGGAAATTTTAGTACGCACTTCTTCTTTCAACATTTATCCCCAACTGAGCATTGCCTATCCCGCTCCCTCATCAAATCAAACAAAACTCACCTACCTTTAGCAATCCCGTGCAACAGCGTCCACACCCTCCCCAAAATATTCATTTCTGTTTTCACTTTTCTTCTCCGTGTATTTTTATGGGAATTTTCATTTCCCCTGCGCATTCCAGAAAAAGACCTTTCTATTTATACTATGCTTAGGTTTTCTCAGCGCCTTTTCTTTACTTCTTTGTTTACTGGCATTTGTCTAGTTCTCTCCAAAGGCTCCATATTGGTGATTCTGTCAAACCATTTTAGTCCTTCTGTTTCTAAATATTTGCTTCTACAATCACCAATTAGTGAATGGTGTAATTTATTAGTAATCGTTTTTGTTGTTATCCATGTCTCAGATCCATGCAACAATAATATTGATTTAACGATAGAATTGAATATTCTAAGTTTGTGCTAGATGTAATTTCCTTTGACTTCACAATTTTCCTTGTGTTATAACAGCACCTCCAGTCTTCTGTATTCTTATTCTGATGTCTTTACATGTTCCAGTCTCTTTGCCTACATTGCTACCTAAGTAGGTGTATGATACCACCCAGTGCAGTGAGGTTCCGCTAGACAACAGTGGGTCAGTGGGAGGGGGGGGGGGGTGGTAGGGTGCAACTGCACATTCAGTGAGGCGACCATTGAGGTGCACAAGACGCACTCCACTCAAAAGGAAGAAATATTTATGTGACAAATAGGATGGCTGGCATGAGAACTCCATCACAGTTCTTTGAGCACTGAATTGTTCCTAAATGATTGTTCATTCCTATACCTGCTGTTTGCTACCAATATGTTTGTGTTATTATTCTCAGATCAGCGGTATTAATTTGTAAATGTCCTAGTAGTTTGATTATTTCCTTTTATTTCACAAAGTCAAAAGCTTTTGTGTAGTCTCTAAAGTATAAGTAGAAATATGATACGTCAATTACATTTTGTTAATTTTTTTAGCGATATTATTAAATTCCATCCATCCATCCATCCATCCATCCATTCATCACGTGCCATGCTGGAAAGCGTGGGCGGTAATTTTAATCGATCACCAGAGTCGTAGATCAGCTCAGTGATCCTGTCTCGACCATGCCATGTGGCCAAGCCATCCAGGTATTTATTTCTCGGTCTTTCCCTTGGTCTCTTTCCTTCGATCTTGCCTTCTCACTAGTTAGTTAGTTAGTCGAAAGATCATCCTCATAGCCCATCGAACCATTCAGTCCATAAGTGCTCGGATCCCCTCCTCAGCAAATCCCGCAGCGTGTAGCGGCTAACGACACCAGTTCTGTGTTGGTTTATCAATCTTCTTTGGCTTCCTGCGTAGTGTTCTTGTTTGGCCACCCCTCTTTTAATTTGCTGTTCTCGCAGTCTGGCCATTGTTGTAGATTCACAGTCATCACTTGGTTCACGCAAAAGTCTTACTTCTCGTAGAGCATTCAGAATGTCAGCCTGGTCCATGGCGCGTCCGCCCTCCACAGTAGCCTCACCTGCGAGCTTGTCAGCCCGCTCATTTCCTTGTACTCCCGCATGCCCTGGCACGAAGATGAAACTAATCTTTGCCAGCCGAGACCGCTCCAGAGGCAGCAACCATTCTCTTCGGATCGACCCCTCCTCTATCCTCTTGATCATGTTCATTGAGTCGCTAAGGAAACATGCCCTAGTGAATGTCTGTGTCTCGAGCCATGTTATTGCTTTACTTACTGCCATGACTTCCATAGGTCAGGCTACTTGTGGTTTCAGTGAAAGCACCAGAGTCCTCCTTCACAATTCTCCCTCCGGCCCGAGCTGTAAAGGCCCATGAGCTTCTCACATGTCGGACGACCGACCCATCTGTGTAGATGACAGCATCACCGTCTAGCGAATTCTCGAAAATCAACGCTTGTACTTCAGCCTCCACAGCAGCCGGATTTTCTTGTCTGCATTTTCTATCTAGTTGGATGCAAACTGAAAAGGATGTGCAGAAATCTGTTGGCACTTGTACCCACTCCTCGCCAGGTTCTAAGTCCTCAAGTGAACACACCTGTTGAAGAATGTCTTCGGCTTGACCCATCCACGACCGTCCTCTTTTTAACCTGCTGCCCTTCACCTTCATAATTTCACTATGCAGTGGATGTTGTGTGTTTGCGTTAACTCTGAGGTAGGCGCGTGCTCTGCAAACTTGTATTCTCTCTTCAATGGTTGGAAAATCAAGAAGGTAGCGCATCGCCCTGCATGCTGTATCTCTTGTACATCCAAGAATAATGCGCATAGCTTCATTCTGTATCCTTTCCATCCTTTCTATCTGCTTACGGCTGAGAGTCAGGATTGCCATTGCATAATCCAAAACAGACATGACCAGCCCCTCGTACAGAAGACATAGATGGCGCTGCTCACAGTTTGCTGCCGCCATCACCCGCATCGCAGCCAAACCCCGCTTGGCCTTTGTTATCACCTGGTCTATGTGCTCATTATAAGCAAGGCTTCGATCAAACCGTATCCCCAGGTAATTCATTGCCTGCGTTCTTTCCACCGTCTCTGAACACAGCTTTACAGTTGGTGTTGGAGTGTTGACAATATGATTATTCAACGAGAACCAAGTCACTGTTGCCTTTGTTGGGTTGACCATTGCCCCAGCTTCATCACACCAAGTACTTATGCGATTGAGTTCGGTTTGTAGTTCCACAGCAACCTGCTCTCTATCCTTACCCTGACGATACACTAAAACATCATCGGCATATGACAATGTCCTGCCAGGTCCAGTGATCTGCTCACTGGTGATTCTCACTGTGTAGGCGTTGAACAGTACCGGAGATAATGGTGATCCCTGTGGTAGGCCAGGATATATTGTTGTTGGTTCCGAAGTCCAACTGCCACATCTAAAAACTACTTTCCGTTGGAAGAGGGCTGCAGCGATTCAACTAAGGAGGAATGGACTTACTTTGAGTTCAAGAAGCTGAAGCATTAAAAAATCCAATGGTACTCTGTTGTACGCGTCCTCAAGATCAATCGCTGCAGCAAAGGTTTCAATGCCTGAGTGGAAACCTTCATAGACATCATGGGCAAAAACTGCTGCATTGGTCCAGGTTTCTCTTTTTGGACGGTACCCACCCAGGGTAGGTGGGAAAACACCTTGCCTCTCTAGCTGGCTTTGATATTTTCCTGGCAATTACCTTCTCCAGCAGCTTGCCTATTGTATTCTGCATGGTTATAATTCGATATTCCTGAATTTTTTGTGTGGTCTTTGTCAGGTTTCGGCAAGGGAATCAGATAGCTGTGTAACCACTCCTCCTTGATGCTAGCACTCCCTATACTGTTGTTGTACATGTCTGCTAGTTTCTCTAGCTCGTTGTCGGTACACCTATTGATGTCGTCGTATCTTATGCCATCAGGCCCTGGAGCGCTGTTTTTTGATCGTCGAAGCACAGCCTTGATTTCTTTCACTGTCACTGTGTCTTCATCCGAAGTGTTCTGGCCTTGCACCTGTCTGAGGTGACCTCCTTGGCCAGATTTCGGCCTCCCATGTCTGTCTGGTTGCTCTGCTCTAGATAGCGTTCAAAGAGGGCTTTGCCCTTGTCCTCGTCAGTCCTCTGCCAGATGAGGTCAGCACCTTGGAAGTCAGAAATGCTCTTATTCTTGACTACACCACTCATGCTTTTATGTAGTCGCCAGAACAATTTCAGTGACTTGTCTGTGCTTACTCTTTGACACACCTCTGCCCATTTTTCGCTTTTAACCACCTTGACCAGTTTTTTGGAAAAGTTTACTTTTGTGTGCATCTCTCTTTCTAAGTGCATGCAGAGACTAGGATGGGCAGCTCTGTTCTTCTTGGCATTTTGCCATCTCCTTACAGCACTACGCTTATCATCCCATGCCTTCTCCACCTCGAAGTTCCACCAAGGTGGCTGCTCCCAGCTTCTTTTCCTGCCCCGAAGCTCTTTGCGCTTGTCACGTCTAATTTTACTCACCACATCTTGCCCTGTACTGTCATACTGGAAAGTATTTACCTTTAACTTGTGCTCCCTGGTTCTGCCTTTCTCCACCAATGTGCTGCAAGGGTGGTGGTCGCTGCCGTGGTGTCCTAGGATACCCCATCTACACACTGTAGTGAGTGAAGGTGAAACCATCGCCAGATCAATAGCACTGCCCTCATCGTCTGTCACTAAGTTCTCCAATTCATTCCCATTCATAACATGTCCAACACATTTCGACTTTTTGACATTTATTTACATGCTGCCCACGACATGTTTGTCATTTATTTAGATTTTCGGAGAATTCAACCTTACTGTCTTGGATGATTATTATAAAGTGCCGTTTCCACACTGATTGGCTTCAATGGATCACCAGCACTTTTTATCTCTGGTCTTGGTTGTGAGTGAGTGGCACCTTGCAATCTTGACAGACCAAAGTATGTGAGTTGGAATGTGGCCAAATATTCCATCACAATGCCCTGGCATAGCTTCAGAGAAACATGTGGTTCCCAAATGACATGTTCCCTCTCTCGGCCTTGCCCTGTGTTTTCCATAGGAATGGGTAACCAATACGTCTGGCACAGGGTAGGCTGCAGACGCTGACTGAATAAGTAAAGAAACGATAAAAGTAGTGGTATTTCAATTGCGCTTGCGCTCCCACCTATGCTACACCCTTCATGTGTCTTCACAAAGTCGGATTAGAATCAAGCTCAACAGGGTCTTCTTTCCCCGCTGATTCTACCAAGCCCGTTCCCTTGGCTGTGGTTTCGCTAGATAGTAGATATGGACAGTGGGAATCTCGTTAATCCATTCATGCGCGTCACTAATTAGATGGTCCTGGTTGTACACTTTCACATATTTCTGTTCGCCAATTAATTGTGACACTTCATGAGCTGCCTGCGCTTGCTCACAGATCAGCAGCGTTATTTAGCATAATTTTAGTTGGATTATTTTTCTAAGAACTGACTGGCACTTTGCGTATTGATAGACAATTAATTGTTAACATGAAATTATACCTCTCCATAGCATAAAGCCTGGACTGAATTAAAGATACCATGTGTTGCCCATGCAGCATGTTCCCTCTCTCGGCCTGCATAGCTTACTCTAGAGGAAAGGTAAGCCAATACACCAGGAACAAGACAATCTGCATAAGATGCCGGATCAACAACTGATTCTTTTCTTTTGTTCCTGATCAACAAAGCAATGCTCTATCTGTTAGGCTGTCGCAACTTCCATTCTAGACCACTTGACGGTCATTTCTTAGAGAGCTTAAGGTAGAGAGTTGAGTTACGTCACTGCACTCAGGACATTCCCATATGCGCTGCGCTCCCTCGTTCAACAGCCAGCGAAGAGTCATACTACTAAAAGATCCCACTGCTATCTGATTGAACGTTCTCCTGGTCTTCCCTCTCATTTTTGAGATTCAACCAGAACCGCTGCCAATCTCCCGCAATCTCATCTGTTCCACATACAGGTTCTCAGTCTGTTCCCTCACCTTCTCCACCTGGTCCCACAGGCTCACGACCACCTCCCCCTTGTCCATAGTAATCTACCACCAAGAGGTGCATTCCTTGCCAGCCTACCACCTGTTCATTCCCCCGCACTCCCTCATGGCCAGAGCAAAAACTCCATACAATTTTCACAGTCTGTGACCTCTGAAGCGATGTGAGCCATTCCACACGAACATTCCTTTCTCCACCTTACTAAGCATACACCTTGAGTCCATAATGAATACAATGTGTTTTCCAGTGCGTTGCATTAACTGGCGCTACCAGCAATGGCGGGGTCTTTCAAGCCAAATGGTACCTGAGAGTTGCTGCAGATTGGGATCACCCCCCCCCCCCCCGCATGAGGCCATGAATATCGTCAAGGGTCATAGACTAAGACGTAGCAGATCTTGGAAGGCACAGGCAGAAATATCTATAAGTCAGGCGTGTGATCCAGAGATCATTAATCGTGAAAAAGAGGGGGCTGAAGTACCGGAAGACATGACGGACTGGCACAATGTAATGGTACGGGCAGCGGGCCGCACAGAGTTTGAGGTGCAACAATGATCCAGTGTAACACACATCAAGGTGACAAAGTGATCTGCACCGATGGGTCAGTTGTGGAAAACAGACGGAGTGATTTGGGTTTCATTGCGAAGACTTAAAGGGTAGATACAGACTGGGAGGTAACCAATGTCACCAATTAAACCGGAAATGGGCGTACAATTATCATAAATATGCCACTCAGATATCAGGAATTTGCGTAGTAATAATGTTAAATTCCACGATTATGTCAAGATCGCGATACAAAGAAACCGATTACTGGGAATTGTGTCTCCCTCCTTTGCAACACAAACTACACTTCCCAACTTAAAATATTGTACTTCTACCCGGAGATCTGTGTTTTTTTCTTCTTCTAAGAAGTAAGTAGACTAATAAATCCCGTTTTATAGAGAAGTTGTACATTGTTCTACGACGTATTATTCAATTTAGCATCCATTTTTACGTGTATATTGCAGGTTTCGACTATTAATGTTGGAAATGACATCCTAAACTGAAATTATGAAAATAGCATGCTGTAATGTGATATTTCAATGCATGACTGCATTTGAAAGTATCAACTTTTGGCTTTAAAAAATATCCTAAGTAACCCAGGTAAGATCGCTTGTGACCCCTACGTTTCCCGTGAAACGCCAAGCTCACTGACTAGAGCTACCAGTTTCTCTCTTCAAGTGTTTTCGCCAAAATAACACTTGTTAATTCCTTCTCTCTAATCGTATTTTGTGTGCACTAACCCTAACTCTTTTCTGTGCATGACAATATATATATATATATATATATATATATATATATATATATATATATATATATATATATATATATATATATATATATATATATATATATATATATATATATATATATATAAAAGGCGATCTCCGTCTGTCTGTCTGTCTGTCTGTATGTCCATATGTCCTTTATGCGCTCGCGAACGGCCCATCCGATTGAGATGAAAGTTTCTACACGTCTTCCTTTCATTCCAGCGCAGCCCACTGTTATATTTTTTTAGTGTGAAATCGGCTGCTTACCCAATATTATTTGATTTTTCATTTTTCATTATAATTTCATATATCTCAGGGGACCTAACTCTGTAAAAGTTATTTCAGGGGCATAACTTTTCTGTATAACTTATAGTCATATTGTGGCATCGTTTTCAAAGATTTATAAACTCTTTGTCCATAGTTATGTTACGGCATATGAGTTATAATAAATAATGATACAATCTTTAAGGCATTTTCAAAGTTTTCATAAAAATAATGCACAATGCATAACATTGTAACTCATCTTTTTATGCTTAAGAAGTTACTGTAGTCATGCAGGTGATTAGAAAGAGTTTTCATTAAAAATAATGGATGGTGTGTGGAAGAACATTCTTTTAAGATACTTTTTTTGTTGTATGAATTTAATGAGAACTTATATGACTACTTATATGAATTAAATGAGATGCTCCCCACCAGGGACTGGGCGAAGCCGGACAGGGTCAGGCAGACAGATAGACAGACAGATAGACAGTCGGGAACAGGAACTTATATGACTACTTATATAAATTAAATGAGATGCTTCACACCAGGAGCTGGGCGATGCCGGGCAGGGTCAGACAGACAGACAGACATACAGACAGACAGACAGACAGACAGACAGACAGACAGACAGACAGACAGACAGACAGACAGACAGACAGATAGTCGGTAACGGGAACAAGAACTTATATGACTACTTATATGAATTAAATGAGATGCTCCCCACCAGGGACTGGGCGAAGCCGGGCAGGGTCAGCTAGTGTGTATATATATATATATATATATATATATATATATATATATATATATATATATATATATATATATATATATATATATATATATATATATATATATATATATTGACAGACGGGATTGACAGACCAACATGACTGACATACTGACAGACAGACAGGACTGACTAAGAGACATAATGAACAGACATGACTGACAGGACAGACAGGCATACAGAAAAAAAAAAAAAACAACAATCGTACCTGTCAGGCAGACAAAGTCACAGAGAGAGAGAGAGAGAGAGAGAGAGAGAGAGAGAGAGAGAGAGAGAGAGAGAGAGAGAGAGAGAGAGAGAGAGAGAGAGAGAGAGAGAGAGAGAGAATAAGCCGACACAGAGGCAGACAGACTTGTTAAACAGACATAGAGACTGACATATATAAAGATGAGACTTACAGACAGAACTGACATACTAGCATTTGACAGGCATGATATATGGTTTTTAAGGTATTTGGTCACAAATAAAAGAGTTACATTGTGGTAAGTTTTGGAAAACAGTGATTTAAGGGTTAGGCCACATTTGATCAAAGTACTCAAACAGTATTTACCTATTGCTTTCACATTAAATGATATAACTGAACAACAAAAATTAATATATCGGCTTAGAATTGACCTACAAACATGAATAAGGTACCGTTGGATTTGTTTTTTGTTCAAGAGGTATCCAGATATACATGTTGCTTAAATAAAAAGTAATTTAGAAAATATTACTAAAATGGCTAGGTAAATTCGCTTGGTGTTACGATCCATACTTTTATTTACTCACCTGGGTACAAACAAGCATTTCTTACTGACTTGGATTTAGAGACTACATACATTTCCTATATTCACCTGTTGTGCGTGCCGCAAATAAGTAACATTATATCGGGAAAAGTCAGTCTGAAACCCTGACGTCAGGCCAACTTAGAAAGTCACAGCAGTATTTTCTATGAGGAATGTAATAATCTATATCTATAAAACAGAGTATGTATGTATGTATGTATGTATGTATGTATGTATGTATGTATGTATGTATGTATGTATGTATGTATGTATGTATGTATGTATGTATGTATGTATGTATGTATGTATGTATGTATGTATGTATGTATGTATGTATGTATGCATGCATGCATGCATGCATGTATGTATGTATGTATGTATGTATGTATGTATGTATGTATGTATGTATGTATGTATGTATGTATGTATGTATGTATGTATGTATGTATGTATGTATGTATGTATGTATGTATGTATGTATGTATGTATGTATGTATGTATGTATGTATGTATGTATGTATGTATGTATGTATGTATGTATGTATGTATGTATGTATGTATGTATGTATGTATGTATGTATGTATGTATGTATGTATGTATGTATGTATGTATGTATGTATGTATGTATGTATGTATGTATGTATGTATGTATGTATGTATGTATGTAGGTCAGGTCTTAGTCAGATATGAATGAGCTACCGTATAACAGTAGACGGTACTACCTGGTTTCTGTTAGCGCCGAACGTTTGGCGGCGCTTACCAAACCTGACACCCCAGATTGTGCCAACGGCTTCGGACGGAAGAGCGCAATTTGGAGGGTACAAGCCTTACCCTGGTGCGAGGAAATGCAAGCTAAAGACAAAATTGTCATAGCAGGGCAGACCAGGCCCTAAGCCTTGGTTGGCGACTGGTCTAGGATCGAAGCTCCGACAGGCGGACAGTTAGAGCATTGCTTTGCTGATCCGGCAGCTTCTGCAGCTTGTCTTGTTCCAGATGTAGGGGTGTTACCTTTCCTCTGGAGTGAACTAGGCAGGCCGAGAGAGGGATCATGCTGCATGGGCAACACATGATCTCTATATTTTAGCCCAGGCTTTGTGCTATGGAGAGGCAATAACTCCATCCCTGGTCTTAACTGGTCTCGGATTCAAAGCGAGAGGCAACTGTTACGGGTTATAAGTCCTTGTCAGTTGGCGTAGACATGGGGCGCCACGCGTTGCCTCTGACGGTGGGAGACACCTATAGGTGTCACTGATCAGCTACCTCCCGCCTCAAGCTGGGCAGCCCCCAGCCAATTGGGTGCTGATCCGCCACAGCCTGCCTGCTTCAATGGGTGCTTGGGGCTAGGACAAAATCTGAATCGCAGGCTGTAAAACCAATGCACCAGGTACAAACAAAAATAAAAATACAAACCTCAAGCTACGGCTTGCAACCTGGAACGTGAGAACCATGTGTCCAGGATTTTCCACTGACTTGACCAATATTGACGATGTGAGAAAAACGGCTGTGACTGACGCCGAACTCAATCGTCTTAACATTGATATTGCTGGCCTGCAGGAGACTCGCCTCGCTGAGGAAGGGTCACTCAGGGAAAACAACTACACCTTTTTCTGGAAGGGTAGAGGGCAGGCAGAAAAAAGGCAACACGGTGTGGGCTTTGCAGTGAAGAATTCGCTACTGGGAATGATTGAAATTCCAGCAGGAGGAAATGAAAGACTATTATCCCTGCGCTTGGCAACCTCTTGTGGGTTTGCCACCATTATTACTGCATATGCACCGACACTCGATTCCTCTGATGATGTGAAGGATTCATTCTATGAGGAATTAGACTCCGTGATCAAGGCAGTTCCAAAATCTGACTACATTTATATGCTCGGTGATTTCAATGCTCGTGTGGGCAAGGACTCGAGTTCATGGCCAGTGTGCCTTGGAAAATACAACATCGGTCGCATGAATTAAAATGGGCAAAGGCTGCTGGAGCATTGCACCAGTAATGACCTATGTATTACAAACTCTTTTTTAAAACAAAAGAGATGCATAAGGTCACATGGAAACATCCAAGATCCGGCCATTGGCACCACTGGACTTCATCATCACACGGAGACAACATCTGAACCATATATCATTGACTCGTAGTTACCACAGTGCTGACTGTGATACGGATCATTCTTTGGTTGTTGCAAGGGTTAGACTGAGACCAAAGAGAATCTACACAGCTAAACACAAATCTAGCCCAGGATTAATATTATTAACACTCATGATCCTGAAAAGTGCTTTCAGTTTCAACAGCAACTTGAAGACGCTTTCACTGATACACCAGAAAATTGTACAGTAAATGAAAAGTGGGGTCAAGTTAAGGAAACTCTTTATAAAACTGCCGTAGGGGTTTACGGCACTGTGGATCATAAGAGGCAGGACTGGTTTGCGGCCAACAGCGAGACTCTGCAGCCCTTGATTGATAAGAAGAAGAAAGCTCTCTTAAGAAACAAGGAAAGACCAACGCGTAACACTCTGAGTGAGCTAAGGCAAGCTAGGAATGATGTGCAAAAGGCTGCCAGGCAGTGTGCAAATGATTATTGGATCAAGTTATGTGAGTCCATTCAAATCGCAAGTGATAAGGGAGACATAAGAAGCATGTATGAAGGAATAAAGAAAGCCTGTGGTCCAGTGATCAAAAGAAGTGCACCATTGAAAACCTTGACTGGAGAAATCATCACTGATAAGAAACAGCAGATGGGCAGATGGGTAGAGCACTATTTGGAGCTTTACTCAAGTGAGACCAAACTAGCGGATGATGCCCTCAACGCCATAGAGGCTCTACCAACTCTTGACCACCTGGACACACTTCCCACCATAACAGAAGTTAAGTGTGCTATAAATGAACTTGCATCTGGCAAGGCTCCAGGTAAGGATGGGATTCCAATAGAGGTTATCAGGAGTGGGCAAGACACACTCACTATACAGATCCACCAGCTAATAGAGCTATGCTGGCGTGAAGGACAAGTCCCACAGGATTTCAAAGATTCAAGCATCATAACACTGTACAAGAAAAAGGGCGATCGGAGCGACTGCAACAAACTATAGGGGTATCTCACTTCTGTGTATTGTTGGAAAAGTATTTGCCAGAATTGTTCTGCGCAGACTTCAAGTCCTAGGAGATCAAGTCTACCCCGAATCACAGTGTGGCTTTCGACAGAACCGGTCTACCACTGATATGATATTCTCATTGCGACAAATGCAAGAAAAAATGTCCGTGAACAGAATCAACCACTGTTTATTTGCCTTCATCGACCTCACCAAGGCATTTGATTTGGTCAGTCGTGAGGGTCTGTTCAAGGCACTAAAGAAGATTGGCTGCCCACCAACTCTTCTGTCCATTGTGGAATCGTTCCACACAGGCATGAAGGGTATAATCAAGTTTGATGGTGCAACTTCTGAAGAATTTGAAATCAAGAGGGGAGTTAAGCAAGGTTGTGTACTAGCTCCCACCCTCTTTGGAATATACTTTTCACTTCTACTGAAAATATGCATTTCGTGATCAGGATGGTGGTATATATATTCACTCACGCTCAGATGGCGGCCTCTACAATGCTCAGAGATTGAAGGCTAAGACCAAAATTAGGAGGGTACTGATCAGAGAGTTGCTTTTTGCAGATGATGCTGCAGTTACGACCCACTCTGAGGAAGAATTGCAATGTCTACTATCTGCATTCTCCAATGCTTGTTCTGAATTTGGTTTAACAATTAGCAAAAAGAAGACACAGATTATGTCACAAGGTGCACATGGGTACCATCAATCTTTATTGACGACACAGAACTAGAGATAGTAGACCATTTTACATATCTTAGGATCAGTGGTAAATAGCAAATTATCCCTAGATCAGCAAATCAACATCCGGATTGGTAAGGCAGCAACAACAATGAACAGGTTAAGAAAAAAGAGTCTGGGAGAACAGGAAGCTTACTGCCAAAACAAAAGTCCTTGTCTATCAAGCCTGTGTCCTTAGTACTCTTCTCTATGGCAGTGAAACCTGGACAACTTACTCACACCAAGAGAACAATTTAAACAGCTTTCATATGCGGTGTCTGCGAAGAATTCTTGGTATTAAGTGGCAAGACAAAATCACAAATACTGAAGTATTGAAAAGATCAGGTTGTGTGACAGTTTATTCCATGCTCAGTCTTCGTAGACTTAGATGGATAGGACATCTTAGGAGGATGGATGATGGTAGAATACCAAAGGATATCTTTTTTGGTGAATTACAGATGGGTAAGAGTTCTCAGGGTCGGCCTCTACTACGATACAAAGATGTGTGTAAGCGGGACATGATTGATACAGGCATTGATAATGCACATTGGGAGCAAGTCGCCGCTGGAAGTTGTGCATGGAGGGCAAATATCAGAAATGGAATAAAGTCAAAGGAGAATATTATTGCAGAAAAGTCACACACTAAGCGTTTGAGACGTAAGATGGTGCATGATGGTGGAAATGACCACGTGTTCACATGCACCCACTGTGAACGGACATTTATAGCGCAAATTGGCCTTATCAGTCACACTCGCTACCACCATAGTTAAAAGTTATTATGCCTTTTTAAAGCACAAACTATCGTCTGTCAAGACGGCAAGGTGCCAATGTATGTATGTATGTATGTATGTATGTATGTATGTATGTATGTATGTATGTATAGGTATGTATGTATGTATGTATGTATGTATGTATGTATGTATGTATGTATGTATGTATGTATGTATGTATGTATGTATGTATGTATGTCCTTTATACGTTCGCGAACGGTCCATCCGATTAAGATGAAATTTTCTACACGTCTTCCTCTTATTCCAGCGCTGCCAACTATCATATTTTTTTTTCTTCTTCCTCCTCCTCCTCCTCCCTAAATACGCACGTAAATATATGATGATGATGATGAAAGAATCTCCGAACCAGAACGCTAGGACAAGCGAAGAAAATGACGTGACTACAAAGAATCGTCACACGGCAGTCATCATCATCATCATCATCAAGTGCCGTGCCGGCTGGCGTAGGCGATCATGGCTCTCCATAGATCTCGGTCTTTGGTTTTCTGGATCAACTCTGCTGCTGATATTCCTCCTTGCCACGGCAATATCAATAACAATTCATCTTTTTATGTGTAAGGAAGTTATCTACAGTCATGTAGAAGGGAAGAACAATCAATGGAAGGACCGAAATCACAGAACCTAGACAAGTATGAATTCGATGGCGACTCCCTCCTCCTCCTCGTCTCCTCCTCCCTCTACCTCCTCTCCCTTACCTCCTCCCTCCACCTCCTCATCCTCCTCCTCCTCCTCTCTCCTCCTCCTCCCTTCCTCCTCCTCCTCCCTCTCCCTCCTGCATCTCCCGTTCCTCTCCCTTCCTCCTCCCATCCTCCTCCCTCCTACTCCTTCCTCCTTCTCCCTCCGCCTCCTCCCTCCTCCTCCTCCCTCCGCTTCCCTCCTCCTCCCTCTCCCTCCTCATCCCTCCCCCTCCCTTCTCCTCCTCCCTCCTCCTCCTCCCCTCTACCCTCCTCCCCTCTACTCCTCCTCCCTCCACCTCCTCCTCCTCCTTCCTTCTCCTCCTCTTCCTCCTCCCTTTCCCTCCTCCTCCTCCTCCCCTCTACCTCATCCTCCTCCTCCCTCTACCTCCTTCCTCCTCCCCCACCTCCCTTTCCTTCCTCCCCTTCCTTCTCCTCCTTCTTCCTACCTCCTCCTCCCTCTACCTCCTCCCTCCACACTCCTCCTCCTCTCTTCTCCTCCTCTCCCACCTCCCTTTCCTTCCTCCTCCTCCTCCCTTCTACCTCCTCCTCCTCCCTCTCCCTCCTTCCTCCACCCTCCTCCTCCTCTCTCCTCCTCCTCCCCCACCTCCCTTTCCTTTGTCCCCTCCTCATTCTCCCTACTCCTCCCTCCTCCTCCTCCCTCTACATCCCCCTCCTCCCTCTACCTCCTCCCTCCACACTCCTCCTCCCTTCTCCTCCTCTTCCTCCTCCCTTCTCCTCTTCTTCCTCCTCCCTTTCCTTCCTCCTCCTCCCTCTACCTTCTCCTCCTCATCCCTCTACCTCCTCCTCCTCCTCCCCCACCTCCCTTTCCTTCCTTTCCTCCTCATTCTCCCTCCTCCCTCTCCCCTCCCCCTCCTCCTCCCTCCTCCTCCTTCCTCCTTCTCCCTCCGCCTCCTCCCTCCTCCTCCTCCCTCCTTCTCCCTCCTCTTCCTCTCCCATCCTCCTCCTACCCTCTTTCCTCTTCCCCCCTTATCCCTCTCCCTCCTCTTCCGCCTCCATCCTCCTCCTCCCTCTCCCTCCCCCTCCTCCTCCTCCTTCCTCCTTCTCCCTCCGCCTCCTCCCTCCTCCTCCTCCCTCCTTCTCCCTCCTCCTCCTCTCCCCTCCTCCTCCTACCCTCTTTTCTCTTCCCCCTTATCCCTCTCCCTCCTCTTCCGCCTCCATCCTCCTCCTCCCTCTTCCGCCTCCATCCTCCTCCTCCCTCTTCCTCCTCCTACCTCCTCCCTCCTCCTCCTCCTCCTATCCTTTTCCTCACTCCTCCTCCTCCCTCTACATAATCCCTCTCCTCCCTTCTCCTCCTCCCTCCTCCTCCTTCCTCAACATCCCTCCTCCTCCTCTCCCCTCCTCCTAATCTCTTCCTCTTCCCCACACCCCTCCTCCTTCTCCATCCTCTTCCTTCTCCATCCTCCTCCTCCCTCTTCCTCCTCCTCCTCCCTCTTCCTCCTCCTCCTCCCTCTTCCTCCTATTCCCTCCTCCTTCCTTTTCCTCCTCTTCCTACCTCCTCAATCCTCCTCCTCTCTCCTCCTCCTCTCTTCTCCTCCCTCCTCCTCCTCCCTGTACCACCTCCCTCCTCCTCCCTCTACCTCCTTCCTCCACATCCCTCCTCCTCCCTCTTCCTCCTCCTCCCTCCTTATCATTCCTCCTCCTCCTCCTCCTCCCTCCTCCGTCCTCCTTCTCCCTCCTCCTTCTACCTCTTCCTCCCTCCTCCTGTCTCCCTCCACCTCCTCCCTCCACCTCCTCCCTTCTCCTCTTCTCTCCTCCTCCTCCCTCCTCCCTCTCCCCCTCCTCCTCCTGCGTTCTCCTCCTCCCTCCTCCTCCCCCTTCTCCCTCCTTCTCCCTCTTCCTCCTCCCTCTTCCTCCTCTCACTCCTCCCTCTCCCTCCTCCTCCCTCCTCCATCCTCCTTCTCCCTCCTCCTAATAACTCCTCCTCTCTCCTCCTCCTCCTTCCTCCTTCTTCCTCCTCCTTCCTCCTCCTCCCTCCTCCTCCTCTCTCCGCCTATCTCTTCCTCCCTCCTCCTCCTCCCTCCTCCACCCTCTTCCTCCTACCTCCTCCTACTCCTCCTTTTTCTTCTTCTTCTGCTGCTGCTGCCACCGCTCTATTTACCCAAGTTAATTGTTGGCGGAATATGTAAAGATCTTACAAGTGCTCTTTCTAATGCTTTTTGTAAGTTGGTCTTCGTTTATCTAAGGTTGTTCTAACCGCAACCAATAAATGATTAGACAGACAGACAGACAGACAGACACACAGACAGACACACAGACAGACAGACACAAAGACAGACAGATATTCGGGAACGTGAACTTATATGAATTAAATGAGATGCTCCTCATCAGGGGCTGGGCGAAGCCGGGCCGGGTCAGACAGACAGACAGACAGACAGACAGACAGACAGACAGACAGACAGACGGGAACGGGAACTGGAGCTTATATGACTACTTATATGAATTAAATGATATGCTCCACACCAGGAGCCAGGCGATGCCGGGCAGGGTCAGACAGACAGACAGTTAGACAGACAGACAGACAGACAGACAGGAACGGGAACGGGAGCTTATATGACTACTTATATGAATTGAATGAGATGCTCCCCACCAAGGACTGGGCGAAGCTGGGCCGGGTCTGCTAGTACTTTTATAATATGATGAATGTAATAATACTTTTATGATATGAGGAATTTAATAATACTTTTATTTACTCACCTGGATACAAACAAGCATTTCACACTGACTTGAGTTTAGATACTACATACATTTCCTATATTCACCTGGTGTGCGTGACGCAGATAAGTAACAGTATTTCGGGAAAAATCAATCTGACACCCTGACGTCAGGCCAACTTAGAAAGTCACAGCAGGATTTTCTAATATGAGGAATGTAATAATACTTTTATAATATGATGAATGTAATAATACTTTTATGATATGAGGAATGTAATAATACTTTTATTTACTCACCTGGATACAAACAAGCATTTCACACTGACTTGAGTTTAGAGACTACATACATTTCCTATATTCACCTGGTGTGCGTGACGCAGATAAGTAACAGTATATCGGGAAAAATCAATCTGACACCCTGACGTCAGGCCAGCTTGGAAAGTCACAGCAGGATTTTCTAATATGAGAAATGTAATAAACGGATATTCCTTCTTGTAAAATGGTCATGAGAAATAACGGTTCAGCACCCGACCGGTGGCACTGGATAGTGTCATTCCGTGTGATTGATTTTTAATGTCATCAATCCATTTTCTTCTCGGGCGTCCTCTAGCTATTGTATCAGAACCTCTGTTGTACAGCGCAAGTCCTGAGATCTGATATTGTTGCATTCTAATGAGGTGGCCGAACCATTTTCTTCTCGGGAGTCCTCTAGCTATTGTATCAGAACCTCTGTTGTGCCGCGCAAATCCTGGGACCTGATATTGTTGCATTCTAATGAGGTGGCCGAACCATTTGATCTTTTGTCTTTCAGCATATATGGATAACAAAGTGGTAATTCCACTGTCTGTCTGATAACATCATTTCTTACTCGGGATCGAAGAGTTAAATTAGCAGCTCATCTCAAGCGACTCATCTCGCAGATAGTGATTTAATGAAATTATGATTTGGATAATCACAAAGTAAGACACTGGCAGCATAGGATTGATGTGACTATGCTATTTATTAGCTGTTGCTTTTGCGGATATTTACTAAGTCACAGAAAGTAAAACAGTAAAGAACCCGTTTTATATAGAACATTGAACATTTATATAGAACATATAGAACATTTATATACCACATTGTTCTATTGTGAATTATTGAATTTAGCATCCATCTTTACGTGTATTTTGCAGTTTTCGATATTAACGTTGCCAATCACATCTCAAACTGAAATTAGGAAAATCGCATGCTGTAATGAGATATTTCAATGGCGGGAAATAGCCGTTTTCCTTGTGCGATGACCATTTAATATTTTAAGGTATATTCCCGGTGACTGCAATACCAAGGAATGCATGTTCGCATTCAGTTGAGTTGAATTGAGGTAAGAATCGACATAACTGCACTCAGGACATTCCCATACGTGCTCCGTCCCCTCATTCAACAGCCAGCGAATAGTCATACTACGAATCGATCCCACTGCTATCTGATTTAAAGTTCTCCTGGTTTTCCCTCTCAGTTTTGAGATTCTTCCAGAACTCTTGCCGATCGCTCGCAATCTCTTTCTTTCCACATACGGATTCTCAATATGTTCCCCCACGTTCTCCACCTGGTCCCACAAGCACACGACCACCTGCCCCTTGTCCATAGGCAATCTACCTCCAAGAGGTGCATTTCCTGCCAGTCTATCAGCCTATTCAGCCCCCTCCCCTCTCTTGGATGGCCAAGGCAAAATATCCATACAAATCTCAGAATCTGTGACCCCTGAAGCGACGATAGCCATTCAATACGAAACATTCCTTTCTCCACCTTACTAAGCATTCTCTTTTAATCCGCAATAAGTACAATGTGTTTTGCAGTTTTGCAGTAGTCGCCTCTAGCCAAAGGAATTAGCCTTTGCAATAAAACCCCACTCCTACGTCTGTTTCTTACCACTGACCCATCGGTGTGGATGACTATGTCACCTTGATGTTTGTTACTCTGGATCCTTTATTGCATTACAAATTCAGTGCGGCCCGCTGCCCATACTCTGCACGCACGACCCAGTGTTACTATTACATTGTACCAGTCCGTCATGTCTTCCGGAACTTCAACGCAGTCTTTTTCACGATTGATGTTTTCCAGATCACACACCTGACGTATAAATGTTTCTGCCTGTGCCATCCAGGACCTGCCTCGTCTTAGTCTTTGACCCTTGACCATATACATGGCTCCATTGAGTGGGGGGGGGGGGGGTGATCCCTATCTGCAGCAACACTCTCAGGTACTATTGGCCTCAAGGACCCTATGCTATCCATCAATGGTAGTAGCACCAGGATATGCTTCATGCATATAATTGGTGTGTTCTTTGTGCACCCAGGCTTACCCGCATGGCAGCATTCTGTATGCTCTCCAACCTTTCAAGCTGGCTCTTTGATATTGTCAGCAGCCCAAAACCATACTACATGACAGAAAGTATAAACTGCTGAAAGAGCCATTAAAGTATCCTCTGATCTACCCCGGTTGCTGTCATCGCCCTCAATGAAATAAGTCCCCTACCAGCCTTCACCATCGAAGAGTCCACATGATCCTTAAAAGACAAACATCTGACGGACTAAGGTGATACGCAAGTTACTTTAATTTACTCTTTCTACTAAGAGGCGATCTATTAAACATAATACATGGGACATCTGCCGTGACAATCAGGTTATCCAGACAGTACCACAAAACCGATGCCTTGTCTGGGTTTATAACGGTCCCTGCGTCCATGCAACACTCTGCAATCTGTAAGTCTTTCGCCATACTGGCTCTGTCTCTGCCCTGTCTGTGCATCAGCACATCATCTGCAAATTTCAAGATTCTACACCTGGTGTATCAATAACTGCGATTTTGCTGGTGTAGACATTACAGTGCACTGGGGAAATGGCAGATCCCTGTGGCAACCCAAGTGCAATAGTACAGGGGTGAGACGTCCAGGAACCCATTTGCAGTGCAACCTTATGCGCATAAAAGACAACCCATTTAACAAGGCAAGGACAGATCTCCATGTCCATCAGAGTGTATATAAACCGGTCACACTTGACCCTGTTATACGCATCCTCCAAGGCAAGAGCTACCGCCTCTGTCTCTTGTTTATCCTGGAAGCTCTCGTATCAAATGCAAAAGTTGCAGCATTGGCTCGGGTGTCCTTCTCAGGCCGGTAATCAGCAAGTCCTTGGGGAAGCAGATTTACAACTTTCCAAATGTCGCTGCAGCCTGCGTGCTACTATCTTTTCGATGACTTTGCCATACGTGTTTTGCAGTGTTATCATTCAGCATCCATTAAGCCTGGAATGATCCTTACATAGCTTTGGGAGTGGGACCAGGTAGCTATGCAGCCAATCGTGGAATATTTCGGCCGTACTGATGCTTAAGTTGAAACAAAGAGTCATCTCCTCCAAGTCCCCATCATTCCTGTTACTCATATGGGTGTACCTCACCCCCTACGGGTCTGGCGCTATGTATTTAGCCCGCTTCAGTACCCATCTAATATCCTCCACCTTAATCTCACAGTCCTCCTTCCTAGTGACCCGTGACAAGGCTTCTCTGACCATATCTCTAATAGCTCTGTCTTGCTGATCCGTCTGTGTTAAAAATCCCCGTAAAGTAAGATAATTATTAAACAGGCTACCAACGCACCTGTAAAGCAACGTTATACAATAATACCCTGTACAAAATAATGCCATAATACAGCTTAAAGTCATGAGCATTGCACTCATTGTGCCTGTTGTTGTCTCACTTGACTCGGTCTCTCTTCGCAGAACCTAAAGCCGCCTGCCTATGGCACTGCACATACCATAGCACCGCACAAACCATAGCACTGCAGAAACCATAGCACCGCACAAACCATAGCACCGCACAAACCATAGCACCGCACAAACCATAGCACCGCACAAACCATAGCACTGCAGAAACCATAGCACCGCACAAACCATAGCACCGCACAAACCATTGCACCGCACAAACCACGAACCCAGTAACACCAGTAGTGACCCCGCGTGTCTGCGGAAAATTGCGCCCCTGCTCTGAACGAAACGTCCAAGAAAATAAACGCTGACCTTCAGAGCACGAGACAGATGGCTTGGCTACTTCGTGACGGAGATCCTCAATGAGAGTAGTAAAGCAGAGAGAGTCGCATGAGTGTCACTTGTGGCGGGTTCCAATCCCGCACGCATTGATACTAGACAAACTACAAATTGAAAGGCCTTCTCTAGCCTCTACTTCTTTCTTCTACTTCAATGAGCGCCAAAAATGTGTATTTATTTACGTCCTATCTATTGCCATCTCCTTCGGTTCCCTGCGTGGTCTGCCAGTATTATGCATCTCTGTCTTTAATTCACTTCTCCCCGGGAAAGTTAGCCCGTTCAACAAACACCCGAGAAGTCGGATGTGTCGGACGAAAAGCGCAAATAGGGAAGCTCTGCTGTAAACAGGCACGGTGAATTTACTTCCAAATCAAACATTTCGGACGAACGAAGAAGAAGAGGAATTATCTTCTCCATGTGTCTTTAGATCTGCCGCTATTTCTTTCGCCCTGTGGGTTTCAGACACGAGAGTCTTTAGTTATACTGTCCTCAGGTTTTCTCAGTGTGTGTCCTATCCAATACCAGCGTCTGTTCCTTACCTCTTGAGTCACTGAAATGTGTTTAGTTCTCCCCATCAGCTCTGCATTGTTGATTTAGTCATACAATTTAAGTTCTGCGCAGGCACCATATAGTGAATATTTGCTGTTTTTTTTTAGCAATTCTATGCGTCGTTCTCCATGTTTCTGACCCCAGACAGTAGTACCGGTTAAGCATTGGATTGGAGTTTGAAATTATAATTTTTGGTTTTGGTATTACGGTGGGGGGGGGGGGGGAAGGGGGAGGGGCTGAGTGGTCTCGAGGTATGGTGTCCTTCTTGAGTGCTGCAGGTCCCGAGTTCAAAGACCGGAATTATTTCTCGTGGACTTCTAGTAATAGAATTGTCCCTAGTCTCTGGGTAGTAAGATCGGACGCCCGTGTGTATTGTTGCACACGTACAACATCCCTTGGCAGTTGGAAATCGAAAAAGAGTAGAACAACGGCTCTGCTCGGGCAAAATTTCGAGTTAAAAATCTAACCAAAGTATTTCAGGATCCTCGCCTGTGCTACAGAGTTCTTGCACTGAGCTGAGTTTCTCCAGACTCAGTGTCAACATCTCGCACGCACACAGGTATTCTAACTCCTTCATACGCACTCAAGAAAATACCAGTCGTGCATATGGTTCTTCTTGCACTTTATTCAGGCGAACCTGATTGTCACATGCCTGTGTTCAGTGGCATTAAGGTGAGTGGCCGTACAATATAAACAGTTCACGAGGTGAAAGGGCCTTCACCGGAAAGAAAATATAAGGAGATAAACGGGGTTGGGTGTAAGGTAGAGGGGCTGCAAGAAGGGGCAGACAGTTGGAGCAGTGAGGTGGTGTTTGTGTGGATCATTGTGAGGGGGCATAGAATTGTTTAAAAAGACAGGGACAAAGATTGACGGGGAGTTGATGTTTGGACTCCGAGCTGAGAGGGAGTTGAGTGTAGAGCAGACCAGGAGAAGGTCGTGGTCTGATAAAGTGAAGAATTGTGACGGAGCTTGGAAGATAACTCCGCACTGTGGGTTCCAGGGATAGTGAGTGGAATTCGAGACCCATAGTGGGTTACTTTGAGTCGGGCCTAGAGAGAGGCTAGTATACCTGTCGTGTGGGACGAGATTTTAGTAGCCTTGAGAGGCAGTGTTATTCGACGTGTTCCATTGGGATGGAGATATATTCTTAGAGAATTATTGTTCCTGGATTTATATGTTACATGTGTCTGTGTTAATTCAGAATTAAAGGAATATTATGTGCGCAAATTAACGCTTGTTCACTGACTGGTGTTTGGTGGTGATGCATCTTGATTAATCTGTTGTTCAACATCACATTGTTACAAGGACATACCCTAGACACAACCATAGCCACTCTATCTGTCACTTAGTCAACATTCACTTTGTGTCAGAGAAGATTTCTGGGAGGCTTCGTCGATTAGAGAGAACACTAACATCAGAGACATTAGTCGGATGCCCAATTACAACAACAATAATGAGAGCTCTCCTGTCAAGAATAAACACCATTTATCAGTAGACAACGCATGTCAAAAGTGTCGGAGAATTAATACAGAGTCCACGAGAAACCAGGTAAAAATATCATTTCTCACTCGGAGGGGGGAGAGGAGACGGGGAAAGACTGTCCACGATATAAACACTGGTGTTTCTCCTGTGCGGGAATTGGCTAGCGGAGAGTTCACGAAAGGCCACCACAGGTAAAACCATTGCCCACCCTGAGAGGGAGAGGGGACAGCGGGGGTTACTCACAGTACACAGACAAGGTTTTGCGCTGCTGAGAGAGCTGTCTGGAGGACAGCGGACAATAAGTCGGCGCTGTTTAGGAAAGTTGTTCACGAAGAATAGACAGGTGCCAAAGGTGAAGGTCAGATGAACTTGTGGACAGCGAGTGTGTGTGTACGGCGTTTTCAGAGTTCGGTGCAGATAATAAGACGGAAAGGGGCGCCAGGGGAGTTACGAGGGTAATTCATGGTTAAAAACTCGCCAGGAGGAGGGGAGTTATAGGAGTAAAGTGTGGGGAACACACAAAGGTGACAATCGTTGCTCCACAGAAAAGTAAAAGTTTCTGCACGGATTATTGTGATAAAGAGAAACAGAGATGACCGGTGGGTTCATTTCAAGGCCGTGGACAACGGAAAGTTACTAGAGGTCGGTGGTAGGACAGTGCGTATATTTGTTGATAAAGAACAGTTCTATCAAAAGTGAAGATTGTAGTACACTGAGGTACTAATTGAGATGACCTTGTGCGTCAAGGCCGAGAACCAGGGAATTTGACGAAAAAATTTCCACTGAGAATAACACGTTGTTTTTGTACGGAAACTAGGATTTACGTTCAACGTCTTTGTGTGTGGGTCACCATCGGGAAACAACAGTCATTCAGGTGCCGTCTTCGCAAGTATGCAGCGCATTTCTCTACCAAAAAAGACTTGCAAAACGGATTTACAGCGCTGGATAATTTTACTGCCATTCGTTGGTTTAACCTTTTTCAGGCAACAGTGAAGCCATACCATCACTTCAAAGCGACAGTGACTACGCAGATAAACATTCATTGATTTTAAAGGTAATTTCGGCTCCCCAAAACGCAACGAAAACCCAATATTTCTGGACAAAACAAGAGCGTTCACATACATTATACAATCACAGGCCAACTCTACAGGGAGGGTTACAAAAACGTTACGGACTGTGTAGAGACAAGGCGTTGGGA
Source organism: Cepaea nemoralis (assembly GCA_014155875.1). Lineage (NCBI taxonomy): Eukaryota > Metazoa > Mollusca > Gastropoda > Stylommatophora > Helicidae > Cepaea > Cepaea nemoralis. Next base: position 220,512 of record JACEFZ010013679.1, read on the forward strand.
TAATTATCATCATCTTCAACTTTTACGACAGTCGAAAATCGTGTCACCACGTCAACAAAAAGTGACAACGCATCAGAACATTAATTCATTGTGGGAATCTAACGTCGTAATCTTTTCAAAACAGTAACGGACAAACATTTCCAGGCGATTTTCGGACACTATTAAAAACAAACTAAGGACTTTTGTAAGATTCTACCATCACATTGGTGGCGGCAACCCTTGTTTGCTTCTGTTGTTCTCATCGTCCTAAGTATTGTTGTTGTTGTGCGTTACGTAAATATTTGTATGTGGTCCAGTGTTCGTTATAAGTAGGATATTTTTGCATTGTTTCTCGAAATGCGGGAGACGGCGCAAAGGTGAAATTGTCTAGGTACATATTGTATGTTGTTGAGAGACAGCTGACGAGTCAGTTTGTTTTGTGCTGTGGCATTGGGTCGTCTCGACATTATACACGGTGTCCAAGTGTCTACGTCAGATCTATGTACATTATTCATTTTATATTTGTTCTTTTTACTGTTTTCTCTTTACTGTTACATATAATATTTGAGTTCTTTGGATATATGGTATTGTTGTAATTCTTATGTTAATACAGCTTCTATCTAGAGGGTATTTGTCAGTTTATATTATGCGCACGGTATGGTCTTTCATGGGCATGTTTATGTCAGTGGTTTTTATTTCTATGTAATCATCCGTCTGCGTTTCACCGGCCTATGCGTCTAGCGTTTAATAGTTGGCATTTAGTGTGTATCATTCATTTGTGTATGTATATGTATGTTTACAACTATTTCCAGGAATTGTTCTACAGTTATTTGATATATATATATATATATATATATATATATATATATATATATATATATATATATATATATATATATATATATATATAGGAGGGAGTATAGTTATATTCCCCCCTCACTACCTAGTGCTTATAGAGTGACTGGGTGAGTACAGAGTGATATTTTAGCACTACAAATTTACGTACACAGGGAGTGCTGGTGTACTTGGGGAAGTGACCTGAGACTAGACAGCAGAGTCTTCACATTTATAGCTGGCTGACAGACAGCAACGTGTCCACAAGTACAAGATGCCTACTTTAATGGAATATATTGAAGCAGGTGAACGAATAGGCCTGAAAGGTAAAGAGTTACAGGAGTTTGCAGAAGCAAAATTGAAAGAAGTTCAGCACTGGAAAGAGAGGAGAGGCATAATGAACGCGAGGCAAAGCGTCTACAGGAAGAGAAAGAGACGCAAGTAAAACTAGCTGAAATGGAAAACAAGCGTCTACAGGAAGAGACACAAGTAAAACTAGCTGAAATGGAAAACAAACGTCTACAGGAAGTAAAGTTAGCTGAAATGGAAATTGAGAAAGAGAAGATCAAGTGTCAGATGCAAACTGAAATCGAGTTAAGAAAACTAGAACTAACGTCGAAGGGTCAAAGTGAGGAAAGTAGAAAACCGTCGCAGTCGTCACAGAGACTAAAACTGCCATACTTTACGGACCGAGACAACCTTGAAGCTTATCTTGACAGATATCAGGCATCAGCGAAAGTGTTAGGCATCCCCGAAGAACAGTATGCTATTAGACTAGGGGAGCTTCTTACGGGTAAGGCACTAGACACCATGTTCAATTTACCTGTAGAAGAAAGAAACAACTACACTATCTTACGTCAACGTTTGCTGACAAAGTTCCAACTAACTGAACATGGATATAGAACAAAGTTTAGACAGTTAGTGCCAGAGACAAATCAAGATTTCACAGATTTTGTTAACACTGTAAAGAATACATTTAACAAATGGATGGAGCTTGCAGAATGTAGGGAAAGATTTTAATAAATTAGTAGATCTAATGTTAAGAGACAAGGTAGTATCTGCATGCAATTCTAATTTAGTGGCGTTCTTTGAGGAGCGTAAGCCAAAGGACATAGACACAATGTTTCAGTTAGGGCAAAACTACATGACTGCACATCCTAACGTATCTATTGGGAAACTAATGAGTGAGGAAATAGTCTGTGCAGCGTACACTAAACAGGACCAGAATCCAGTCATCAGACCAAGGGCGAAAAGTGTGGATTCAGCACAGAAAGGTGAGCAGCAAGAACTTCAAGATAATGGTTTCCGAGGAAACAATGTTGGTAGAGTAGGACGGTACCCATATAGAAGAGGGAACTTCCAGAGACGTCCAAATTATGCCGGATGCTGGAATTGTGGGAGCTGGAGACACAAAATGGCAGATTGTGATGCACAACCATCAGATGGACCAACGAACAACAGTAAAAGGGAGATCACTTGTTTCAAATGTGGAAGGAACGGGCATGTCAGTCATCAATGTAGGATGAGAGAAACAGAGGCACTCAAATGCAGCACAAGTAATTGAGACGCTGAACAATGAAGATTGTAGTGGGTGCAAACCTCTTTTTGAAAAAGATGGTCAGCCAGTCTTAATATGTGGTCACACAGTTAAAGCAGGATCAGCAGTGCATGAAGGAGGAAGTCTGAAGATGCATCATGGGTTTGTTAATGATAGGCCAGCGTTAACAATTAGGGATTCCGGATGTACGTCCATCGGGGTGAGAAAGAGTTTAGTGCAACCCTCGGATTATACAGGAAAACAGATTAGATCCATAACTTTTAATGGGACAGTCGAATACTACCCAATAGCCGTGATAACAGTAAAAACACCATACATAACAGGAAGAGTGACAGCATGTGTTTTAGACTCACCAGTGGCAGATCTCATCATAGGAAATGTTATAGGAGTTAAAGAGTGTACAGAAGAGGAAGTAGTTTATTGGGACCAAAAATATAGTGTAAGCAGTAATGAGGTAGTTACCACAAGAGAACCTAAATTAGAGAGTATAGCTGAGGTAGAAGAGGCACTTGAAGTAGACACAGGAACTCAGGACAAGGATAGTACAGCTGAGCAGATGATAATGGATCCCAAATATAGTGCTAGTGGCTCCCAGAGACAAGATACTACTCTGAACAAATGTTCACAAGGGTGGAGGAGAGTAGAACATAGGCAGTCAAAGAAAGGTAGATGGTGCTTCGAGAGGAAGAACAATGTTCTCACTCGCCGCTTTTCAGATGGCGGAACTGCATGTGGGCAAGTAGTATTACCGTTAACACATAGAGACCGATATACTAGAACAGCTCAGGATAGTACATGTGCAGGGCACATAGGCATAAGGCGTATGCAGCAGAAAGAAAGGTGCCAGATATATGGGCCAAGATTGAATACAGAGTTCAGACTAAACAGAGACGCAAGTGTAACAGTACAATATGCAGATAGGAAAGTTGAGTCAGGTCAAAAGAGTGTTCGCGACATTACTGACCCAGGGCTAGGGATAGCAAACAGATGTGGTAATTGTAGAGGTACCATGAGTCATGGGTACATGAAAGGTAGACACAGCATCGACAGGAATCAGAGGTGGGTTGATGCAAGAAAAGAACCACCTGATATATGGTCGGGACACAAATAGCTTGTGTCTTCTTAAAGATATTAATAGACCTGCAGATACACATATATGATGTTTCCTATGATGTATTATTATTATGTGATGTATTAGTTCATGCATTGGTACACAAGATAGAAAGTTGGATGTATTGATGTGTGGGAAATATGGGAGTGTACTATGAGCATTTGATGTATTATGTAGTGTGGTAGCGAGAGTAAGGTGCAGCCATACTTAGGACTACCCAGGCAATGTGTCTGGGTCACATATTTGATAAGTATGAGTCTCCCAACATTTGAAAACGATGTTTTCTTTTGAGGGTGGGGTAGTGTCACATGCCTGTGTTCAGTGGCATTAAGGTGAGTGGCCGTACAATATAAACAGTTCACGAGGTGAAAGGGCATTCACCGGAAAGAAAATATAAGGAGATAAACGGGGTTGGGTGTAAGGTAGAGGGGCTGCAAGAAGGGGCAGACAGTTGGAGCAGTGAGGTGGTGTTTGTGTGGATCATTGTGAGGGGGCATAGAATTGTTTAAAAAGACAGGGACAAAGATTGACGGGGAGTTGAGGTTGGAACTCCGAGCTGAGAGGGAGTTGAGTGTAGACCAGACCAGGAGAAGGTCGTGGTCTGATAAAGTGAAGAATTGTGACGGAGCTTTGGAAGATAACTCCGCACTGTGGGTTCCAGGGATAGTGAGTGGAATTCGAGACCCAGAGTGGGTTACTTTGAGTCGGGCCTAGAGAGAGGCTAGTATACCTGTCGTGTGGGACGAGATTTTAGTAGCCTTGAGAGGCAGTGTTATTCGACGTGTTCCATTGGGATGGAGATATATTCTTAGAGAATTATTGTTCCTGGATTTATATGTTACATGTGTCTGTGTTAATTCAGAATTAAAGGAATATTATGTGCGCAAATTAACGCTTGTTCACTGACTGGTGTTTGGTGGTGATGCATCTTGATTAATCTGTTGTTCAACATCACATTGTTACAAGGACATACCCTAGACACAACCATAGCCACTCTATCTGTCACTTAGTCAACATTCACTTTGTGTCACTGATCATAGTTAAAATGTGTACACAGGCGGAGACTTCATTACATACATATACAAATGTCGCCTTACATACGCTTATAGCACACAGTCAATTACACAAGTCCTTCCCTCGCTATCTTCATACTAGCACTCTCGCAAAGCTATGCACTCGCTCTAGTAAACACAACGTCCTTCCCCTGAAACGGTCTGCGTCCTGTCTGACGTTTTCAAACTGGTCGGCTAGACCCATGGTACTGGACCCCGTGCCGCTCGTGACCACCGTGCTGTCTTAGCAGACACGCAGTACTACAGTCCGTCCGTGTTAGGTTAGGTTATTCAGTGTACTGAGGTCTAGTCCGTTCAGGGCAGTGTACCGTGAACTTATGTCTCCTCTGATCACTCGCTCGTGTCCTGTAGGCATCCTGTCTATGACACATTTGTGTCCCCACCTAAGTCCTGTTTCCACTCTATCTACTGTCCTGTAGATGTCCTTTCTTATGACTACTCTGTGTCCTGACTTATGTCCTGTCTCTATTCTATCGACTGTACTTTAGATGTCCTTACCTATGTCGGTCTGACTCTATTCTGTCCCTTGTCCTCTCTATGTCCTGTACGTACACTCCCAACACCTTGACACTCAGGTTTGAGTTAGGAGGAGAACGGAGCACTTATGGGTTACACCCGTGTGATATTGTTCCATCGACTAAAACTCAACTAAACTAAGTTTTGGTGCTAAGTATAATTAATTTGGCTTCAACAAATGTCCTGGTGCTAAGAAAGTTCATATATCTTTTGGTATTCTTATCTTAATATATTTATCCTTTTCTCCTTTAAAAATGAGAATACTCATATGTTATATGCGTTCAACACAACTATAAGGCGTAGAAGCGTGGACAATGAACAAGCAATTAGAAAGACGAATATCCTGGAGATGTCGATATATAGAAGAATATTTTGTATTTCATAGAAACAAAAGCAATCAAATACAGCTGTTCTAAATGAACTGGGAATGAAAAGAGAGTTAATGATAGAAATAAAAAGAGAGCCAAGTGAACTATTTCAGTCACGTTAAAAGACATAACAGTCTTATATAAATCATATTGGAGCGTAAGGCTGAAGGCAAGCGAGCAAGAGGTAGACAACGATAGAGTTGGGAAGATAACATCAAGAGATGGACAAACGGCATTCTGACAGAATATACTATCAGGTGATAAACAAACAGTGTTGGAGATCCATTGCGCCCAAAAATCATTGTGAAGACGGCACCTGATTCATTGGTCGATCGTTTTCTCCATCTTTGTTTACATTGCTACCAAACTAGGTGTTGATTCAGCCTCTGACTTGAATATATACATGCATATATACTTTTAGATATACTGAACAACAACAACAACAACACTTTATTTTCAAAGGGTTAAGAATTGAGCAGGGAGGGTAGGGAATATCCGTGGCGAAGTAGTCAAGCCGTTTGACTCGGGCTCCGAAGGTTGTGGGTTCGATTCCGGGCCACGTCCTTCGGTTCACGAGTGAAATTTTTCGGAGACTCCTGTGGGTCGTCGCTAGAGCTACGGAATTCGTGCATTGTGGGACGCTTTCCACGCTGCGGAAAGAGACCGAGCCAGATGGGATAAAACCCGGTGCAATGAAGTCGACCCTGTCGACTTTTAAGCGACTTAAAAAAAAAAAAAAGAATTGGGCACGCAGGCCCGTCTTACATTCTGCCCTTCTATCACTCTCTTTCATACATTATATCATTCACACATCATTTAAGGCTAACTGAAAACGGCAACAATATAAAATATACGCATTATAAAGGCATGGGAAAAATGAAACATCAATACTACACGACTCAGTAATAGTAATGACTGGTGTGGCACTTGTTATTAGCTATGTGGAATATACTGGACTACCAAAAGGGGACTGACTGTTACACTAGGGTTTTATTATTATTATTATTATTATTATTATTATTATTATTATTATTATTATTATTATTATTATTATTATTTCTATTATTAAGGGAGAAGGTTATCGTTATCCGTACTGAGATAGTGTTCTAGTAATTTGCGATTATATGTATAGGGATGTGTGATGTCTTTGATTTTTTGTGGAAGATTGTTCCACAGCTGAGCTGCAGAGTACGTTAAGCTTGTTTTGTATAAGTCAATCCTAGGCTTCGGAACGTGTAATATATTTAAACGTTTACTGTGTCTAGCATTATATGTAAACAATGGCCAAAGGTAATTTGGGGCATTCCGATGTAGGATTTTGTGAATTAGTTTAGCCTTATTGAAAAGCAGGCGTTTGCGGAGTGGTAGTAACTGAAGGCGTGTATGCAGGCTAGGATTGTCAGTTAAATGTTTGCTATTAATTAAACTCATGGCCCGTTTCTGGAGCGAGTAAAGTCTCTTGGTGCTTGAATTAGATTAACCGTCCCAGATTGCAGAGCAGTAGTCAAAATGTGTCTGTATGTGAGAAGTATAGAATATTTTCCTTGTGTCCTCATCAAGAACATTTTTAATTGTGGCGAGTTGGTAGACTTTTTTAGCTGTTTGTTTAATAAGCGCTTGAGGGTTAAAGGTTAGGTTTCTATCAATGATGAATCCTAATGTTTTGTGCTGAATTACACTTTCTACTGGCATGTTGTCGATGTGAAGTTGAAGTGATCTGTGTGAATTTAGAGTTTGAAGTCTTTTTCTGGTTGTTAATAACATAGATTTTGTTTTAGTGATGTTAATTTGCATACGGTTTGCATAGCTCCACCTAACTACATTATTTAATCCTTGTTGCAAAGACGCCTCCAGCAAATTACTCCTTCCAGCGTTTGCTTACACTGTGCAGTCGTCTGCAAATAGATCGCAAGGACGACGACAGATGCAAAGGTAGATCGTTAATATATATGGCAAATAATAGAGGGCCAAGAATAGAGCCTTGCGGTACTACAGTATTGAAGGTAGTGGTTTGGGACAGCGATTTATTGTATGATACTACTTGCTTTCTGTTTGACAGAAAATATGTTATTAGCTTCACCACATTAGGACTAATGTTCATTGTCTCTAGTTTTTAAAAACTAAAATTAAATGGTCTATCATATCAAATACTTTTTTGACATCGATAAACACAGCTCCACATAGATTGTTGTTATTTATATTATGGTGCCAATTTTCAACCATGATTGTTAGGGCCGTATGGCAAGAATACTTTGGTCGAAATCCTGATTGACTGTCAGCTATAAGCTTGTTGAGATCTAAATACTGTAATGTTACTTTATTATTGTGTTTTTCTAGTGGTTTAGATAGTGATGATAGTAAAGAAATGGGTCTATAATTGTTCGGGAGACCATTGTCCATTGAACCAGATTTAAGAAGAGGATATACTTAGCGACTTTGAGACCTGATGGAAAGTGACCTTTGGTGAGACACTGATTATATACATAGGTTAGTGATACACAGATAAATGGGGCAGTGCACCAGAGAATCTGGTTGCTGATTCCATCTAACCCAGATGAGGTTTTGTTGTTTAGGTCACGTAGGTAAGTGAATACTTCAGTGACTGTCATTAGCGGTATGTCGGAAAGAATATCTATTCTTGCAAAATGATGACAGTAAAGATAGGTTGCAAGGAGAATCTGTAATCGAAGCCTTTAACTGATCTATGTCAGTTTGAAAATTTTTTTTACTGAATTGGTCGCATGAAATAGGATTTGATGGTAATGAATTTGACAAGTTATAATTTTGTTTGTCAAGGTGTTAAATGCCTTCCATATATCCTTACTGTTTGTCTTATCCATTACTAAATTCTTAAAGTAATGTTTAATTTCTCTTCGTATGGTACATTGAACTTTATTTCTAAGAGTACGGTATGTGCTGAGATCCCGCTTTTTATGTGCTTTATCTCTGTCTCTCAAAATTTCAAGTATTTCCTGGGTGATCCAACGTGGTTTGACGTGATGTTTTACTCGAACTTACTTGATTTGGCACATGCCTACCAAACACATCAATAAAGGTATTCATCCAGGAATCTAGAGCATCACCCGGATCTGGAAGTTGATAAACATTATCTAGAGGTGAACCGAGCAAGTCTTGTAAAAATGCGTTTTGTTTGAAATTTATGTAGCTTCTATGTTCTACAGCTATGTGTTTATGTTTAGGAGTTTTAATTCCTTTTTTCGACCATGTGCAGCATATTGGGTAGTGATCGCCCATTGCACAATTTGGTACGGTGCATTCTATGATATTGTCTGAGAAAGTTACATAAATGTGATCTATAAGTGTTGAAGATGATTTTGTTACTCTAGTTTCTTGTTTTATTATTTGTTGGAAGTTGTATGATGCAATTATATTTCCCCATATTATGTGGGATTTGTTGGTGTCAATGTTAAAGTCTCCGAGTAGTATGATTTCCTTCCCGGAAGTGAAATCCACATCCACCATAGTAGTGAAGTTTTCGTACCCAACGTGCCCAGCACTTTGAATTCGATAGAGGTAGACAATTATCAGAGGTGTGCGGTTTTGGAGTTAACTCTAATCAAATACATTCTATTTCGCAAGTATCAAAGTCTAGCCTACGGTGAACATTTTGTAAATTAGAAGCATAAGCTACTATGCCTGTCTCTTGTTTCCTATAGGAATCTCTTCTAACAACTGTGTACCCCTTAATAAAGATGTCCTCATCTGAAATGTTTTCATTTAGACTACTTTCACTAAGGCCGAATAAATGAAAGTTTTGATTAAGAATAGAAGATAACTCTGGTAGCTTGTTAAATAAGTTGCAAATGTTTAAGTGTCCAAGGCGTATTCCTGACCTATTGAGCCAGTGTTGCCACTTCTCAGACATTTCACCCATGAAGTGTGAATTAGTCAAAATTAAGCAAAAATACAAGATCATAATGTAACAGGAATAAGAATATAATGAACAGGAACATGTAATTTCCTATACTTTGGTGCTCAAGGGCAGAGAAGCGTAACACTGACTGTTAGTGGACAAGAGATGAAAAGGATAACAAGAAGAAAGAGGAAAAGAGCACTTTATATATTCTCCCCAGTTAACAAAAAAAAACAAAACAACAACGTTAGAACGAACGAACGAAAGTCTTTATTTTCAAAGGGTTAAGAATTGGGCACGCAGGCCCGTCTGACATTCTGCCCTTCTTCTCTATTTCCTCTCAGACATTCTTTCATTCAACATCACTTATGAAGCAAATTTTGACAACCAAAGAATTGCATTAAAACGCATGAAAAATAATCAATAACAAATGACTCACCGAGGCAGTGTTTAGCATGGGCATTATAAATACCTAAGGAGGGTGTACCGTGCCATACATAAGGGAATGTTTTTTGGCTAGTTGTCGTTTGAGATAAGTTACCATTATTGTCTTTGTGTGTTATTGTTTATGGGGGAATGTAGTCAGTACTAAAGTAGTGTTCAAACAGGTTGCGAATGTATGTATAATGATTGGTGGTGTCTTTGATTTCTTGTGGAAGATTGTTCCACAACTGAGCGGCAGAGTATGCTAAGCTTGTTTTATATAAATCTATCCTAGGTTTAGGGACATGAAGTATATTCAGTAGTTCGCTATATCTAGCGTTATATTTAAACAATGGCCAAAGGTAGCTTGGAGCATTTTGAAATAGGATTTTGTGAATTAGTTTAGACTTATTAAAAAGTAGGCGCTTGTGGAGTGGCAGTGACCGGAGACGTGTATGTAGGTTAGAATTGTTGGTAAGCTTTTCACCATTAATTAAACGCACTGCCCTTTTCTGGAGTGAATATAGGCGTTTTGTTATTGATTTGGAGCATCAATCCCAGACTGTGGAGCAGTAATCAATATGTGTTTGTATATGGGAGGTATAGAATATCTTTCTTGTGTTTTCGTCAAGGAAATTTTGGCAAGTTGGTATACCTTTTTGGCTGTTTGTTTAACTAGAGCATGAACATGTGAGTTAAAGGTTAGATTTTGATCTATGATGACACCCAGTGCCTTGTGCTCGGTGACACTTTCTACAGGCGTGCTGCCAATGTGCAGCTGAAGAGTTCTCTGTGAGTTTAGAGTGTGAAGTCTTTGCCTGGTTCCTATTAACATAGACTTTGTTTTAGTAATGTTAATTTGCATGCGGTTTGCATGACCCCAGTTAACTACACTATTTATTTCCTGTTGCAAGGGTAATTCTAGCACATTACGATCAATAGCGTTTGTATATACTGTGCAGTAATCAGCAAATAGATCGCAGGACGACGACAGATTTAAAGGAAGATCATTTATATAATTGGCAAATAACAGAGGGCCAAGAATAGACCCCTGAGGTACTCCAATATTAATGGTAATGGCTTGCGATAAAGCTTTATTGTGCGATACTACTTGCTTTCTGTCTAATAAAGATGATTCTATTAATGTCACTATATTAAAGCTTACTTTCATTGTTTCTAGTGTTTTAATTAGAATAGTATGATCTATCATATCGAATGCGTTTATAAAGTCTATAAACACCGCTCCACATAGAGTATTGTTGTTAATATTTTGATGCCAGTTTTCTATAATGTTTGTTAGTGCCGATGGCAAGAATATTTTGGCCGAAATCCTGACTGACTGTCAACTATCAGTTTATGGCGAACTACGTGATCTAGTGTTGTTTTGTGGATGTGCTTTTCTGGCGGTTTGGATAATGAGGATAATATGGAAATTGGCCTATAATTACTCATAAGACGATTGTCTAGAGGACCAGCCTTTAAATGAGGATACACTTTAGCGATTAGGCTGATGGGAAGTGACCTTTGGTGAGACATTGATTATCTATAAAAGTTAGTGACTCGCAGATCGCCGGTGTACTATGGCGAAGGAACCGATTACTGATTCCATCTAGTCCTGATGAGTTATTGTTATTCAGTTATATAGTTTTAGGAGTAGCTAAATGTGTCCGGCGCGATCACGTATTGGGTGTATGGTGTGTCCGTTCTGGATATTTGATATTCTTGGCGAGAAAACTGGTGCCCAATGTAGACAAATGTATTTGATCCTTATAAAGACTCTTTTTTGGTGCACCAGCCTGTGAAGTGAATGATGCTATGTTGTTGATGAATTGTATCTTGTTTTGAGAACAGAACTTCTGCAAAATGTTGTTATTTATGTCAGCTAGATGGCGCTGGTGTCAATAACTCAGTGATATGATGGAGGAGAAGAAAATGGATGAGTTAGGAAAAATGTGACGTTAGAGAGTTAGACAGAAGATTTCAAGGAGTTCTTGGCGGGGAACTATGCCTTAATGAATATTCCAGACAACGGGTCACTGAGATGGGCTGCACCAACATTAATGAGTGGAACAAAAAATGACTAACATTACCAGAACAACAAAAACTAAACATAAGAAAACAACAAGGACTAGACAAACAAGATAAGAACAATATGCATGAGTCTTTATTTTGTACAGTCCCGTAGCACATATACATAACTGTGCGGATGACAAAGCACAACTCCCATTACCAAGGACAATTGATACTTCACATCACATTCAACATTATAAAGGCAGTCTGCCGCATATAGCCAGACCTCTGCCCATTGTGGCCGAGCCTACAGGGTGCTCCTAAAACCCTGCTACGATACCTATACAGACGGCTGGTCAGGACTGGACAACAGAGAGACCGTCACTTGAGAAACAACAAGAACACAACTCTAAATCTGAGTATGAGCCTTACAGTGCGGAGACGGGACTCACCATAATGAGACAGACAACACAACACTATGGATCCCTGTAGTACGCAGCGGAAAATCAGTTGATTGGGCTATAGATATTACCGGACCCCTGTGCCTTAGCCAAATCCAATACTGTGCCTAATGACACCAGAGAAAGTCCCATCCCGGAACCGACAGGGACACATTACTATGACCAGACTACCACATATTAAATATAAATCTTTTCTTGACCACGACAAGCTCAAATAAATCAAACTAGAGATTGTAGACTTAACCATGAAGTCACAAACTAATATATGAAAAACTTGAAACAATGTTGGTTAAATAAGCAGTGCAAAAAAATTGAATTAAATGCCATTAAAGATACAAAAAATATGCACAGACAAATCAGTGAGCTCACGGGAAGAAAAATATGAATAAATACAGGGTGTTTGAAATCAAAAACAGGAAAGATATTATTGGAGGAAGATGATATAATGAAGAGGTGGAATGAGTATATAAAAGAATTATATGATGGGGAAAGGGAAGAATTAACAGAAGAAAGTAACTTAGAAGAAGTCGCTGACGCTATGAAATATGTGAAGAAAGGGAAAACAGCTAGACCAGATGAAATCACAATAGAAGAATTAGAAGTATTGGGAGAATTTTGAGTAGATATATTAACTAAAATGTTAAATGATATTTACAGCAGTGGATATCTACCCAGTGATATGCTGAAATCTACATTTATAGCTATACCAAAAAGACCAGAAACAATTGAATGTGAAGATTTTCGCACAATTAACCTCATAAACCATATCAATAAACTTCTGCTCAGAATCATAATGAGAAGAACCAGAAAGAAAATAAAACTGGAAATTAGTGAAGAACAGTATGGATTTGTGGAGGGAAAGGGCACAAACAATGCAATATATACATTACGGACACTAATAGAAAGGTCAATAGAGAAACAGAAAGACATATATTTATGCTTCATAGATTATACTAAGGCATTTGATAAAATAAAACACGATGAGTTGATTAAAATGTTGGAAGATATCAACATCGATGGGAAAGATTTAAGAATAATTAAGAATATTTACTGGAACCAAGTAGCAGCAATTAAAATTGGAAATAAAGAGGGTAGTTATGAACACACAAAGCTAGGAGTATGAAAAGGATGTGTCTTAACACCAGATCTCTTCTCCTTATATAGCAAAGTAATAATGAGAGAGATGCCGGGAATACTAGTTGGAGGTTATAATATAAATAATATACACTATGCAGGTGACACAGTATTGGCGGCAGATAAATCAACAGACCTACAACAATTGTTGGACACTGTAGTAACAGAGAGTGCAAGGAAAGGACTCTCCATGAATATCAAGAAACAGTAACAATGGTGATATAAAAGAAAATGGTGACACCAACATGTGACATAGAAATAGAAGGAAAAGTTCTTAATCAAGTGGATAATTTTAGATACCTAGGGACATTTATAATATCAGATGGAAGATGTACAACAGAGATTAAGAGCAGAATAGGGCAGACAAATGCCGCATTTCAGAAAATGAAGAGTATCTTGTGCAATAGGTCATTATCACTGAGTGTAAGAAAGAGAGTGCTAAAAAGCTATGTAGAACCAGTTTTGCTGTATGGCAGTGAATCTTGCAATGTAAATGAACAAATTAAGAACAAATTAGAAGCAACAGAGATGTGGTTCCTGAGATGAATGTTGAGAATTCCTTGGACTGCCAGAGTAACTAACGATGACTGCCTGAAACAGGCTAATGAAACTAGAACACTATATACAACAATAAGAAAGAGACAAACAGCTTTCTTTGGTCATGTAATGAGAAGAGAGGCATTGGAGAACATCGTGACAACTGGAAAGATCTAGGGGAAGAGAGGCAGAGGCAGACCAAGAGAAATTATGCTGGATGGATTGAGACGGTGGCACGGAGGAATATCAGCAGCAGAGTTGATCCAGAAAACCAAAGACCGAGAACTGTGGAGAGCCATGAACGCCTACGCCAGCTGGCAGGGCCTTGATGATGATGAATAAGTCTAATAGTTTTCGTAATTGATAAATGGTGATATTTTGGTTTCTCATAGTGTCGTTTATCCCTATGTGAATCGTTGTCATTCTAATGTTCTTAGTAAAATCCATTTCACGTATACTGTCTGTAAGTCTGTGTACCTCTGCACCTGAAAACTTAATTGTTTCGGCTATGTCGGTGTCTGATAAGGACATAAGGTCACTGTATATGCCTTCGATCAAAGAGTCGCCAATTATTATATGGGTGCAGTCTTTCTGTATTTTATGTATGTATTGGGTTCTGACACGACTTGCACGCTGTTTCTGCCACTGATGACTGCCCAGCTGTAGTCTGTCTTCTTGCAGGTTATCAGGTGTTTCCTGAATGTAGTCGTTGTCTGTTGGCAGTGTTCCGTCGTTCTGGCTGTTTTTAAAAGTTGTTCTTGTATTGCTTCAAATCTATTGCTGTCCTTCACTTCGATAGAATATTTTGAGTGTTGCTGAGTAACTTGTTCTATTTGCTGATGTGTTTTGATTGGCTGAGTAATTGATGCGCCTTCGACCGGTTCTGTTACTTCTAGACTGCCTGCGTGTGTTGCTAGATCAATAGTGGGCGAGCGATGTAAAGTTTCAATGGTGTGTTTTAGTTTAACATTTTCTTCTCTCAGGAGAGTCACCTCTGACTTGAGGTTGATGTAGTCACTAATGATCCTGGCGATCTAGTCTGTGTTGTCAGAGGCGGCGTCTCCAAGTCTTCAGTATGCTGCTGGAAAGCGCACGAGTGGTGGTTTGTAGCTGGGCTCTCATTTACTACTGATGGTGCAAATTCTATTTGATGTGAATTTATTTCGTTTGGTTGTACAGTGTCTTCTATACATTCCATCAGGTACTCAATGGCTAGCAACACTGGTCGGTTAGTAGCAATAAAACGAATGCAACTTCTACTAACCGACCAGCAGGTACACATTGTAGCAGCGCCGGCACGCGGTTTAAATTCTAGTGAAGTGATTGGCTAGTTCAAGCTGTCACTGACGTTTCGCGGCTCCGTGAATAATTTATCCATAGTCTTGAATACAACATTATTAGCATTCATATCCAACACTGCACAGTTAGCAACTTTAAAACAATTTCAACAATTGAACGGCATATATATGGTCACAACCATGTTACATCCATTGCGCATGAAAGAAGATAAACAGGAAAAATAATCCAAACAGGAGGCGAACACACAAAACACGTCTTTTCCCGAACCAGGTCAATGAGGAAAAATTGGATGGAATACAAGCCGTTTGTGTTACTTAATCTGTAAGTAAAGAGTCTTAACTACTGCAGCCACAATAACTAAGTTCACGTATTGCAAGTCTGTGCAGGACGGCGCAATCAACCCCAGCATTTTGTGTGTTGCTAGTTGTGAATTACAAAGCAAATTATCATTCACTAGTTGGCCATTGCTTTCTGAACGACCCGACTTTCATATCTGGGTGAAAATCAACATAAGTGGGTCTGCTTCCAAATCGCTTGTAGCTGAATTTGAACGCATTGTGTGGGATTGCGATTCGCGTTCGCCACTCCCTCGCTACAACCTCCATGCAATTATAATTAGTGTCTGAAATTTTGGGGCGTATGTGTTTAGCAATTTCAAGTGGCCTACAGCATAAGAAGAGGTAACATTCCATATCTCTAGGAACGTTTACAGGGTGCACAGATGTCCCGGTGTTCTGGGACAGTCCAGATTGTTGATCTTTTGTCACGGTTTCCTGTAAGACTTTCTTGGGGGGGGGGGGGGGGGGTAATAAATAAACTTTCAGACTATTCAAATTCGATAAACTGTTCATGATAAGAGGTAGTTCAAATGGTTTAATGTCTGTCGAAGTTACATCAGTTAGTTATCAGTTATCAGTTGGGGTATCTTCATTGCACTCCGGACATGTCCATAGGTGCTCAGATCCTACCCCCAGCATATGCATCAACGTCCGGTGGCTAATAGTGCCAGTTCTGTGTTGGTTGACGAGGCGCCTTGTTTTCCCGATGTACCTCTCGCGTCTGGCTGTGCCGATTCTTACTTCCAAGTCTTTCATCCTGAACAGCGATGTGGACTCACTGACGTCAAAGTCCTCTGTTCTCGCCATATCTTTAAGGACGTTAATAACATCGGCACGATCCATGGGCTGGCCATCTACAGGAGGTGCAGAGCCAGCCAGTTTATCAGCTTGTTCATTTCCCTCGACTCCCGCATGTCCCGGGACGAAGATGAAGGTGACTTTACGAACAACATACTTCCGCAGCGACTCAGTCCACTGTCTATGTACAGATCCAGCTTCGATCTTCTGAATCATGTCATTGAGTCACTTAGTACACACACGTTGGTATAATGCTGTGATTCCAGCCATATAAAAGCCTGTGTAACTGCCATCACCTCCATCGTCATGCTGCTCGTGGTCATAGAGTGGGCACCACTGGATTCTTGAACGGTTCGGCCCGCTGAACGGGCTGTAAATGCCCACGCACTTCTCTGCTGCTTTACAACAGATCCATCTGTATAGATGAGCACTTCGGGGCTATCTGTGTGTTCATAGATGAGCGCGTTGACTTCTGCATTGACAGCGACAGGGTTCTGCTCTCTGCACCGTCTGTCGAGTGTGATAATGCAGGAGAAAGTGCACTTAAAGCTGTAGGCACCGGCACCCATTCCTTGCCGGGGTTGATACTGGTAAGACTGCAGACCTGTCTGACGACATCTTCCGCCCGACCAATCCATGATTTGCCTCTCTTTAGCCTGTCACCCTTTTCTCTGAATATAGCGCCATGCAGAGGGTGCTGCTCATCTGCACTTATTTTTAAGTCTGCACGAGCTCTCCTGATCTTGATCCTGTGTTCCATTGTCGGGAAGTCAAGGAGGTATCTCATTGCTACACAGCTGATGTCTTTTGTGCAGCCCAAAATGATGCGCATGGCTTCGTTTTGTACCTTTTCAAGTCTTCCAATCTGTGAAGGGCTGACAGTGAGGATGGCCAGGGCATACTCGATGCGTCAAAAGCACCAGTCCTTGGAACAGAAGTATTAGCAGTCTTTGCTCGATATTGGCAGCCGCCATGACTCTCATTGCTGACAAACCTTTTCGAGCTTTCATTATAACATAATCGACATGATCTCTGAAGGACAGGCTTCGATAAGCCTCACGCCAAGATATGTCATTGACTGGGTTCTACTCAAAAGGCTGCCATCCATTCTTACTGCCGGCAGGTCTGTGTTCACAATATGGTTGTTTAGGGAGAACCATGTAACTGATGCCTTTGCAGGGTTGACAAGGGCACCGGCATCAGCGCACCATGAGGAAATTCGGTCTAGTTCGCCCTGCATATCATTGGTAACCACCTGTCTATCTCGACCCTGTCGATACACGAGAACGTCGTCAGCAAATGTTAGAGTCCTACCTCTCCCGTCCAACTGTTGTTCAGTGATCGGCACCGTATACGCGTTGAATAGTACTGGTGACAGTGGTGAACCCTGCGGCAATCCTGGACATATCGTTATTGGCTCAGAAGACCAACCCCCGCATCTTAGCAGCACCTTCGAAGTTACATATGTGTACAAACTTCTATGAAAAGTCAACACGTCTAGATTAATAAGATGAAGTTAAAATGTTCTTACACGATGAAAGGAATTGGGCTTCACATAATTAGTTAAGGAGTTTTGATTGTGGTAACATCTAATCTTTCTTGTGTGAATGTTGATTGCCTTGATCTCAAATAAAAAACTACTGTTGTACTATATATGGTTCTGAGAAGTAGAAAACATAACATGTTGATTGATGCAGTCTTGTGATGTAATTAAATACAATAACATGCTATTTTAGTCTATAATTAATGATTATGATGATAATGATGATGATGATAATAATAATAATAATAATAATAATAATAATAATAATAATAACAACAACAACAACAACAACATCGCTATGATGACTTTGAAAACAAAAATTAAACAACAGTAAAAGAAGGAGGCGTAAAAGAAAGAAAAATGTAGCTGCAATAGCAGCAGTGATAGCAGCAGGAGACGGATGAGAAGAAGAAGAAGAAGAAGAAGAAGAAGAAGAAGAAGAAGAAGAAAAAGAAGAAGAAGAAGAAGAAGAAGAAGAAGAAAGAAGAAGAAGAAGAAGAAGAAGAAGAAGAAGAAGAAGAAGAAGAAAAAGGAAGGAAGAAAGAAGAAGAAAAACAAGAAAAAGCAGAAGAAGGAAGAAGAGGGTGCCATGCACATGTACCGTGTGTAATACTTGTTCATGATGTATTTGAAGACGATTTCATCAGTTCTAACGCTTAAAACGGGTTATCCTATATTCCCTTACAGTAGACAAGTAGAGATGATAGGGACATAGAACGTGCCGCGGGGTCTCTGATTGACAGTTCATCACCGTCAGTCTGCAAACTGCATGAGGATCCTCGAGGGTCGCCTGCGCCTATCTAACAGAAAAGTCGTTAGCGGCGCCATGAAGAACAATAAATAATGTTTGCATATCCTTTACAGGACATCCCTGTCAACATCAGCATCATTTCAGCTGTATTGTTGATTTCTTGGCAAGATTACGCTCAGTAGTTTGCCATTGCTTTCTGAGCGACCGGCTCCTACTCTCATAAGTCACTGGCGCGACTCGAACCGCTTCCAATTCTCGTGCGCTCACGTCAACCACGAAGAGTATTCGGGGTTACAGAGAAAGCTCCTCGGCCAGGGAGACGGCATGAAGAACAAACCATGTAGAAAATCTAGGCTCACACCATATACCCTGCCTGATATAAAGAAAACTACCGATATCTCCCGTGCCAATTTCGTATCTAGCAGGAGGGGACCACGCAAGCAACGAGGGCAATGAGTATCATGCCCGGATCTCCATGGGAAAAGCCTCGCCATTAGAAGTGCAGAAAATACTGTCGACAACATCGCCAGATAAACAGATGGAGGACGTGAAAGACGCAAGAACACCCACCCCGAAACGCAGAAAAACACACCAAGAGAATACATATCAAAGGTCGAAAAGTTGAAATCGCAGCGTTATCTGTGCAGAGTCCTGAACCACATCACATGCATCTTCGGAACATTCTAGACACACTGTGTGAGATCCCATTCCTTTGGAGGTAGGGTCGTTACTACATGCTATAAATTGGTATAACTCTCCAGCAGCCAATGTTATTAGGCGGCTGTATACACCTAGTAGATATTCCCCTCTTTATGACAATACCACGTTGGTCTGCAGCACGCAGTGCTCTCTCTGTTCCTTAGTATCTAATTCACTGGAGTATGCAAAAGGCACCGGCAACCCGGAGAAAAATCGGGCTCTGAAAATGGAGGTCTCGGATGAAGGTAAGCAGAGGGAGGGATGCCTTGTACACAACGGCCAAGCGGATTCACAGACAGAAATCAAACGCTCGCCAGGGGAGATAAACCTGCATTTAGGAAACTATGTCAAGGGTGACAAGATGACGTCTCCACAACAAAGAATATATTATAAAGAGGTGCCCGAAAGCTCTGTACTGTCGAAAGATGAAGCTGACAGCTGTCCCGAATCTCCGACAAATGTGCAGGACAGATACAGAGACCGACTGTCACCAAAATGGAGGTCATCAAAAAGCTCTCCCAGGAAAAGACGATTTTTCCGATCGTGTGAATTCCTATTCAAATCGAATAACTTCAGACAATCGAGTAGAAAGTAATAAATATGCCAGAAGAAGTCCGCAGCTGACATTTTCAACTGGCGAATCTGAGTCGGATTCCGTGTACAGAGACAAATCTGGAGGTCCTGATGCAAGCTACAGACAATGTATGATCAGTAAGGAAGTCAACATCACTGTCCAGAGACTCCTGTTTGATACGGAGAAGAGCTCCTCCTCCCACAGCCCAACAAGCAGATCTAAAATTCAGTTTCTAGACGTTAACACTGATGACGATTCTAATAAAGTTGCGAAACGAGACACCAACAACACCCCCAACATGGCACATTTGAGGGAAAGTTGCACCCCTGATTAGCATTTCCAGGGATTCCCCGCCGAATCTTCAAGCAGACACCCAAGGAGGCAAGCAGGAGCCTGGCAATGATAAACATAGTTCTTGTTCCCGCGAAGAGCAGCTGCTTGAGGTCAAGTACCGACGACATCTGTCATTTCCTCCGAGTCGCAGACGTGCTGCACGTGCCCAAAGACACAGAAGCTGACTAACATTTATGCTCGAGATTATTATCTGGAGAAGAGAGTGACCCTGAAGAAGCAACTGCAAGCCAAAGCCAGCGTCCATTCCTCAAAATGGAAGAAATTGGATATAGCATGGTGCACAAATGCACCGTATCGCTCTCGTTCATACCAAAACAAATCTAGACTAACGCCATCCAGACGTGACTATGGCGGTTCTTCGCGAGAACCTCTCAAGCGGAAACCGGGTGTAAAATTAATGACGTATGCCTCACGCCACACCCAAGATTCCGCGCTTCGGTTGGTTGTCAAGTTACTCAAGCATCGTCGGCAACAGCAGCAGAGAACATTGCTAAAGATACTTTTCTGTCAGGAGCAAAGGATGACAAAGAATTGAATCAAAATAGTTGCAAGTGTCTGCAGGCGAATACCAGCAGAAGTCAGCTCTTCTCAGGCTACAAAAAATGTAACAAAACAAAGGTCGGTTTCTGTGACATGCACGATAACAAGTCTACTTTCAGAAAGATGTCTTCTCAGAGTGATAAGTCCATGCTACATGAAAGTTCAACAGTGTTCCCTAGCAACAAGTCTTATGTCTTATTACGGTCTGTTGCTCCTCTGCATCGCTGTAAAAAAGAAGAAGGCGCACAAACCGATACCTCCACGATTCTAGCAACAGCTTCACCAACAACTCTTCGAGCAATTTGTCATACAGCAGCGACAAGTCACCAGCTCCGAGAAACCAAATATCTTCGATAAAGCTGCCCAATTTTATTTTGTGACGCGAACCAAACAGAGCCCGGAAAATATCTACCAACACAGAGACAGGTTCGGATACTTTAAACTTGCAAAAGACGCCCATATGGACATGTTCAGAATTCTCAGATATCGGACCCAGCACAGAAGTTAAGTATAGCTCTGGAACCTATCTCGGGGATACATTCTGAGATAATAAATAATGATGACCATGCCCATAAAGATAAAGAAACTGCACAAAATGTTTGCAAGACAAATTCAGTTGCGCCTGAAGGTGTGGGAGATCACAGGCCCCAAGTCACAGATGACAGATGTATGTGGGATAGCCAGCCAGGTACAAGCAGTCTTGGTCAACACGTGATGTACCCGACTGAGAGATGGAACGCCAAATCTCAAGAAGTCGCGTCTGGTGGAATGCATTACTCTTTTTGGAACCAGGATATATCAACGCTCTTAGGACATTGCTTCACCATCGGCGGAGACACCCCACACGACGGCAGAGTTCTTGTTCGAGAAGAAGGCTGCACTTCAAACTCTGAAGTGCTGAAACAGTTTGAGGCGGACACAGTTGTTGACGCTGACCGGAGCAATTTCGTCACTCCCGTCACAGCGTCGGCAGTCAAGCAGAGCTCTAACCCAGATTCTGGCTACGACGAGTCCTTATCAGAAAAAGCTAACGGCGACAGCAGTTTCCAAATGTCTGTTGTCGCCGCTGTTGATTTGTCCAAAGCTGGCTCCAGTCTGCACTGGCTCAAAGTGCAGATGGGCAACTGGGAGCAACATGACACAAAATCCAGGTCCCTATCTCCTGTGTCTGATGGATCACGCAACTCAGATCATGCGCACAGAAGCCAGATATCCAACGACTGCGATTCAGAGCAAGATACCTTGCCATCTCTCTCTGACGACACATTTCAGACTTCTAGTAACTTCGATCCATTAATGCACCGGTCTCCCGATACACCCAGAGGTGCACTAAATTCCCATACAGTCTCGTGTATGAAGGACGCGACCAGGCAGGACATTTGTCAACGGTCATCTTTTAACAGATTAAACGAGAGCAATTCTTCACAAGGTCTAGGGAAAGACGTTAGAACAATAAACGCAGATGATGATTGGACATCGCATCACAACATTGAAAACGAAACTAGAAATGCACTAAATAAACGAAAATTATTATCTGATAGCAACCAGTTACATGTCAAGAAATCATGCCGGAATGCAACCGCAAGGATGGCCGGGTGTCAGACAGCTACGATTCCCTTGCCACCCGCGTCTATTGAAAACGAATACACTGACCAGTGTCAAGGAATGATTCCTGTACCAAAGAAATCATCAGAAGGTGTTCTCCACAACGCCCAGCTTGACAAGATTAAAAACACAAGCCCCGACTATTTTATTGCTCAGGTGCCCACCGTTTTTCACTTTCAATCAAATTCTTCTGAAACCCTCCACTCCGAAAAGGACTCCGCGGAGGTATTCACTCAGGCCAAGAGTAAACAGACATGGCCAAATGTGATAGAACGCCCTCTGGAATTACAAGCAACCGAAATATCAAATCCTCTGTACAAGTCGACGTGTGATCGCAACTCGTTCGAATCCAGAGCTTCAAATTTGGCACAATCTGATAAAGGCATTGTGCGTGATTGGTCAACTGTTTTACAGAATGAACGGGCGTGTGTTACACCTTTACTCGCGTTTAAACTCGCAGGACTCGCAAGAAAGAGGCCTAACATCCAGAATAATACACCCGCAGACAGGGAACAAGGCTCTCGGTGGGCCACCTTTAGAGAAATGTAAATCCGATGACATCAGATGGGGTCAACTGGGTGACGATCTTGAATCTAATCACTCAGACAATACCGTAGAACTGCAAGACACAGTCAGGTGAAGACAATGTTAAACCCAGTGTTGCACCACCTTGGCCTACTGAGTGAACACCTTAAAGCTAATCAATCAGATAATGCCAGTAAAACTGCAGGACACAGTCAGGCGAAGACAATGTTAAACCCACATGGTGCAACCCTGGGTTCACTGGGTGTACATCTTCAAGATGAACAACCTGACAATGCCGGCAGTTCTGCAGGAAACAGTCATGCGAAGACAACATTAAACCCATGTCCTACCAGTCTGGGTCTACTGGCTGAAGATGTTCAATCTCATCAACAAACTAATGCCAACAGCACTGCAGGAAACAGTCATGCCAAGACAACAATAAACCCTTGTCGGTTAACAGTCTGTGCAGAAGAGACACCTGATTTACCTGAATCTGTCACCTTGCCTCCAACATCATCTGACGAAGAAGATGCTGCAGGAGGCTGTGCCCAGGCCACACATGTCCGTACATCAGACAAGGAAACAATCGACAATTGCGCAGCCGACTACTTGACGAGAAAAGGGAGCATCGCTCCTTTATCAGAAATTGGAGTATCTGACCCGCAGAGGCGTGGTTTAAAACAGATAATATTCATACAATCCTCACCAATAAACCACACCAGAACAATTGTAAACAACATACGGATATACGGTTTTCAAATCAGGCAAAAAATAAGGTGTTTATTTCAGACAGGAGTATAGCTTTTTCTGATATACTGAAACGGTTTTGATGTTATTGCATACTTTTTTTTATGCTCTTGAGTACAGCATTTTTTTTGGGGTTGGACAAATAAGGAAAGCGTTAGGTTTACGCCGAACGTAGATATTTCTGCTTTATGCCAATTGTAGAAGAGTGCTTTAGTCTGAACGGAGAAGTGTTTGATTTATGCCAAACATAAAAGTGTCTGAGTGATGCCAAACATAGAAATGTCTGATGTATACTAAACCTAGAAGTGTTTAATTTTTACCAAACATAGAAGTGTCTGATTTATGCCAAATATTGAAGTGTTTGGTTTATTCCAATCGTAGAAATGTCTGACTTTTTGCTGCACGAAGAAGTGTCTGATTTTAGTGTTAAATGTAGAAGTGTCCTATTTGTGCCAAACGTGGAGTTTTTTGATTTTTGCCAATCTTGGAAGTGTCTGTTTTATGCCAAGCGTCCACGTGTCTACTTTATGTCAAACATAGAAGACAGCAATGTCTTATTTTACTCAACAGCCTTGAGAAGATGAGTGCCAGCAACAACAAAATGTGTCTAATTACTAATGTTTGCTAAGGATAAACTAAAATATTTTGGTCACTTGAAGCGTCATGGAAGTTTGGAGAGAACAGTCATGGAGGGGTATATGCTCGGGAAGAGAGGAAGAGGAAGGTCAAAGAGAAGATTGGTGTACGGTGTGGTGGATGATCTCTAAACTGGTGTATCGGGCGCGGGACATCTTGCTTATGGCCGAACAGTTTTCCGGAAGGTTGTTATGGGAGCGAGGTTCTGTTATGGACATGCTACTGAATGAATGAATGAATGAATGAATGAATGAAGGATAAAACTGTAGTCCATATGCTCACACTTTCTTTCACGTATGCCATAAATTAACATATCTCTATAAATATAGCTGTGTGAAATAAGTACATACACATTACAGGTACAACAATCAATTATCTGCCCAGGTAAACCGGGAATGCGGGGAGGGGGGATGATGAATAGGCTGATGGGCTGGCAGGGAATGCACCTCTCGGTGGTAGATTACCTATGAACAAGGGGGAGGTGGTCGGGCGCCTGTGGGAACAGGTGGATAAGACAGCGAAATAGACTGAGAACCCTCATGTGGAGAGAATGATATAGCGGGGGAAAGGTAGAGGCTTGGACGAATCTGTAAATTAAGAGGGAAGACCAGGGGAACTTTCAATCAGATGACTGATGGAAATATAACAGCATGACCTCTCGCTGGCTGTTGAACGAGGGGACGGAGCACGCTATGGGAATGTCCTGAGTGCAGTGATGTCGGTTCTTAGCTCAACTCAACTCAGTGTCAATCCGGTTACTGAAAAGTTGTCTACAGCCTGTTCTTCTATATGGATGCGAAGTATGGACAATAAGTAATGAAATGGTGGGAAAATTGGAGACAATGGAAATGTAGCTTGTAAGCAAAATGTTTGGAATATCATGGACAGAGGAGAGACCTGCGTGTGGTGCGAGTTCACTCTTCAGTGCTTTAAGGAAAAGACAAATGACATGTACGGGGCATAACATGACAAGATGTAGAAAAGAGAAATGCGCCTTATTTTAATGAAAAGCTGAAACAGCTGTTCTAGAAATTATAATATAAGCAGCACGGACTTCAACAAAAAAGGAGTTGACAGAGAAGATTTGAGAGTCGTGATCGCCGATGCTGCTCCAGACCAAGAAGAAGAAGATTAAGGGTAAGAAGAAGAAGAAGAAGAAGAAGAAGAAGAAGAAGAAGAAGAAGAAGAAGAAGAAGAAGAAGAAGAAGAAGAAGCAGAAGAAGAAGAAGAAGAAGAAGAAGAGGAGGAAGGGGGAGTGTTTACTATCACTTCATGACAACAGGCAAAACATGACGAAAAAAAGCAAGAGGGAGATAAATACAGAGATAAATACCTAAATGGTTTAGCCAAATACAGAAACACAGACTTCATCCCAGTCTCTGGTGATTGTGTGAGGTAGCGTACCACGATGCCAAGGCATGACCAGTGATGATAATGATTGGGACAGCTATCCTGAAAGTGATATTTCATGTTTTGAATAGCACATTCTCTTTATCTTTCTGTTGAAGGCGAGTAATATGGAAGAAGTTATTCATGGCACCAGTGTTTTCATAATTCTCTGCTTTACTAAAAGCAATGGCAAACTACTGAACGTAAACTTGCCAAGAGATTACAACAGCAAATGCTGTGTTGACTGCAACTTTCTGTAAAGGATATGCAACTAGCTTTTTAAAAAAACATCTGTTTTACTAGTAGGTCGCTGATTAGAGATAATATGTGCACTTGAGAATTTAACAGGCCTTTGACAATTCAAAACGTTTTTCGTAGTGATAGTATATACTGTGCGTGTTTTAAAATATGTTTCAACTAATTCTGTACAAAACAAATCACTGTCATATTCTTGAACTTAAGGTAGGAATTTTCCGAATAAAACAGGATACCGTCTAGAAGTGTATAGACTCGGCAATGACAATGTGCTGGTTAACTCTCGATGGAATGAGTCTGACAATTATCATGTACTAGTTAACTCTCGATGGAATGAGTCTGACAATAATCAGTGTGTTGGTCATACAGAAGGGGTCAGTGACTGTAAAGTCCTTCAAAGAACAAGCAACTGAAAGGGAATGTACTTGCAGCTATGACAACTAAATGTGTTTTAAGCGTATAGTGGGCATATATTGATAGACGCAAGACGAGTTCTGCAGTATAGAATAAATTACTGTCAAAACAAATCTTATAGCGTTTGAGTACAGTGATTTGATTATGTAAAACATACAGATATAACGCCATGAGTTGATTGATTTAAAGTGAGTAACCACGAAATAAGTAATAAAGCTAACTTTGCGATTATAGCGAGACAGACACAAAAGATACACTTATTTAACAGTCAGATTAATGTATTCATTGTGTATTAATTTAGGAAAGACTCATAATACAGTCATATAAACCACGAATGTTCTATAAAGAATTAGAGACAACATTATCTAAGTATGATGCTAACGGAACCGTTGATGATAGACATGGAAATGAAATTTGATCTCGGTACAATATACAACTATTGACTTTTGACAGTTTTACTACTCAATGTTTCTATGTTTTCCCTCAAGTCATTTCTTATACAGTAAAATACGTGCGTAAAACATATTGAATATATATGTGTTGCTTTCTTTATTTGACAAAAACACTGAACTAACCATTATAGACAGTCAGTTTATTGTATTTGTCTATTCTACATAATCGTTTATTTACACAATAAAGATATGTGTATTTTCCTCCCAAATTCGCCTCGGCTGTTGTGTTTGGTTGTCCTCGGCTATATGAGGGAGTTTCAAACGAAACAATAAATTTGTGTGTGTGTGTTTGTGTGTGTGTGTGTGTGTTTTTTGTTTAATTAATTAATTATTTTTTTTTGGAAGGGGTGAATATATTCTGAAAAAGTAAGGGAAAAGTATATTATTTTTCGATGTAGTCACCACTACAAGTCCCGCAGCACTGATAAAGTGCTTGCATTCTTGTAGGAAAAAAATTAAATCCTCTTGGTTGTGTGTGTAATAACTCTGGGGTCTCTACTCGGCGTGCCTGACAAAGTCACGCCGTTTTGAAACTTCCTACTCCACTCATGCACTTGCTGGACTGATAGGCATGTATGGCCCATACTGGACCTTCATTCATACACTTGCTGGACTGATAGGCATGTATGGCCATACTGGACCTTCATTCATACACGTGCTGGACTGATAGGTATGCATGGCCATACTGGACCTCATTCATACACTTGCTGGACTGATAGGCATGTATGGCCATACTGGACCTTCATTCATACACTTGCTGGACTGATAGGCATGTATGGCCATACTGGACCTTCATTCATACACTTGCTGGACTGATAGGCATGTATGGCCATACTGGACCTTCATTCATACACTTGCTGTGACTGATAGGCATGTATGGCCATACTGGACCTTCATTCATACACTGCTGGACTGATAGGCATGCATGACCATACTGGACCTTCATTCATACATTGCTGGACTGATAGGCATGCATGGCCATACTGAACCTTCATTCGCCGATGAATTTCTGTAGGTGTTCAATGGGGTGATCAGTGAGTGGACGGTGGCTCGAAAGCATCGGTTCCATGACTGAAGCAATGATTGTAAATAAAAACCCTGGGTATGTCATGTTCTAAAGTCTTCTAGAGTGATCTGGTGGGGAGATGGCCGAGCTTTTGGGTGTATCACAGTGCTGCCAAGATAGTCATAGAAATGAATCACTCAATCAATCACTCAATCAATCAATCATCCACCCATCCATCCATCTTTGAACCCATCAGTCATTCAAACAAGCAATCACAAGCAATTAATCTATCGATATACCAATCATTCAATCAGTCAGTCAACACATCATTCAACCTACCAATCAACTAATCAACATGTATTAATAAATCAATCTGTCATCATCATCATGTGCCATGCCGATATGCGTGGGCGATCATGATTCGACATCTAACTCTATCACCAGAGTCGTGAATCAGCTTCTCAGCCGTCCCCTTGTTCTCTTCCCCTCGATCTTGCCAGTTGTCACCAAGTTCTCAAAATTATTTCTTCTCATAACGTGACCAAACAATTGTGACTGTCTACGTCTAATCAGTTAACGATTTTTATTTCTTTCTTGTAGGACTTGGTGATTGGTTTTTTATGTCTGTCCATTGTATTCTTTGTGTTTTCCTCAGAAACAACATGTCCAAAGCTATCAGATGTTATTCAGCTTGTCTGCTTGTTGTCCACGCTTCACAGCCATACAAAAGCACAGGTTCTATGTAACACTTCAACACTATCTCTCTCGTTACATATAACATATTTTTATTGGTCAGTATGTATCAATCTGTCATCAACAAATCAATCAATCACTCAGTCACAAGGTTAATCAATAAACCAACTTCCAATCAATAAATCATCAACACATCCTTAAATCATCAATAAATCAACCAGGTAAAATGTCGCATCTTCAACACCCTCGAAACGCCAACAATCAGTCAGTCGCACGGTTAATCAATAAACCAACTTCCAATCAATAAATCAACACATCCATCAATCATCAATAAATCAATCAGGTAAAATGTCGCATCTACAACACCCTCCAAACCCCACCAATCAGTCAGACATTATACCTAGACCCAAGAATATCTCTCAGCGACGAAGCTCACTTGAAGAAAAACACATCCCCAGTCCAGTTTGACAACCTGAAATCCCACAAGTGATACACCCCATCGATATAAACACTAGCGGTATAGTTGAAATGGCTCATGAAGTTGCCAATCCAATTGGCTATCTCCTGTGCCTTCCTGCCCCACTTGATTTGCACAACGCCCACGTTGATCCGACTGAGGAACTCCTGTCCACAAACCAGAACGTGGGGTTCTGTGTTGGCCAGGTCTATTCTCATGAAGACGGCTGGAGATGTCACCAGTGTGATGAGGTCATCCAGACACACCGACTGGATTGTACCTGTTTCTTGGGAGTTTTCTACAATGTACGACCTGGCACTGTTGTCTCTGTGGGGGATGGAAAAAACGAATAACGGATTTAATGTCAAAGAAAAGTAGGTTTGTGCGAAACAAACAAGTAGGTCCTAAACAAACTGGATGGCGGAAAATGGAAGTGGGGTGTGTCACAGTTATGACTTACAAGTTGTTAATATGGTAGGAGACATGTTATATTATAACGAAATGGCAACATGTCGTGGATATATAAGACCATGGCAGATACGGGAAGTCGCCTACGACGATTAATCATCCCATGACATTTAATCAGTTAAAACGTGGTCTAAAATGGATTTATAATAATTTTGTTATAGGGTATTATAAATATAATATGTAAGAAGTAGGGTCGGCTGAGATCACGTATATTTTGTTATAGGGTATTATAAATATAATATGTAAGAAGTAGGGACGGCTGAGATCACGTATATTTTGTTATAGGGTATTATAAATATAATATGTAAGAAGTAGGGTCGGCTGAGATCACGTATATTTTGTTATAGGGTATTATAAATATAATATGTAAGAAGTAGGGACGGCTGAGATCACGTATATTTTGTTATAGGGTATTATAAATATAATATTGTAAGAAGTAGGGACGGCTGAGATCACGTCATATTTTGTTATAGGGTATTATAAAATAATATGTAAGAAGTAGGGACGGCTGAGATCACGTATATTTTGTTATAGGGTATCTAAAATATAATATGTAAGAAGTAGGGACGGCTGAGATCACTATCTTTTGTTATAGGGTATTATAAATATAATATGTAAGAAGTAGGGACGGCTGAGATCACGTATATTTTGTTATAGGTATTATAAATATAATATGTAAGAAGTAGGGACGGCTTAGATCACGTATATTTTGTATAGGGTATTATAAATATAAATGTAAGAAGTAGGGGACGGCTGAGATCACGATATTTTGTTATAGGGTATTATAAATATAATATGTAAGAAGTAGGGACGGCTGAGATCAACGTATATTTTGTTATAGGGTATTATAAATATAATATGTAAGAAGTAGGGAACGACTGAGATCCACGTATATTTTGTTATAGGTATTATAAATATAATAGGTAAGAAGTAGGGACGCTGAGATCACGTATATTTTGTTATAGGGTATTATAAATATAATATGTAAGAAGTAGGGACGGCTGAGATCACGTATATTTTGTTATAGGGTATTATAAATATAATATGTAAGAAGTAGGGACGGCTGAGATCACGTATATTTTGTTATAGGGTATTATAAATATAATATGTAAGAAGTAGGGACGGCTGAGATCACGTATATTTTGTTATAGGGTATTATAAATATAATGTGTAAGAAGTAGGGACGGCTGAGATCACGTATATTTTGTTATAGGGGTATTATAAATATAATATGTAAGAAGTAGGGTCGGCTGAGATCACGTATATTTTGTTATAGGGTATTATAAATATAATATGTAAGAAGTAGGGACGGCTGAGATCACGTATATTTGTTATAGGGTATTATAATATAATATGTACGAAGTAGGGTCGGCTGAGATCCACGTATATTTTGTTATAGGGTATTATAAATATAATATGTAAGAAGTAGGGACGGCTGAGATCACGTATATTTGTTATAGGGTATTATAAATATAATATGTAAGAAGTAGGGACGGCTGAGATCACGTATAGTTTGTTATAGGGTATTATAAATATAATATGTAAGAAGATGGTCGGCTGAGATCACGTATATTTGTTATAGGGTATTATAAATATAATATGTAAGAAGTAGGGTCGCTGAGATCACGTTATAGTTTGTTATAGGATATTATAAATATAATATGTAAGAAGTAGGGGACGGCTGAGATCACGTATATGTTGTTATGGTGTATTATAAATATAATATGTAACTAGTAGGCTGAGATCACGTATATTTTGTTATAGGGTATTATAAATATAATAATGTAAGAAGTAGGGACGGCTGAGATCACGTATATTTTGTTATAGGGTATTATAAATATAATATTTCAGAAGTAAGGGACGGCTGAGATCACGTATATTTTGTTATAGGGTATTATAAATATAATCTGTAAGAAGTAGGGACGGCTGAGATCACGTATATTTTGTTATAGGGTATTATAAATATAATATGTAAGAAGTAGGGACGGCTGAGATCACGTATATTTTGTTATAGGGTATTATAAATATAATATGTAAGAAGTAGGGACGACTGAGATCACGTATATTTTGTTATAGGGTATTATAAATATAATATGTAAGAAGTAGGACGGCTGAGATCACGTATATTTTGTTTATAGGGTATTATAAATATAATATGTAAGAAGTAGGGACGGCTGAGATCACGTATATTTTGTTATAGGGTATTATAAATATAATATGTAAGAAGTAGGGACGGCTGAGATCACGTATATTTTGTTATAGGGTATTATAAATATAATATGTAAGAAGTAGGGACGGCTGAGATCAAGTATATTTTGTTATAGGGTATTATAAATATAATGTGTAAGAAGTAGGGACGGCTGAGATCACGTATATTTTGTTATAGGGTATTATAAATATAATATGTAAGAAGTAGGGTCGGCTGAGATCACGTATATTTTGTTATAGGGTATTATAAATATAATATGTAAGAAGTAGGGACGGCTGAGATCACGTATATTTTGTTATAGGGTATTATAAATATAATATGTAAGAAGTAGGGTCGGCTGAGATCACGTATATTTTGTTATAGGGTATTATAAATATTAATATGTAAGAAGTAGGGACGGCTGAGATCACGTATAGTTTGTTATAGGGTATTATAAATATAATATGTAAGAAGTAGGGTCGGCTGAGATCACGTATATTTTGTTATAGGGTATTATAAATATAATATGTAAGAAGTAGGGTCGGCTGAGATCACGTATAGTTTGTTATAGGGTATTATAAATATAATATGTAAGAAGTAGGGACGGCTGAGATCACGTATATGTTGTTATGGTGTATTATAAATATAATATGTAACTAGTAGGCTGAGATCACGTATATTTTGTTATAGGGTATTATAAATATAATATGTAAGAAGTAGGGACGGCTGAGATCACGTATATTTGTTATAGGGTATTATAAATATAATATGTAAGAAAGTAGGGACGCTGAGATCACGTATATTTTGTTATAGGGTATTATAAATATAATATGTAAGAAGTAGGGACGGCTGAGATCACGTATATTTTGTTATAGGGTATTATAAATATAATATGTAAGAAGTAGGGACGGCTGAGATCACGTATATTTTGTTATAGGGTATTATAAATATAATATGTAAGCAGTAAGAAGTAGGGACGGCTGAGATCACGTATATGTTGTTATGGTGTATTATAAATATAATATGTAACTAGTAGGCTGAGATCACGTATAATTTTGTTATAGGGGTACTTATAAATATAATATGTAAGAAGTAGGGACGGCTGAGATCACGTATATTTTGTTATAGGGTATTATAAATATAATATGTAAGAAGTAGGGACGGCTGAGATCACGTATATTTTGTTATAGGGTATTATAAATATAATATGTAAGAAGTAGGGACGGCTGAGATCACGTATATTTTTGTTTATAGGGTATTAATAAATATAATATGTAAGAAGTAGGGACGGCTGAGATCACGTATAGTTTGTTATAGGGTATTATAAATATAATATGTAAGAAGTAGGGTCGGCTGAGATCACGTATATTTTGTTATAGGGTATTATAGTATAATATTGTAAGAAGTAGGGTCGGCTGAGATCACGTATATCTGATATGATTATTTTAACTTTCGTTCACTAGCTTTGAACTCAAAGGTAGTCCATACACGTGCTACTGCTTCTAGTGCATTCGACTGATTTTTGAGTGTGGGCTCATCATCATCATAATCATCATGTGCCATGTCGGTCATGTTTTGCCAATTACACTATCACCAGAGTCGTAGATCAGCTCTGTGTTCTTGCCCCTATCATGTTAATTTTCTCTGTTACCAGTGTCCCTCAACATCATGCGAACCAACTCCAATTTCTGTGATACATGTAATTTACGTCCCCAAGTCAAGGACGAGAAGTCAACATTTTACTCCAACTGACCGGTGTAGGGGTTGAACCACTACCTGCACATCAACTCGAGATCTCAATCACGCAGTCTGAAAACTAATTACGGCCTTCAGAGTTCTTGGCAATCAGTGAGACCAGAATTCCATGAAACAACCATCCATCCATCATGTGCCATGCCGATAAGCGTGTTCGGTCATGTTCAGCTAGCTCACTCGATCACTAGAGTCGTGGATCAGCTCCGTGTTCCTGTCTCGACCATGCCACGTGGCCAAGCGATCCAGGTATTTACTTCTCGGTCTTCCCCTTGGTCTCTTCCCTTCGAGCTTGCCAGTTGTCACCAAGTTCTCCCAATTAATTTCTTCTCATAATATGCCCACACAATTTTGATGTCTACGTCTAATGACTCTAATCATTTTACGATCTTCATTTGTTTCTTGAAGGACTTGTTCATTGGTTTTTCTGTCTGTCCATGGTATTCTTTGCATTTTCCTCAGAAACCACATTTCCACAGCCATCAACTGTTTTTCAGCCTGACTGCTTATTGTCCATGCTTCACATCCATACAAAAGTATAGGTTCTATGTAGCACTTCAACACTCTGTTTCCTCGTTTCAATTGCATCTTCTTATTGGTCAGTATGTTTTTTCATCTTGCAAAAGGCTATCTTCGCAGTGGCAATTCTTGTTCTAATGTCTTCAAGACATCTCCCATCAGATGTCATTTGACATCATCTGTCATTGAAGTTGGTCTTGATAGCTTCTGTTAACTTGTTCAAAGCTGGGTTGTCCTGAGGGTTGACCTGGAGGAATGAGAGGCATGTAGTTGCCTTCCTGTAAATTACCTGGCCAAACGTGGCCTTGTCCTTCAAAATGCAGTATAATCTACACTGCTATATGCTTGTTAAACTTGGACTATCTACCAGCGACACGCTAGGAAATTAAAAAAAAACCACAAAGTCTGCCTTAGTAAGCTATTGAACATAATATGGCAAGACAAGGTCCCAGACACTGAAGTCTTAGAAAGAGAGCCCATGCCCAGCATCCACACTCTACTAATGAAGAATCAGATTCGCTAGGCTGGTCACTTGACTCGCATGCCAAATCACAGGCTCCCTAAACTAATTTTCTACGGTGAGCTGCGTTGTGGTAAAAGCTCCCAATCCGGGCAAAAAACACTGAAGATATCGATCAAAGCTTTGGAATTCATCACGACACTTGGAAGACTGCTTCGAACGACCGAAGTTCATGGTGTACATCATTACGCAAGGATGTAGTCACTTGCGAAGCTAGCAGAACTGCAAGAGTTGTGAAAAAAAAAATAACACACACACACAGCAGATCCTCCTCCTAGAAAGTCAAGTATTCTTTGCCCACATTGTCGAAGAACATTTCAAGCCAAACTAGGCCTCATCAGCCATCTTAGAACTCATGGCTCCAAACTTTCAACCCCACTGAATAACATGAATGGTCATCATACTTGACGGACAAACAACAACATGGGACTTCCATGTGACAACACAGGGATGACAAGAACAGAACGATCTCAACCGAGTCAACATCAATAAGAACCAGTTGAGCTCGCTTGGGACTCAAGGAATTCAGTTACGGTGGTTGATGCCAGACCTCACGACTGGAGGTCGTTTTTGATGACTTGTCAGCTCTGCCAGCAGCCCTGTCTTCATACATCGTGAACACTTCTCTTTAACAGATTCAATGTAAAACAAAAAGTAGGTGTGGACCAAATAAAAATGGATGGCAGAAAATGGGAAGTAGGGGTGTGTCATAGTTATGACATAAAACTTGTTAACATGGTATAAGGACATGCTGTATTATTTATACAATTAAAGGGGGTGCATAAGGAAAGCTACTGCATATAAACCCATGGCAGATACGTAAAGTAGCTTAAGACGAATAATTATCCCATAGAATTTAATCAGTTAAAGATGCCAACGAGGAGAAACTTACACATAAGTTCTATAGCTGAGCCGTGAATTGTGATCTTTGTACACTGCGTTCTTGAGAATGACCACCTGTAGACATGAATGAGCCAAGCATTACACGTAGTTAGACATGTGTAGCGACATTTATAGAGACATGTAGGGAAATTTGTAGTGAAATTTGGACTGAAATTTTTCTGTTGCGCCATCGAATCATCACAGATTAGAAAACTCTACCGTGATTGGCTATGGTATTTGTAAGTGTTTCAGCTAAAGCAGTGGTTCTCAACCAGTGGGGAATTCCCCCCCCCCCCCACCTCTTCCCTGGAAGAGGGGGCTGATTTTAGATTTTCCAGCCGGGGGTGGAGGGGGGGGGGATTTAAGATTATTTCAAGATCGCGTTAATACAAGAACCGATTACTTGATATTGTCTTTCCCTCCAAAATTTACTGTTCTGTACTTCTCGCTCTTCTGAAATTCATTTTATAATGTAAGTATTCCCGCAAATCACGTTTTATGTAGACGCCTAGACTTGTTCTAGCATGTGATATTAAATTTAGCTTCCATTTTTACCTATACTGTGTAGTGGCGGTGGGGAATTTATAGGGAGGAAATACGAAAGTGGGGAATGAACATTCTGAACCTTATTAGTGAAGGAAGTGCATGGGCCCAAAAAAGGTTGAGAACCACTGAGCTAAAGTATGTATTGGTTGCGCTTCGGCTCTCTTTTGACTCAAGCGTGGTCTATACACGTCCTACTACTTCTAGTAGTTGCCATTACTGGAGAGTGCACTGGACTGATAGGGAGTAAATACGAAAGTGGGGAATAACCTTCTGAACCTATGATGAAGAAGTGCATGGGCCAAAAAAGGTTGAGAACCACTGAGCTAAAGTATTTTATTGGTTGCGTTGGCTCTCTTTGAACTCAAGCGTTGTCCATACACGTCCTACTACTTCTAGTAGTTGCCATTACTGGAGAGTGCACTAGACTGATTTTTGATCGTGGATTAAATTTCCGTATTACGAGTGAACCCACTCCGACTTCAGAGGTACTTGTAATTTACGTTCCCAAGTCAAGGACAAGAAGTCAACATTTTAGTCCAGCTGACTGGTTGAACACGCCACCTCGGCATCAGCACACAGGATGTTTAAAAGTCAACATTATTATCCATTCAGCCATGCTGACCTCCGGTTAAAGTATAATTTATCTATTTAATTCATACGATATATAACTTTACATCATGCGTCTGACAAAATGCTGCGAAATACGCCGGGCATTAAACCCTGCAAAAATGTGTTTGTGGCTTCTGTGTTTAAACTCACTAAGGGAATAGATTGTTCTGAGCGTTTATGTATGTATGCCAATATTTATACCAATTACATTTTATTTTATGTATGTATGCCAATATTTATACCAATTACATTTTATTTATGTATGTATGCCAATATTTATACCAATTACATTTATTTTATGTATGTATGCCAATATTTATACCAATTACATTTTATTTTATGTATGTATGCCAATATTTATACCAATTACATTTTATTTTATGTATGTATGCCAATATTTATACCAATTACATTTTATTTATGTATGTATGCCAATATTTATACCAATTACATTTTATTTTATGTATGTATGCCAATATTTATACCAATTACATTATTTTATGTATGTATGCCAATATTTATACCAATTACATTTTATTTTATGTATGTATGCCAATATTTATACCAATTACATTTTATTTTATGTATGTATGCCAATATTTATACCAATTACATTTATTTTATGTATGTATGCCAATATTTATACCAATTACATTTATTTTATTTTATGTTTTGATTTCGCTAGCTTTTAACTTACACGTAGTCCCCACACGTGCTACTACTTCAAGTGCACTGGACTGATATTTGCGTGTGTAGGTTTCCCTATTACCAGTGTCCCTCTCCATCAGGCGAACCCACTCTGACTTCAGAGTTACGTGTAATTTACGTCCCCAAGTCAAGGACGTGAAGTCAACATTTTAGTCCAACTGACCCGTGTAGAGGTTGAACCAGCTTCCTCGGCGTCAGCACACCGGATATGTAAGAGCTAGCTCTCTTATCAACTCCGCCATGCTGACCTGAACTATAAATAAGATGTGAGTACTAAGCTTGCTAAGTTTATCCTAGAAGTGATCTACCGGTACTTACCCGTGATGACAGATTGCTCAGCTGCAGCGACTGCTGTAGATGAAGGATGTTGGCTTCCTGCATCTCCACGGCCAAGACATTCCTGCCACCAGCAGCAGCCGCCAGAGTGTAGACGCCGATGTTGGCGCCTATATCCACGAGACCCATGTCTGCATAAGCCTAGTGCCCAGAGAAAAATGGAATTCAACTATTATCTCAAACTTAC
Organism: Cepaea nemoralis; assembly: GCA_014155875.1. Classification (NCBI taxonomy): domain Eukaryota; kingdom Metazoa; phylum Mollusca; class Gastropoda; order Stylommatophora; family Helicidae; genus Cepaea; species Cepaea nemoralis. The sequence continues at coordinate 258,180 of JACEFZ010013679.1, forward strand.
ATCCTTTTGCTTATAGATAACTTCTTCAAGTGACTTTAGTTTCTGCTGCAGAACTTGTTCTGCGTGGTCCTTTTCTTGTTACAGCAGAAGATTCTTTCGCAGCTGCTGACGAAGTTGTTCAAAGGCTCGCGTCTCCAGATCCGAAAGGTGATAACATGGGATATGGTTTTTTGGTGCCATTTTGTGTGTATCGTACAATTATTTGATTTGTTGAGCTATTTCAGTGAATGTAGGTGTTTTCCACTGCCTCCATCAACTAACAACCAGAGCAAGTATACCAATGCCCAAGCCTGCACATTCCTGGTAGACTAGGATGTTCCTGTTTGTCTTCTCACACATGTTTCCTTTGCATCTTGGAGAGCAGCTTTCGGCAAGAAATCGTCACAAAACTACAAACAAAAAATAGCGAGGGTAAAACTGCATGGCACAAAACTAAAAAACAGAAGATATACGGGGTAAGATCCCATGACACAAAACTACAAAACAGAAGATATACGGGGTAAGATCCCATGTCACAAAACTACAAAACAGAAGATATGCGGGGTAAGATCCCATGTAACAAAACTACAAAACAGAAGATATACGGGGTAAGATCCCATGCCACAAAACTACAAACAAAAGATAGCGAGGATAAAACTGCATGCCACAAAACTACAAAACAGAAGATATACGGGGTAAGATCCCATGCCACAAAACTACAAAACAGAAGATATACGGGGTAAGATCCCATGCCACAAAACTACAAAACAGAAGATATACGGGGTAAGATCCCATGTAACAAAACTACAAAACAGAAGATATACGGGGTAAGATCCCATGCCACAAAACTACAAACAAAAGATAGCGAGGATAAAACTGCATGCCACAAAACTACAAAACAGAAGATATACGGGGTAAGATCCCATGCCACAAAACTACAAAACAGAAGATATACGGGGTAAGATCCCATGCCACAAAACTACAAAACAGAAGATATGCGGGGTAAGATCCCATGTCACAAAACTACAAAACAGAAGATATACGGGGTAAGATCCCATGCCACAAAACTACAAACAAAAGATAGCGAGGATAAAACTGCATGTCACAAAACTACAAAGCGGAAGATATCCGGGGTAAGATCCCATGTCACAAAACTACAAAACAGAAGATATACGGGGTAAGTTCCCATGTCACAAAACTACAAAACAGAAGATATGCGGGGTAAGATCCCATGTCACAAAACTACAAAACAGAAGATATACGGGGTAAGATCCCATGTCACAAAACTACAAAACAGAAGATATGAGGGGTAAGATCCCATGTCACAAAACTACAAAACATGTAGAAGATATTACACATAAAAAATATTCAAGATAAGAATCCACGCGTCAAAACTACGAAATACAAGTGTGGGGTGGTGTCACACGACGTTCTTTATGATCAGTGCTCGATGTTGTTGACGATAAGTTTCGTGTGATGGTCGTTGTCTAGGTAACGATACTCCTGGTGTGTCAATTTAGCTATCTAAATGTCTTACAATATAACTCACCCCGGCAGTGCCCGTTCACCAGTCATGAAACAAGATTGAGTTGGCGCACATAATCCTTTATTACAGAAAGAACACGGACAAACGGAACATGTTTATAAATCCAGAACACAATGTAATCTACCGAAGAGATATATATATATTCCTCACAACTCTACACGCACACATCAATGCCTTCTCACGGCCTGCTGAATCTCAAATTCACAATACAGGTAATCAGCTACTATCCCCGGCTGGACTTCACACAATACAACCCATCCACTGGGTCTAGCCTCCATTAACTCTCCAAACCCCACTGGGTTTTTAGGCCTTCATCAACACTGGGAGAACCACACAACACAAGACCTGACCGCAGCCCGTCTAAACTCCCATGTCCTCGACAACCGATCCCTTTCGGCACCAAGACCTCAACTCCTCTGAAGTCCTCCTGACTTCAACACACAAATACACTATCTCTCGCCCCATCCACCCTAGGGGTTTTTTCTCTACCCTCACTATTTTATTCTCAGGACTGGCTGTTTTTTTCCATAGCCAGGTCAGTCACTTTACTGTCTCCCACTTTCACCCATTCTTTCTCATGCCCGGTCACTCAACTCATTGTCAATGACCCAGGCTTATGTCATCACCCCCCTCTTAAAAGACAACTTCGTGTTGCAAATAATTGGGAGACGTAAACTACTAAACATGTGACCCCAGAGCATATTGCCCTGGGATAGCCCTAAGTATGGCTCCACCTTACTCTAGCTACCACACTACATAATACATCAAATGCCTCATAGTAACTCCTATATTCCCCCACACATAAATACAAGCCATCTTTCTATCTTGTGTACCAATGCATGAACTAAATACATCACATAATAATAATACATCATAAGAAAGCATTATACTGTATGTACCACAGGTCTCTTACTACTTCACGACCACACAATACTATTTGTGTACCGACCCTATATCAGGTGGTTCTGTTCTTGTATTAACCCTCCTCTGATTCCTGTCGATGCTGTGTCTACCTTTCATGTACCCATGACTCATGGTACCTCTACAAGTTACAACATCTGTTTGATATCCCTAGCCCTGGGTCAGTAATGTCGCGAACACTCTTTTGACCTGACTCAACATTCCTATCTGCATATTGCACCGTTACACTTGAGTCTCTGTTTAGTCTGAACTCTTTATTCAATCTTGGCCCATATACCTGGCACCTTGCTTTCTGCTGCATACGGCCTTATGCCTATGTGCTCTGCACATGCACTATCCTGAGCTGTTCTAGTATATCGGTCTCTATGTGCTAAAGGTACTGCTCCTTGCCCACGTGCAGTTCCGCTATCTGAAAAGCCTGCGAGTGAGAACATTGTTCTTCCTCTCGAAGCACCATCTACCCTTTCTTGACTGCCTATGTTCTACTCTACTACACCCTTGGGAACATTTGTTCAGAGTAGTATCTTGTCTCTGGGAGTCACTAGCACTATATTTGGGATCCATTCTCATCTGCTCAGCTGTACTACCCTTGTCTGTAGTCCCTATGTTCTACTTCAAGTGCCTCTTCTACCTCAGCTATACTCTCTAATTTAGGTTTCTCTTGTGGTAACTACCTCATTACTGCTCTACACTATATTTTTGGTCCCAATAAACTACTTCCTCTTCTGTACAATCTTTAACTCCTATAACATTTCCTATGATCAAATCAGCCACTGGTGAGTCCTAAAACACATGCTGTCACTCTTCCAGTGATATATGGTGTTTTTACTGTTATTATGGCTAATGGGTAGAACTCTACTGTGCCGTTGAATGTTATGCATCTAATCTTTTTCCCTGTATAATCCGAGGGATCTATTAAACTTTTCCTCACTCCGATAGACGTACATCCGGAATCCCTAATTGTTAACGCTGGTCTATCATTGACGAATCCCTGATGTAGCTTCAGACTTCCTCCTTCATGCACTGCTGATCCTGCTTTCACTGTATGACCACATATTAGGACTGGCTGACTGTCTTTTTCAAAAAGAGGTTTGCACCCACTACAATCTTCATTGTTCAGCGTCTCAATTACTTGCGCTGCATTTGAGTGCTCTGTTTCTCTCATCCTACATTGATGGCTGACATGCCCCTTCTTTCCACATTTGAAACAGATGATCTCCTTCCTTGCGTTACTTGTTGGCTCACTGGCTGGCTGCACGTCACACTCCGCTGCCTTGTGTCTCCAGCTCCCACAATTCCAACATCCGGCATAACTGTTTGGACGTCTCTGGAAATTCCCTCTTCTATATGGGTACCGTCCTACTCTACCAACATTGTTTCCTCGGAAACCATTATCTTGAAGATTCTTGCTGCTCACCTTTCTGTGCTGAATCCACACTTTTCGCCCTTGGTCTGATGACTTGGATTCTGGTCCTGTTTAGTGTACGCTGCACAGACTATTTCCTCACTCATTAGTTTCCCAATAGATACGTTAGGATGTGCAGTCATGTAGTTTTGCCCTAACTGAGACATTTTGTCTATGTCCTTTGGCTTACGTTCCTCAAAGAAAGCCACTAAATTGGTATTACATGAAGCTAATACTTTGTCTCTTAACACTAAATCTACTAATTTATTAAAATCTTTCCCTACTTCTGCGAGCTCCATCCATTTGTTAAATGTGATTCTTTACTGTGTTAACAAAGTCTGTGAAATCTTGATTGTCTCTGGCACTAACTGTCTAAACTTTGTTCTATATCCATGTTCAGTTAGTTGGAACTTCGTAAGCAAACGTTGACGCAAAATAGTGTAGTTGTTTCTTTCTTCCACAGGTAAATTAAACATTGTATCTGTGGGCCTTACCCGTTAAATATTCGCCCAGCTGCATCGCATATTCTGCTTCCATGATGCCTAGAGTTTTCACAGATGATTCGAATCTCGAAAGATAGGCCTCAAGGTTGTCCCGGTCCGTAAAATATGGCAGTTTAGTCTCTGTGACGACTACAAAGGTCTTCTGCTTTCCTCACTTTGACCTTTTGATGATAGTTCTAATTTTCTGAGAGCAATTTCAGCTTCCATCTTAATCTTCTCTTTCTTCAATTTCCATTTTCATTTGTGTCTCTTTCTCTTCCTGTAGACCGCTTGTTGTCTATTTCAGCTAACTTTACTTCCTGTAGGCGTTTGTTTTACCATTTCAGCTAGTTTTACTTGTGTCTCTTCCTGTAGACGCTTTGCCTCGCGTTCATTATGCCTCTCCTCTCTTTCCGTCTGTTTGTGTTCTTTTGCTTCTGCATACTCCTGTAACTCTTTACCTTTCAGGGCCTATTCGTTCACCTGCTTCAATATACTCCATTAAAGTAGGCATCTTGTACTTGTGGACACGTTGCTGTCTGTCAGCCAACTATAAACTGTGACGACTCTGCTGTTAGTCTTTGTGTCCACTTCCCTAAGTACACCAGCACTCCCTGTGTACGTAAATTCGTAGTGCTAAATTATCACTCTGTACTCACCCAGTCACTCTATAAGCACTAGGTAGTGAGGGGGGACGCATCACCCTATACTCTCTCGCATATATATCTGTGACCACAAGTTCATAAAGTCCCTGGAAATATTGTTAAACATACATATAAATACATATACAAACAAATGAATGATAACAGTAAGTGGTGCCTATCAAACGCTAGTACGCATAGGCTAGTGACACGCATACAGATGATTACATAAAAATAAAACCACTAACATTGACATGCCCATGTAAAAACACAACTGTGCGCGTAATATATAAATATAAACTGACAAAGACCACTAGACAGTAGAATGACGAAAGATCACAATAATAACATATATCCGACCACAACAAATATCATATGTAAATATAACGAAAAGAAGAAAGAGAAGAAAAAAAAATTATAGCATCAATTTATACACAGATCTGACGTTAAACACAAACTGGCACGTTATATAATTCAGGACCGTCCCTGCAGAACCAAATAAACCGACCTTTCGATTTTCTTCCCAGAAATTATATATGGTGCACCTCAGAAAATAACTTTTCGCCCTGTCTCCCGGCCTTCGAGAAACAACACAAAAATCCCCTACTCTTGACAAACACTGGACCACATACAAATAATTGCGTAACACCCGACAACAATAAATATGACGATGGGAGCAAAAAAAACAATAATGTGCCAATGGTTGGCCGACAAATATGTATGCTTATTTATACGTCGCCAAAAGTTCTTATTAATCAGTCACAAAAGTTTTTGTTCGTTTTAATAGTTATTCGCAATCCGCTGGAAAAATCTGTGTTAAATTCTCCGAAATGTCTACAACGCTAGATTGCAAAGCGACTTGTTGTTTTGTTGAGTGGTTACTTCATTTCGCGTTGCGATCACCAGTTCCACCTGTCGGAAACGTTGACGGTAAATAGTAATTATCCAAAGTGTTCTTTCGATTGTCGTACGAATTGAAGATGATGGTAATTATCCCAAAATGTTCTGGATTGCCGTTTAAAGACAAAGTTCAAATGAAAAATTGGCCGCAAATGCCCAGTGCTATAACCCTGTACCGTCAGTTCTTTTTGGCAACTGTATGCACCCTTGTGTGCGGTGATGACACGTTAAAATTGTTCGCTCATAACAAGGTAATGATCACAAAGGGATTTTAACAAAGACGAACAAAAAGTCTGGCTTTCTTTCAAAACAACCTTGTTTTGTTCATTAAGAATGAGTCATCTTGACCACAATAGGCCGTGGAAATTTTCCTGAGTACCTTTACTCCTTCCACCCCCAACTCACAATGTCACTTCAATTTCTCTTTATCACCCTCAGTGAAAATTCCTCCGTACAAACAGTTTCCACACAACCTTGACCCCTGCATCTTTTAAACTCCATGGAAAGTCACACTTAATCTGTCTGTAAAATGGCCCGGAAACTTTTTCGTCATACGACGAACACTTCAACTTCTGCCCCGCACGGCTGTGGTAGTGTTAACGTAACTCTCCACCGTACCTGGACGCTGGTGTCTCCACCCGTCCTATTAACTGCGTCGACAAATCTTGACCAGTCAACTTGCGACAACACAGTGCGTTCCCTCGCCACACACACCTGTCAATATCTTGAATTATCAATCCTGTCTTTATCACCGACAGCGATACTGTCAAACTATGCTGACCCGCTATTGTCGCAAACAACGTTTTGTCCCCGCGACATCTACCTGTGCTGTCCGCTAGCACTTCTGTCTCTTGACCTATAAAGACATGCGCCTGGCCTCTCAACCCGACATTCCGTGCTGTTTGTGACTAGTGACTACCCCCCCCCCCCGGTCACAGTAGTCGACTCTCCCGGTTGATTTGTGCTGCGTTAATTCTCCTGGCGCCCCGCCTCGTCTGTTTACGTGTGCTGACCGCCGTTAATTTACCTGTAGTGTGACCTTCTCGCGAACTGTCTGTTATCTTTAGTATTACTGCCTGGTATCAATTTTACCTGGTTTCTCGTGAACTCTGTCCTTGACACACACGCACAAAAGAGTTGCTGTTAATCTCTTGACGCAGTACTGTCTAAATTGATGGAACGAAGTCACAGATAATAACTCCTCTCTCAGCGAAGAGCCCACAAATATCTCAGAATGACACCAATGTTTATAATGCAATGGGTTTCTTGATCGGACGAGCTCTCAGATGTCACACGACGTTCTTGATGATAAGTTCAATGTTCTTACGATGATATGTTCGTGATATTGTCGTGTGATGGTCGTTGTCTAGGTAACGATACTCCTGGTGTGTCAATGGAGCTATCTAACTGTCTTGCCATATAACTCACCCCTGCAGTGCCCGTTCACCAGTCATGAAACAAGATTGAGTTGGCGCACTATAATCCTTTATTACAGAAAGAACACGGACAAACGGAACATGTTTATACGGGTTTTTTTCTCTACCCTCACTATTTTATTTCTCAGGACTGGCTGTTTTTTTCCATAGCCAGGTCAGTCACTTTACTGTCTCCCACTTTCACCCATTCTTTCTCATGCCCGGTCACTCAACTCATTGTCAATGACCCAGGCTTATGTCAGGTGGTAAATATAATAAATTAGGATAAGGACAAGTTTCGCTAGGGGTATTCAGTATGAATGGGGTCTAAATCCCAAACACGCCTTCTATAGGATTTAATATACTGGCTCGTAAAACCCCCAAGCATTGAACAAGGCAGAAAAGGGTGCAAGTTCAACACTAACATAGAAGAAATGTTTCCCATAGAAGGCTGGGAGATCCGGGAAGTTCTACCACAGACACCCGAGTACTAATCACTCTACCCAGAAGTGTGTCTATGTGTAAGTGCCCCGCCCCACATTTAATCTCCCATATATATATATATATATATATATATATATATATATATATATATATATATATATATATTAATATATATATATATATATATAAACAATGACAAGTATCCACTGTCATGCACATCCACAGTATTATACAACAGAGGGACAACAACCAATGTTAGACGCAACAACTGGATTACATGACAGAGGAAAACAGCCACTGTTAGACAAAAACAGTACAATGACTCACTGTATCACATAACAGTAACCATAACTGGACTATAAACATCAATTTTGGAACAACAGGTTAACAATGAAGTAACTTCAAGGCTTGGTTAAACCAAACAAACAAACAACTGTATTGTGAAAATATTTGGTTTCTGGGAAAACCCTGTTGGCTACATTATGGTGACATATACATGAAAAAAGTATCATATTTCAGGCAATGCACACAAAGTATACAACCATAACAGAAGTCCCCAAAAATGGTTCACAACCAATACATGTGTCAAACACAAACAAAGTAAATAATCCATACAAAGAAATAGATAAAGAAAATCTATCTAATCTGTCTCTAGAAATATCCTATGGGTCTGATGATGACTCCCTCTCCTTCAATATCCACTAGAAAAAAGTCTGGCCATAATCACACTCTCTATAATCCAGGGAAACAGCTGCTTTGCATATATCCACCTATTCAGAAAATTGGGGATTGCACACACACACACACACACACACGAGCTTTCACCTCCGGATCATATATCCAAAGCGAAAAACATGTCGGAGTAATCCATATGAATCCAAAGTGGATATACTGTAATCTCCCAAGTCACAGCTGCTAAGTCTGGGCTAGGAGCATTCCGGGAGTGGTATAACAGACAGGTATGAGTCTGAAGCGTTCTGGCAGTGGCGTGACAAACAGGTAGTCCATGTGATTGATTCGATCAGGATCAGGCACAGACACTTTCAGTATATCTTTGGATGAGGAAGTGACATCACATTATCCATTAGTATTTCCTGACAGAACTAACTTGAATTGGGGCATGAATATTCCAGCCCTTTCTGAGTTAGGATGTAGGTTATTCTTTCTTCAGCTGAATATACGACTTGATTGACCGGGAGTTGGTATAGTGCTTGATTGTCCATGTCTGGGATATGATGGATGAGAAGATTCAAAGGAAGCTGGGAGTCCACAAAAGCAGTTGGTAAATCCATACTGTTCAATGATGGTGAACACCAGACTATCCATGAGCCTCTGGAATATGACAGTTGAACGTGAATCAGGCGGTGACTTTAGAAGAGGGTATACGCTGAAAACCACCTAGGCCAGGCATGCCTCATGTCTTTGCAGACATTGAAAAGATTAACACCATCTGTAAGTTCCCAGAGGTAGGGAATCCACTTCAGCATATACAAAATCCATTAATTATCCAAGCATTGACATTCAGGTTCAGGGTGTGTAGCAGTAACCAGCACTCTCTGTAGAACATTAGGGGTGGGCTGTTATCCCAGTTTCCTGCCTCTAAATCCAAATAAGTTGACCATAACTTCAGTTCCAATACTCCAGCCGCATCTCTAGCGCCTAAAACGCAGAGAATAAGTGGCTATTAATTAACCCATTAACAATGGGTCACCCGCTAACTTGAAGAAAACATGGCGATTGATGAGACCGCCTTTGTCTACCAAGCCTATGTCTCGCTTCAGCCTATGTTTCCGGGCTCGGCCAATCACTGGCCTTTATTCAAACGAAAGTTAGTTTTGTTAATTCTACCGTTGAAATTTAATAGCGCGTATAGCCGTCTGCTGGAAAAGACTGAGGGATGATGACATATATGTCACAACAAGAAGTATAAAATAATACTCCATTCGACAAACTAGACATAAACAAACCTTCAAAATTGCCTGCATGTTCTGGACATAGCCATCTTCCCACAATTCGCCCATCTGCAGATCAAACAATTTAAAACAAAAACAACATCTGTGGTTATCAGAAAAACAAATAATCGCGTTATTCCCACCTCCATTTACGTCAGTGAAGTGATTGGGGGAGAATGTAAAGATCTTATTTTTTTCCGTTATTTTTTAATGCCCTTTCTAAGTTGGTGTTAATTTCTCTAAAATTGTTCTTGATACCATCACTTCGACTTTTACGTGGTATTCTTCTTGTTCTGTATCCATTATATTTCTTCAGTCTTGCTCTTTGTGGCAGATGGTACCAGAGGAATCTTGTTGTTGTCAACAAGAGTGTGGGAATAGTGCTTTTTCAACAGAGAAGGAGGACTCTGTATTTAGCGCAAGAGAATTATTATTAATTGAGGGGAATATGGAAAGGTTCATATTATCACACAGAATCACACTAGACAGCATGTGGTTTCTAGTGACTATATTTAAGAAATTTACAACATTTTCTTATGTTACCTGAATCACATCAGACAACATACGGTTTCTATAGAACTATATTTAACACACTTACATTTTCTTATGTTATTCGAACCACATCATACAGGGTGTGGATATTAGTGACTATACTAGAACATTACATACAACAATAGGAAAGAGACAAACAGCTTTCTTTGGTCATGTGATGAGAAGATAGGCAATGGAGAACATCGTGACAACTGGAAGATAGCTGGGAAGAGAGGCAGAGGCAGACCAAGAGAAATGATGCTGGAGGCGTTGAGACGGCGTTATGGAGGTATATCATCAGCAGAGTTGATCCAGAAAACCACAGACCGAGGTCTGTGCCGACGCCTATGTCAGTTGGCATGGCACTTGATGGTGATGATGATGATGATGCTACTAGACACATTTATAACTCGTTCGTGTATATTACCCCAATCACACCAAACAACATGTGATTTCTAGTGACTATATTAAACAGATTTGACTGTGTGCAACATCAGAAGCTTTGGGAAATCATGAGGAATATGGGCTTTCCATCACATTTAGTACAACTCATAGTAATGCTCTGTCTAGACCAGTGTTTCCCAACGTGGGGCCCACGCCCCACAGGGGGCAATTTGACTGTTAAGGGGGGCAATTCGAAAATGGAAGAAATCGGCTGAATATAACAAAACGGGGAGGACTTGAGACTGAAGTTAACCTAAATTGGAACCTGACATAAGATCTCTTTGCAGCAAGCATCAAGCGCAAGGATCTCACTAAATTTAAATATAAATAATTACTACTAATTAAAATAATATAGAAAAATCTTTCATTAAAATTATTTGTACTTGAATTTCAGTTCTCCATTATATGTTTTGAAAATTTACTTACTGTGTTTGCTCAATAATTACCTAGTGATTTCTTCCTAAAACCTATCATTCAAGTTTCTTTAGTGAACATTTCAATTTTTGAATACTTAAAAATAATGTATATGTTGAGGTGGGGGGGGGGGCGGGGGAGGGGGGGCAATATGAATTTTTAGAAAGGCGTAAGTGGGGCATGGCACAAAAAAGGTTGGGAAACACTGGTCTAGACCAACAAGCAGCGGTTAGAATAGATGGCGAGACATCTGATTGGTTTAACATCAAGCAAGGAGTCCGCCAGGGCTGTGTGCTGTCACCCTGTTTGTTTAACATGTATGCCAAAAATATAATGAGAAATGTAAGAGATGATATACCAGGGAGCTATATGATGCCCTAAATATCGGTGGTCATGAAATACGAGAGATTCGATATGCTGATGACACAGTATTACTGTCAGAGCCTAGCTATGCAGCAACATCGTTACGGCACCGGCGGACAA
>JACEFZ010013680.1:0-37823 GCA_014155875.1 Cepaea nemoralis
CCATAATTGACTTGGCTGTTTTTTCATCTAATATTATTCCTACCCCTTTCTCATGTGTCTCCCCGCCAGAATAAATTATTGTGTGATTGTCAGCTATAATTTTGCCCGATCCCTTCCATCTCATCTCACTAACGCCTAGTATATTCATTTTCATGCTATCCATCTCTCTTAGAACATTGGTCAACTTTCCTAGCTCATTTAATGTCCTAACATTCCATGTTCCTACTCTAAATTTATTTATTTTAGTTAAGATTTTGCCATCAGTAGCTGGATGACGGTCTGGTGTCACCTGTGGCTCATGACTGTCCCTACCTGGACGAGGATGCCCTAAGACAGCCATTAACGTCCTTCACTAACTTTGATTTATGTTTTGCCATGAAGTCTTGGGAAGATAATGTGGTGGTTTCCCCTTGCCTTCCACATTCACATGGTGGTCTGGAGTGTACATAGAATACCCAAATAATACCAGGGACACAGCTAGAGTACCGACAGGAAAGTACTGCCATAACTACGATGCTGAAATTGAGGCAATCAAGATAGCAACAGAGAAATTACTAAATACCAGCAATGGTACACAACCTGTGGTGTTATTGACAGATGCAAAATCAGTACTCGAGGCGCTCCTGTCTGGGAAATTGCCAGTACTAAGGACACTACTTTCTGAACTTAGCAGTCAGCATAAGGTCACCATACAGTGGATACCATCCCACTGTGAAGTACCCGGAAACGACAGAGCTGATCAATTGGCTAAGGAAGGAGCCAAAGAAGAACAGCCTGATGTGCCCGTTACATACCACCAAAAGAAAAGAATGATCAAATCAGTCAGAAAGCCACCAAAACCTGCTCAAGACCACTACCACGTTATGGATAGACCAGAACAAGTCATTATTCTGCGCCTCAGAACAGGGCACAATAGATTACCCAACCACATGTATACACAATTCAAGATTGGTGAAACAGCCATGTGCACATGTGGATTGGCGTCGCAGACAGCAGAGCACATACTCCAAGACTGCTCAAAATATAACATATCTAGGCAAACCTTCTGGCCTAGAGAGACGACAGTGGAAGATAAACTCTATGGACCTCTGTGTGAACTGAAAAAGACAGTTCAATTCATACAAGAGACAGCATTGCAGTTATAGACATATTTCAAGCGAACGAAAGAAGAAGAAGAATGGAAGCCTCCTTGGATGATGATAAATGCCCATGGACTGCCCCTGCTTTCCCCTGAGGGCTGACCGTGAAGTCTTCGACCGTTCTAAATGGGCCAGCTGAGATATAGACAGCACCACAACAGTGAGAGTCCCCCAGGACGGCTAACCTGGATTAAAAAACGCCCCCTAAAGTCGGATGTGTTGGCCTAAGGGCTTTGGCCCAAGGGTGCATAACGAGACACACCGCAATTACGTCTGGAAAAAAAAAACACTCCGGATGAACACAGATGGGAGAAGAATACCTTCCATCATTGTTCTATCTAATCCTCTGTAACTACTTCAGACCCACCTCTTCCCCCCAGGAACCATGCTTTCCATCATTGTTCTATCCAAGCCTCTGTAATTACTTCAGGTCACGTCCTTCCCCCAGTAACCATGACCCCATCATTATTCTATCTACGCCTCTGTAACTACTTCAGACCCACCTCTTCCCCCCAGGAACCATGCTCTCTATAATTTTTCTATCCAAGCCTCTGTAACTACTTAAGGCCACGTTTTTCCCCCAGTAACCATGACCCCATCATTGTTCTATCCAAGCCTCTGTAACTACTTCAGACCCACCTCTTCTCCCAGTAACCATGACCCCATCATTGTTCTATCCAATCCTCTGTAACTACTTCAGACCCACCTCTTCCCCCAGTAACCATGACCCCATCATTGTTCTATCCAAGCCTCTGTAACTACTTCAGGCCACGTCCTTCCCCCAGTAACCATAACCCCATCATTGTTCTATCCAAGCCTCTGTAACTACTTCAGGTCACGTCCTTCCTCCAGTAACCATGACCCCATCATTGTTCTATCCAAGCCTCTGTAACTACTTCAGACCCACCTCTTCCCCCAGTAACCATGACCCCATCATTGTTCTATCCAAGCCTCTGTAACTACTTCAGACCCACCTCTTCCCCCAGTAACCATGACCCCATCATTGTTCTATCCAAGCCTCTGTAACTACTTCAGGCCACGTCCTTCCCCCAGTAACCATAACCCCGTCATTGTTCTATCCAAGCCTCTGTAACTACTTCAGACCCACCTCTTCCCCCAGTAACCATGACCCCATCATTGTTCTATCCAAGCCTCTGTAACTACTTCAGGTCACGTCCTTCCCCCAGTAACCATAACCCCATCATTGTTCTATCCAAGCCTCTGTTAACTACTTCAGACCCACCTCTTCCCCTAGTAACCATGACCCCATCATTGTTCTATCCAAGCCTCTGTAACTACTTCAGACCCACCTCTTCCCCCAGTAACCATGACCCCATCATTGTTCTATCCAAGCCTCTGTAACTACTTCAGGCCACGTCCTTCCCCCAGTAACCATGACCCTATCATTGTTCTATCCAAGACTCTGTAACTACTTCAGACCCACCTCTTCCCCCAGTAACCATGACCCCATCATTGTTCTATCCAAGCCTCTGTAACTACTTCAGATCCACCTCTTCCCCCAGTAATCATGACCCCATCATTGTTCTATCCAAGCCTCTGTAACTACTTCAGACCCACCTCTTCCCCCAGTAACCATGACCCCATCATTGTTCTATCCAAGCCTCTGTAACTACTTCAGGCCACGTCCTTCCCCCAGTAACCATGACCCTATCATTGTTCTATCCAAGCCTCTGTAACTACTTCAGACCCACCTCTTCCCCCAGTAACTATGACCCCATCATTCTTCTATCCAAGCCTCTGTAACTACTTCAGACCCACCTCTTCCCCCAGTAACCATGACCCCATCATTGTTCTATCCAAGCCTCTGTAACTACTTCAGGCCACGTCCTTCCTCCAGTAACCATGACCCTATCATTGTTCTATCCAAGCCTCTGTAACTACTTCAGACCCACCTCTTCCCCCCAGGAACCATGACCCCATCATTGTTCTATCCAAGCCTCTGTAATTACTTCAGACCCACCTCTTCCCCCAGTAACCATGACCCCATCATTGTTCTATCCAAGCCTCTGTAACTACTTCAGACCCACCTCTTCCCCCAGTAACCATGACCCCATCATTGTTCTATCCAAGCCTCTGTAACTACTTCAGACCCACCTCTTCCCCCAGTAACCATGACCCCATCATTGTTCTATCCAAGCCTCTGTAACTACTTCAGGCCACGTCCTTCCCCCAGTAACCGTGACTCCATCATTGTTCTATCCAAGCCTCTGTAACTACTTCAGACCCACCTCTTCCCCCAGTAACCATGACCCCATCATTGTTCTATCCAAGCCTCTGTAACTACTTCAGGCCACGTCCTTCCCCCAGTAACCATGACCCCATCATTGTTCTATCCAAGCCTCTGTAACTACTTCAGGCCACGTCCTTCCCCCAGTAACCATGACCCTATCATTGTTCTATCCAAGCCTCTGTAACTACTTCAGACCCACCTCTTCCCCCAGTAACCATGACCCCATCATTGTTCTATCCAAGCCTCTGTAACTACTTCAGACCCACCTCTTCCCCCAGTAACCATGACCCCATCATTGTTCTATCCAAGCCTCTGTAACTACTTCAGACCCACCTCTTCCCCCAGTAACCATGACCCCATCATTGTTCTATCTAAGCCTCTGTAACTACTTCAGACCCATCTCTTCTCCCAGTAACCATGACCCCATCATTGTTCTATCCAAGCCTCTGTAACTACTTCAGGCCACGTCCTTCCCCCAGTAACCGTGACTCCATCATTGTTCTATCCAAGCCTCTGTAACTACTTCAGACCCACCTCTTCCCCCAGTAACCATGACCCCATCATTGTTCTATCCAAGCCTCTGTAACTACTTCAGGCCACGTCCTTCCCCCAGTAACCATGACCCCATCATTGTTCTATCCAAGCCTCTGTAACTACTTCAGGCCACGTCCTTCCCCCAGTAACCATGACCCCATCATTGTTCTATCCAAGCCTCTGTAACTACTTCAGGCCACGTCCTTCCCCCAGTAACCATGACCCCATCATTGTTCTATCCAAGCCTCTGTAACTACTTCAGGCCACGCCCTTCCCCCAGTAACCATGACCCCATCATTGTTCTATCCAAGCCTCTGTAACTACTTCAGGCCACGTCCTTCCCCCAGTAACCGTGACTCCATCATTGTTATACCCAAGCATCTGTTAACTACTTCAGACCCGCCTCTTCCCCTAAGTGTCATGTCCTCCATCATTGTTCTTTCTTGGCGTTCGATGTAGCCGAGACGTGTAATTAAAGCGCTCGCGATTACACTTTCTCTCAGTTCAGAACACTGGATTAAGTGGTTTGGTCGTCTAACAGGAGTGCCCCTGGTACCATCTATCACACTGAAGATACAGAGCAAGACGGAGTGGTGGTATCAAGAACAGCCGTAAAGAAATCAAGAGCAACTTACGACGCGCATTGGAAAGAACGAAAAGAAAATCTTATCTTCTCACACTTCACCGTGGTAAATAGAGAGAGATATTTAAAATCATAGAAGAGAACTGGGTAGACTTATGAATAAAAATGTAACGTATATGAGACGTATTAAATAAATAAACTTTAAAAAAAAAAAATATACACACGCCCAACGTGGGGCTCGAACCCACGACCCTGAGATTAAGAGTCTCATGCTCTACCGACTGAGCTAGCCGGGCGGTTGCGAAGTAGGTCATTTTAAATTATATGTAATAAGTCAATTGTGACTTGGCTTCAGTAGTTCATGTTTTGTGGATTATTTAAAGGCATTTAAATGTGTGAAGCCACGGAAGGCAGGTGGTGGATGATATTTTTAGGGCAGCCGACAGATATTTGTTGGTTATGGTCTACTATTTCGCGACGGCAGGCAGAGGGTCTCTTTCGCGAGACAATGGCTGCGGTCAAACGACCATCAATATATCAATAAAACAATAATAATATCAATATGGTTACTGACTGCCATAGATGATAGAGGAAAGCAACGGCAAACTACTTCTTTAAAAGTGCCTAGTAAGTACATTATGATTCGCCTAAAGACTGATCATCTCAAGACAAGAACAGAGACATTAAAATTAGCAACGTAGAATGTTAGAACGCTAAACGACGACGAAATATTACATAGATAACATAAAACAAGAAATGGAAAGAACTCAATGAGCATGCTCAAAAGGATAGACTCATAGAGATGGGGTGGATCCGAAGAGAGTGGTTGGCGGGTTGCTGTCTCTGGAGAAATCTCGGTTGGCAAAGATTACTATTAGTTTCATCTTCGTGCCAGGGCATGCGGGAGTACAAGGAAATGAGCGGGCTGACAAGCTTGCAGGTGAGGCTAAGGTGGAGGGCGGACGCGCCATGGACCAGGCTGACATTCTGAATGCTCTACGAGAAGTGAGACTTTTGCAAGAACCAAGTGATGACTGTGAATCTACAACAATGGCCAGACTGCGAGAACATGCAAATTAAAAGAGGGGTGGCCAAACAAGAACACTACGCAGGAAGCCAAAGAAGATTGCTAAATCAACTCAGAACTGGTGTCGTGAGCTGCGGGATTTGCTGAGGAGGGGATCCGAGCACTTATGGACTGAATGGTTAGATGTGCAATGAGGATAATCTGTCGACTAACTAACTAACTAAGAAATGAATATAAAAAAAAAATTAATATTTTAGGGATGTGCGAAACGGGATGGACAGGAGCAGGCATCAAGATAGACGAAGATTTTAAGATTATTTATTCTGGAGGTGAAGATCGACAAAGGGTAGTGGCAATTATTTTGGACCGAAAAACAACAAAATCTGTTCAAGGATATTGGGCCGTGTCGGACAGAGTTCTACTGTTAAATTAAGTGGCAGACCTTTTAACATAAATGTTATTCAAGTATATGCCCCAACAGGAGAATCTAGTGAAGATAGTGTAGAGGAATTTTATAATGACATAGAGTCTGCCTTAAAGAAATGTTAATATTAATATTCAGAAATAAACATCATAATAGGGGACTTCAATGCAAAAGTAGGAAATCAAGGGGATAGATACACAGTAGGAAACTATGGTTTAGGAGAGAGAAATGAAAGAGGACACAGACTCGTAGAGTGGGCAAAAGAACAGGAAATGATCGTAGGAAACACCTGGTTTAAGCAACATCCAGAAGATTATGGATATGGATGAGTCCTGATAGCAGCATTAGAAACCAGATTAACTACATTCTGATTTGCAGAAGATTTAGAAACGCGTTAACAATAGCAAAAACAGTTCCCAGTGCTGATTGTTATAGTGACCACAGATTACTTACAGGAACATTGAGGATAAAGTTGAAGAAAGTCAAGTATATAACAGGAAACACTAAATATGATTTGTGTACATTGAGTAATGACAAGGAAAAACAAACCAAATGCAACATAGAAATACAAAACAGTTCTGATATATTGTCTGATCTAGAGATCCTATTCCAGGATGTGGATGATCAATGGGAAATGTTGAAGAATTCAATCAGTTTGGCTGCAGAAACAACTATTCCAAAATTAAAGAAAGTGGGTCGTAAGAAATTGATTGATGACTGAAAAAGTTTTACACCTAATGGAAACAAGAAGACTCAACAAAAACAATTCTGCCACATATGAAGAAATTCACAGACAAGTCAGAATATTATGTAAGGAGGCAAAAGAAGCATGGCTTGAGGAAAAGTGCCTAGAAATTGAAAAACAACACAACAGTCAAAATATCAAATTAGTGCACAAAAGAATTCAGGAAATTACTAATAAACGAACAAGTACAGCAGGCAGTCTAAAAACTAAACATGGCAAAATCATAATAGAAAAAGATCAGATTCTTCTTCTTCTTCTTCTTCTTCTTCTTCTTCTTCTTCTTCTTCTTCTTCTTCTTCTTCTTCTTCTTCTTCTTCTTCTTCTTCTTCTTCTTCTTCTTCTTCTTCTTCTTCTTCTTCTTCTCTTCTTCTTCTTCTTCTTCTTCTTCTTCTTCTTCTTCTTCTTCTTCTTCTTCTTCTTCTTCTTTTTCTTTCTTTTTTTTCTTCTTCTTCTTCTTACTTCTTCTTCTTCTTCTTCTTCTTCTTCGTCTTCTTCCTTCTTTCTTCTTCTTCTTCTTCTTCTTCTTCTTCTTTCTTCTTCTTCTTCTCTCTTCTTTTTCTTCTTCTTCTTCTTCTTTCTTCTTCTTTCTTCTTCTTCTTCTTCTTCTTCTTCTTCTTCTTCTTCTTCTTCTTCTTCTTCTTCTTCTTCTGCGTTCATCCGGAGTTTTTTTTTTTTCGGACGTGATTGCGTTGTGCCTGTTTACAGCAGAGCTGCGTTCTTGCGCCGTTAGGCCGATACATCCGACTTCTGCGGGCATTTGTTGACCGGGTTAACCTTCCCGGGGGTTTCTTAGGACGTTTGACTCTCACTGTTGTGGTGTTATCTCCCATCCCAGCTGGCCCATACAGAACAGCCAAAGACATCCTGGTTAGCCTCAAGTGAAGGCAGGGGCAGACCATGGGCATTCCCCGCCATCCAAGGAGGCTTCCATACTTGCAGAGCCGACACACAGCGCTCTGGTACTGGGCTCACCCAAGGAATCGTCACGTTCTGCACATGGCTGCTTAGCCTCACTTCCGTATATTGGGCCTTCCTTTCACCATAGGCTATTCTTCCGGAAATCATAAGAATGCAGTCTGCAGATGACATCCACAGTGAGCTTTCGATTCGGACTTTCCACGTAATGGATTTGCTATCCAAGCAATATTCCATTTCGTGCCACTATGACACTTTTCCCACCTTTTTTGGGGCCCACACAGTAAGCTTTCGATTCGGACTTTTCACGTAATGGATTTGCTATCCAAGTCTCTGGGGCGCTTTTGTAACCGATATACCTGTAGTATGTAATGTGGCAGTCTAAACACTTCTTCGTGCAGCTTTAGATGTCAACCTGAATGTAGTTAAAGTAAGCTGCAGACAACTTAACTTGGTTATATCTCCATGGAGCTTGTCCTCAAATGAAGCTAGTTGTGGGCCAAAATATCCTTATCTGTTCTGCATATGTTGGGCCCTCCTGCAGCAAATGTTTAGCTGTCATTTTACCAGTTCCAAAATTACATTTATTGGTATCTCCTATCTTTAGTTTATTCAACAAATTGTATTTCAGCCTGTTATGTCCTGGTTGGAGTCTGAAGATTGCTACTTGTTCTCTTCGGTCGAGTTTGTAATATGCATCATCCTTCTGGTGGCCTGGATGCCCTGATTCCCATTTGGTTCTATAAGTGCTTTTTATAAACCTCTTTGCCTCATTATAGGTTATGTCTATGTCAGGCTGTGGTAGTCGTCCGCCCTCTTTTGCTAGTCTGTCAGCCTCTTCATTTCCAGGTATACTGCAATGTGATGGAATCCACTGTATTACAACTTTTTTGGATTTCTGGCATAGACCATGGAGTGCTGCTCTTAGGTCAGCTAGTTCTGTGCTGTTTTTGCTCTTCAGTATTGAGACAGCTGATTTTGCATCTGTGAAGATAGCTATGTTCTTCTCTTTATTTTTCTCCATCAAGAGCATTTCTGCTGCAATTTTCAAAGCCTCTACCTCCGCTTTAAAGTTACTTGAAACTTTTCCAGTTGCCACTGACTGTATTTTTTTTCACTCCATTTTTTAAATTTAGGAGAATGCCTCCTCCTCCATTTTCTATTGATTTTTTGGCTGATCCATCTTTATATGCATTGGTCCAATTACTGCTTGGGTAATGTTCTTTTATGTAGTTTAGGGTTGTTTTTCTTCTTTCGGTTTCATTCTGAGTGGTTTTTTTCTCAATACCAGGAATGTTTTCTATCATCTCAGGCAGTTGCTGCTGTCTCCAAGCTAGGAACTTGTGTGCATTGTAAATGGGTTTGACTGTTGATATGTTAAGTATAGGATCTGCCCTAATCTTTCGTTTTGAAGTTTCTACAAAGTTGCTACGCTTCAGCCTTCCCTTCCCAAAACCATTAAACCTGTTATACATAGGGTGGTCTGTCAATCTTCTAAATTTTTCTGCTTGTTGCTGGGCTCTGCTATCTCTTCTATCCTGCATTGGTTGTAAACAAGTGATCTTTTCTAGTTCGTTAATAGACGTTGTCTTCAGGCTTCCAGTTATGATTCGCATTCCTTGATTTTGGTCTCTACTTATTTTGTTAAAGTTTGACGTAGCTGCTGTTGCACAAGCTGCGATGCCATATTCCAGTACTGACCTAACCCGTCCAGTATATAACTTCTTGAGAACTTTCTCATCTGCTCCCCACGTTGTACCAGCAAGCTTTTTCATGATTGCAATTCTTTGCCTTGCTCTTGTCTGATTTTTCTCAACCTGTATCTTCCATGTCAGGCGACAATCGAAGGTGACTCCTAGATAGTTTGGATTTTCTTCATGGCGCAATATTTTTCCATTCAATACCAGTTTAGGCTGCTGAGTGTTATTTGAGAGGGAGAACACTGTGCATGTTGTTTTCTCCTCACTTATCTTCACTAGCCATGATTTTGACCAGTCCTCTAGCACTAATAAGGCTTGCTGTATTCTGCTGTTAGTTGTGCTAATATATTCTTCAGATGTCCATATGGCTAGGTCATCTGCAAAGGAGGATGTGTGTACTCTGGCTGGAAAATTTTCCGTGATGTCATTTATATATGCTAGGAATAATGTTGGTGAAAGAACTCCTCCTTGGGGGACACCTTGCTCCAACAGCATTATTTTGCTGGTTTGTCCTTGTACTTTTGTCCTGGCAGTTCTGTTCTCAAGGTAGTGGCTGATCCATTTGTACATTTTCCCACAAACATGCATTTTTTGCAGTTTTACTTTCAGTCCTTCCTTCCATACTTTATCAAATGCTTTTTCTAAATCTATCCAGACCGCTAGTGTGTGCTTTTTCTCTTGGAAGGCATCCTCTATTTCCTGAGCTATATAGGTTATTTGATCTTCAGTGGATCTGTACTTTCTGAATCCTGCTTGGTGTGGTAGTTAAGAGTTGGTTTTCTTCCAGATGCCATGTTAGCCTGCCATTGATAATGCGTTCCATTAATTTTCCTATACAGCTAAGTAGACTGATAGGTCGATAGCCATTTGGTTCTTCCAGGTCTTTTCCTTTCTTTGGGACTGGTATTAGTATAGCTTCCTTCCATGCCTGTGGGACTATTCCTCTCTTCTGCTAGTAGTTTCTTTTTTGCCTTAGTGCCTAGTCCTATTAGCATTTCATTTGTGATTCCATCCTTTCCTGGTGATTTCTTCTTTTTTTAGGGTATTCATTGCCTGTTCCATTTCTTCCATTGTTAGATTTGCCATAATATATTCTGCTTGCTGTCTCTGTATTACTATGATGTATCTGTTTATCTTTGATTGCTTTCTTCTGTTCGATTGTAATATCAATGTGGTTTGCACTGGCATAGTGTTCCATTAGTGCATTTGCAGCCTTTTTCCCTGTAAGCAAGGCATTTCCTTGCTTAATTGTTATTTGTTTGTTTCTAGGTCCTTCATTGTTCATGGCTTTCACTAGTTTCCATAGTTTGTTTCCATCCCTGTCAAAGTTCAGGTTTTCTGTTTTTTCCCTCCAACAATCTCTTGTTGTTTGATTTACTGTTCTTTTATATTTTGCTGAGATGGCTTTGAGAGATATGTTCGCTTCAGTTGTTTGTTCTCTCTCTGCTGTTTTCCTGGCATCTTCAACTATGTCCTCCAAAATTTGTAGTTCTTCAGTCCAGTATGGTTTGTAATTTTTCCTCGCTCCTCTTGGAATAGACTCAGTGGCCGCCTGTATTATTGCTCTGGTTAGACTTTCCACCATTTGCTTCATGTTGCCATATCATGTATTTATGTTTTCACAATATTTGTCTGTTAGTATGGCAAATCTGTCCCAATCTGCTCGTTTGTAATTCCAGCGGGGCAAAGGCTTTTGCTCCTGTGGAACATACTCCATATTCATTAACAGCTTGATTGGTCTGTGGTCACTACCTGCTATTGGTCAAGCACATGGCGATCAATTTTGTGGAGGATGTCTCCTGTGCAGAAAACTAAGTCTGGAGTAGAAGTGGTAAACCATCTTCTGGAGTAGAAGCTTTGGTGTGTCATCCGCTTTGTTGAGTAGATGGAGATTTGAGTCTATTTCCCAGTCCTCCACTTCATCTCCTCTTTTATCAGTATCTGGGTATCCCCATCTTTCTGAACGGCTATTAAAGTCTCCGACAATAATGCAGTTTGTCTCAGTTATTTTCATGTTTGAAAGTGTAAGGTCCTTATCTGCTGCGCTATACAGATTGTAAATTCTTATTTTCACGCCCTTTATCATTATATCAACACCTATAATTTCCGTTTGGTTGTCAGAGATCACAGATACTTCGCTGCAAGGCATTGTATTTCGTGTAAGTATTAGAACTCCTCCTTTGTGTCCTTCGCGGTCGTAACGTATGGCCTAATATCCGCTGACTGAGAATTTGCGATTGGCGTTTTATCAGTATCTGGGTATCCCCATCTTTATGAACGGCTATTAAAGTCTCCGACAATAATGCAGTTTGTCTCAGTTATTTTCATGTTTGAAAGTGTAAGGTCCTTATCTGCTGCGCTATACAGATTGTAAATTCTTATTTTCACGCCCTTTATCATTATACCAACACCTATAATTTCCGTTTGGTTGTCAGAGATCACAGATACTTCGCTGCAAGGCATTGTATTTCGTGTAAGTATTAGAACTCCTCCTTTGTGTCCTTCGCGGTCGTAACGTGTGGCCTAATATCTGCTGACTGAGAATTTGCGATTGGCGTTGAGGTGTGTCTCTTGAATGCATGCCACATCTATTCTATCTTTATGAAGACGCTTTGTTAGGGAGACTTTCTTGTTATAAACTCATGCGGCATTCCACTGTAGTATGTTGAGTGTCCGGGGTGTTTGGTCAATAGCTCTTAACCTACTCCTCTGTGCCTTGACTCCACAACACAGGGGAAGGTGACCGCCAGTAGTCATGGGTGGACCCCCTCGAGGCAGGGTCAGGTCTGTAATCTTGTCCCTACTACGGTAGTATCCACCAAGCTCTTGATCAGATTGAGTGTCGAAGGATACTATATTGCCACATGTGACCACCCATTTGGATAGAAGGACGATATATCGCCATATTAGGGTCATCGTGTTATTTTATTTCGTTTCGTGGCATCGTCTTCAATTTTAATTCTCAGCGGGTAGAAATTTACATTATCTGTTTAATTGCCACGGGGTGATTAATCGTCTTAAGCGACTTCTCGTATTTGCAGTGGGCTAATACTATAGCTTTCTTATGCAACCCCCCCCCCCTTTTTTTTTTGCGCTCGCTCGCTCGCTTTGAACTTAAGCGTAGTCCATACACACGACTTCTAGTAGTGCTGGTTGATTTTGCGCGTGGATTAGATTTTCCTATTAACAGTGTCCCTCGTCATTAGGCGAACCCACTCCGACTTCAGAGGTACTTGTAGTTTACGTCTCCAAGTCAAAGACGATAGGTCAACATTTTAGTCCAACTGTCCGGTGTAGGGGTTGAACCGCTTACCTCGGCATCAGCACACCGGATGTTTAAGAACACACGTTCTTATCTATTCGGCCATGTTGACCTCGGAAACCTTCTTTAATTTGATATACAATACATCATGTCTGCTACCATATTAACAGCCTTTAAGTCATAATCGCGACACACCCATATTTTCCATTTCCCGCCTATCCATTTTTGTTTTGTCCAAATCTACTTTTTGTTTGGCACTCAATCAGGTAGGTATATAATTCATATATTTCTTTCTTCGAGGGGAAGAGAGACACAGGCAGACCAAGAGAAATGATGCTGGATGGATTGAGACGGTAGCATGGAAGAATATCAGCAGCAGAGTTGATCCAGAACACAAAAGACCGAGATCGGCGGAGAGCCACGAACGCCTTCGCCAGCTGGCTGGGCACTTGATGATGATGATTTCCTTTGCCTACCGCTTTTCCCCATCAAATTTACCTGGTGTCACTAACTTTTCAACTGTTTTTCTCCTCGACTCACTTGCCGAAAAATCGTCAATGCCTTACAACTTTATAATGAATGTGAAGATACTTTAATAATAATATTTTTTTAAAAAAATGTTATCAATGGTGTATCAAAAAGATTTCGCACAACGTGGGGCTCGAACCCACGACCCTGAGATTAAGAGTCTCATGCTCTACCGACTGAGCTAGCCGGGCTGCTGTACAATACCTTGGACATGTATCGGAATGGAATCGGGCTAAGTTTGTCCGTTTATGGCTCACTTGCAGTACTACTCAGTGTACTGTTGCTCATTGACAGACGATAGTTTGTGCTTTAAAAAGGCATAATAACTTTTACCTATGGCGGTAGCGAATGTGACTGATAAGGCCAATTTGCGCTGTAAATGTCCGTTCACAGTGGGTGCATGTGAACACGTGGTCATTTCCACCATCATGCACCATCTTACGTCTCAAACGCTCGGTGTGTGACTTAAGAAGAATCCCTTCGAGCCTCATTTGCATCGGTCCGGCAATCATTTTCCGGTTTAGTGTTCGGTGGACTGCTAGAATTAAAATTGAAGTACCCAATAATTGTCTCCTTTGTCTTTATTCCATTTCTGATGTTTGCCCTCCATGCAACACGTTCAGCGGCGACTTGCTCCCAATGTGCATTATCAATGCCTGTATCAATCATGTCCCGCTTACACACATCTTTGTATCGTAGTAGAGGCCGATCCTGAGATCTCTTACCCATCTGTAATTCACCAAAAAAGATGGCCGTTGGTATTCTACCATCATTCATCCTCCTAAGATGTCCTATCCGTCTAAGTCTATGAAGATTGAGCATGGAATAAACTGTCACACAACCTGATCTTTCCAATACTTCAGTATTTGTGATTTTGTCTTGTCACTTAATACCAAGAATTCTTCGCAGACACCGCATATGAAAGCTGTTTAAACGTTTCTCTTGGTGTGAGTAAGTTGTCCAGGTTTCACTGCCATAAAGAAGAGTACTATGGACACAGGCTTGATAGACAAGGACTTTTGTTTTTGCAGTAAGCTTCCTGTTCTTCCAGACTCTTTTTCTTAACCTGTTCATTGTTGTTGCTGCTTTACCAATCCGGATGTTGATTTCCTGATCTAGGGATAATTTGCTATTTACCACTGATCCTAGATATGTAAAATGGTCTACCATCTCTAGTTCGGCGTCGTCAATAAAGATTGATGGGACCCCATGTGCACCTTGTGACATAATCTGTGTCTTCTTTTTGCTAACTGTTAAACCAAATTCAGAACAAGCATTGGAGAATGCAGATAGTAGACATTGCAATTCTTCCTCAAAGTGGGTCGTAACTGCAGCATCATCTGCAAAAAGCAACTCTCTGATCAGTACCCTCCTAATTTTGGTCTTGGCCTTCAATCTCTGAGCATTGTAAAGGCCGCCATCTGAGCGTGAGTGAATGTATATACCACCATCCTGATCACGAAAGGCATATTTCAGTAGAAGTGAAAAGTATATTCCAAAGAGGGTGGGAGCTAGTACACAACCTTGCTTAACTCCACTCTTGATTTCAAATTCTTCAGAAGTTGCACCATCAAACTTGATTATGCCCTTCATGCCTGTGTGGAACGATTCCACAATGGACAGAAGAGTTGGTGGGCAGCCAATCTTCTTTAGTGCCTTGAACAGACCCTCATGACTGACCAAATCAAATGCCTTCGTGAGGTCGATGAAGGCAATAAACAGTGGTTGATTCTGTTCACGGCATTTTTCTTGCATTTGTCGCAATGAGAATATCATATCAATGGTAGACCGGTTCTGTCGAAAGCCACACTGTGATTCGGGGTAGACTTGATCTCTTAGGACTTGAAGTCTGCGCAGAACAATTCTGGCAAATACTTTTCCAACAATACACAGAAGTGAGATACCCCTATAGTTGTTGCAGTCGCTCCGATCGCCCTTGTTCTTGTACAGTGTTATGATGCTTGAATCTTTGAAATCCTGTGGAACTTGTCCTTCTCGCCAGCATAGCTCTATTAGCTGGTGGATCTGTAGAGTGAGTGTGTCTTGCCCACTCCTGATAACCTCTATTGGAATCCCATCTTTACCTGGAGCCTTGCCAGATGCAAGTTCATTTATAGCACACTTAACTTCTGTTATGGTGGGAAGTATGTCCAGGTGGTCAAGAGTTGGTAGAGCCTCTATGGCGTTGAGGGCATCATCCGCTAGTTTGGTCTCACTTGAGTAAAGCTCCAAATAGTGCTCTACCCATCTGTCCATCTGCTGTTTCTTATCAGTGATGATTTCTCCAGTCAAGGTTTTCAATGGTGCACTTCTTTTGATCACTGGACCACAGGCTTTCTTTATTCCTTCATGCATGCTTCTTATGTTTTCCATATCACTTGCGATTTGAATGGACTCACATAACTTGATCCAATAATCATTTGCACACTGCCTGGCAGCCTTTTGCACATCCTTCCTAGCTTGCCTTAGCTCACTCAGAGTGTTACGCGTTGGTCTTTCCTTGTTTCTTAAGAGAGCTTTCTTCTTCTTATCAAGAACTGATGCTAAAAAATACAAAATAACACAAAGTAATTTACGTAACAGAATTACGACACATACAGGACATTGCGGCGACTAGCTTTCATCAGCAAGCAAATAAATGCACGAAATACAACATATAGTACTAAAGAAAAGAACAAATGCATCCATACTTCAAGAATTGAATATCGAAGAAGGTTGGCTATTAAAGATGACAAAACAAAGAAAATTGAAATATTTTGGTCACTTGAAACGTCACGAAAGTTTGGAGAGAACAATAATGGAAGGATATATGCCTGGGAAGAGAGGAAGAGGAAGGCCAAAGAGAAGATGGGTGCAGGATGTAGCGGATGATCTCCAGATGCGTGTATCAGACGCGGGACATCTTGCTTATGATCGAGAGGTTTTCCGGAAGGTTGTTATGACAGCGAGATTCTGCAAAGGACATGCTACTGAATGAATGAATGTATCAAAAGATCATTGATCTGCCTATACCCACAAAAAGTATCATAATAGAGTTGTTAAATGAACCACGAGTTGAGTCAATTTACTCGTTGATTATGTTCAATATTTTTGATTGTTGCAATTTATTACAACATAACACCTTGAAATATTTCTTTAATTGAGACTCCCGTGGCTAGGAGAATTCACGGGGTCAAACTTCATTTATAGAGTCGAGCATACTCCTCTTTCCCCCCGGTAATTTCCTATGACTCACACGCATTGTACTTGGAAAGCCCATTTTTGCTATTCATATCTGTAGAGTGGGGATATGTTAATCAATTATCTTCATACAAATGATACGTGTACCACTCTTAAGGGTCCTCCTCCTCCTTCTTCTTCTGCGTTCATCCAGAGTTTTTTTTCCCTTTTCTTTTCCGGACGTGATTGCCTTGTGCCTGTTTACAGCAGAGCTGCGTTCTTGCGCCGTTAGGCCGACACATCCGATTCTGCGGGCATTTATTGACCGGGTTAACCTTCCCGGGGCTCTTGGGGATTGTGAGCCATTCTTTGGCTTTCTTATATAGGTAGATTTCATCTTATTTATATTTAACCAGGCCCCTTTTCGACATTAATTTTATTTCCACGCCACATTAAGGCATAAGGACGGGATGAGAAGAATAAATAGATGTAAAAAATGAGAGCAATGAAGAGAAAATGAAAATATGAAAAAATGTTGTTACTTAACTCAGAGTCCGAATGCCGAGGTAGCGGGTTTAGCCCTACACCATAGCAGCCAGGAGGTCTCCGCACGTATGAAGATCTCATATTATTCTAAACATAATAGTTACATTTAAATTGTATCACAACGTCTCGTGTTCCATACGTTATATCATGCAAGTTCGAGTACCGTCGGCGGGCCGGATGAAATGACGTCGCGGGCCGGATCCGGCCCGCGGGCCATAGTTTGGTGACCCCTGGTGTAGATAATCACATCACCCGGGCGAGCATTATCCTGAATTAGTTGCTAGATTTCCACTTCCGTGGCCCCTGCTGGCTACTCCCTGCTCAATGTGATTATAACTCTGCACAAGTCTGACTGCTCCGCTGGCACTCTGACCCACTCCTCTCCTCGCCTGATGTTCTCCAAGGGACACACCTGTCTAACCTTAATGTGGAGGAGCTAAGTCATTACATTAATTTACTTAACGACTATGTTCACCACTGTCACCTGTTTGTTAACTCATCCAGTCTTATCTCATCTCATCATGTTCCTCTTGTATCTTGCGGTGTCGAGGTGAAGTATAAACAGCGGGAGAGTGCCCGCTGATGGACTTCATGTATCGATATTCCCTGTTATGGACTCTGTTATTCCCTGCTTCCATCGTTTACGCGGTAAGCCTCTTCCTCCGCTTCCATCTGGTCTGTACATCATTGCTTGTTGTGGTATACTGTTAGTTTGTAACCTACTTGCATGGCCAAACCATTTGGCCTAGCAAGCTGGCAGGGGATCTTCATACTGTTCGTAGAAAAACTAAGAAGTATAAAGACTGATCCAGTGACGAAGGATAATTATTATAGGGTATATTTTTAATGTCTGTGCAGTGTTTGAAAATATTGCCAGTCCAAGTTTTGTATTTACCTATTATGTTGCATGAACTTTACAGAAAGTGAATACAAAACTTGGACCGGCAATATTTTCAAACACTGCAGTCATTAAAAATACACCCTACAAACCGCTAAATGTGACCTCCCATTTGGACAGAAGGATGATATATCACCATAATAGGATCATCGTGTTATTTGTATTGTTTAGTGGTATCTTCCGCAGTTTCAACAATTCAATTAATCAGGTGCCGTCTCCACAATGAAGGTTGGCTGCAATGGATCTCCAATACTGTCTCTCGCCTTGATTGTACATTCTGTCAGATTGATGTTCGTCCATCTCTTGATGTTATCTTCCCACTTGTATCGTTGTGTACCTCTTGCTCGCTTGTCCTCAACCTTGCCTTCCAGTAAGGTTGTTATAAGAGTGTTATGACAATGACATCAATGAGACAACCCATCTAATGTTGGATTTCTCAGGACGACAATGACATCATGAGACTACCCATCTAATTTTGGATGTCCCAGGATGACAATGACACCCCTCAGATGGCCCACCTAATGTTGGATGTCTCAGGACAACAATGACATCCCTGAGACGGCTCATCTAATGTTGGATATCTCAGGACGATACTGACATCCTTGCGACGGCTCATATAATGTTGGATGTCCCAGGATGACAATGATATCCCAGAGACGGCCCATCTAATGTTGGATGTCCCAGGACGACAATGATATCATGAGATGACCCATCTAATGTTGGATGTCCCAGGATGACAATGACATCCCTGAGACGGCACATCAAATGTTGAATTCCCCAGGATGACAATGACATCCTTGAGACGGCTCATCTAATATTGGATTTGCGGCATCCTCTGAAGTCGGAGAGTGTCTGCCTGCACGGCGAGGAACCAACAGATTGCACACCAATAAGCCTGACATGGGACAACGGATACTCACGCAAACCTCAGGTCCTGTATCACACCCCACTGATATTGGACAACAGGATGTCTTCATCAGACAGGACTTAGCGCTGGAGTTCACAGCCAGCGAACACAAGCAAGCAAGCAAGCAAGCATATTGGATTTATTCCGCAGACCTGCATACCCTGACATCCGGAAAGTATAGTTTTATTGTATCAGTGTAATTTTATTGTATCAGTATTCTTATCTTCTTCTTCCTTTCAGCGTTCATCCGGATTGTTTCTTCAGATGTAATTGTGTTGTGCCCGGTTATGCACCCGTAGGCCGACACATCTGACTTCAGAGGGCGTTTGTTGACCGGGTTAGCCTTCCCTGGTAGTATAATTTTACCATAGTATAGTTTTATCATATCAGTGTAATTTTATCGTTTCAATATAGTTTTATCGTATTGTGAAAGATGTTTTTTTCACACTAAAACGCGACCTCCTCCCCCTTCTTTCGTTCGCTTGAAATGGTCTATAGCTGCAAAGTTCTCTCTTGTATTTTTTTTTTTTTTGACGCTCGTTCGATTTGAACTCAAGCGTAGTGCTGGACTGAATTTTGCTTGTGGATTAGCGTTACCTATTAACAGTGTCTCTCGCCATCAGGCGAACCCACTCCGACTTTAGAGGTACTTTTAATTAACGTCTCTAAGTCAAGGATGATAGGTCAACATTTTAGTCCAACTGTCCGGTGAAGGGGTTGAACCTCTTACCTCGGCATCAGTACACCAGATGTTTAAGAACATACATTCTTATCCATTCGGCCATGCTGACCTACTGTCTCTCGTATGAATTTCACTGTCTGTTTTAGTTTACTCAGTGGTCCATAGAGTTTATCTTCCACTGTTGGTTCTCTAGGAAGATTTGTCTAGACATGCTGGATTTTGGGCAGTCTTGGAGTATGTGATCTGCTGTCTGCGGCGCCAATCCACATATGCACATGGCGGAATCGCTAATCTTGAATTTTGCATGCATGTGGTTGCGTAAACTACTGTGTCCTGCTCTGAGGCGCAGAATAATGATTTGTTGTGGTCTGTCCAATGAGGTGTTAATCGTCTTGAGCTGGTGTTGGTGGCTTTCTGCTAATTTGATCATTCTTTTCCTCTGGTTTCCTCTGGCTGACTTGGGAGCAATTACCAATGCGCAGCTCACTGTAAAATTTTGTAGTGAGCCTGTGATCTGGCATGTGAGTCAAGTGACCACCCAGCGAATATGAATCTTCATTAGTAGAGTGTGGATACTGGGGATGGACGCTCTTTCCAAGACTTCAGTGTCTGGGATCTTGTCTTGTCATTTAATCTTCAATATCTTTCTAAGGTAGACTGTGTGGAAGTGGTTTAATTTCCTAGCATGTCGCTGATAAACAGTCCAGGTTTCACAAGCATATAGCAGTGTGGATAACACAACTGCTTTGTAGACTTTCAGCTTTGTTTGCAGGCTTATTCCATTCCTGTCCCATAGATTCTTGTACAGTCTGCCAATGGCCGCACTGGCCTTGGAGATTCTTGTATTCACTTTGTCAATTATGGCAGCTTGTGATACAGTGCTGCCAAGATAAGTGAATTTGTCTACAAAATTTAGTCTATGACCATTCACGTTGATATTCAGCACAGTGTGATTAATCCCTGGAGCTGGCTGGTATATAACTGCAGTCTTCTACAAGTTGATATTGAGTCCAAAGTTGGCACAGGCATACAAGAAATCTGAAATGTTGTGTTACATGATGCCTCTGAGTTGGCATATTGAGCACAATCGTCAGCAAACAGGAGCTCTCTGACGATGTCACTGATAGTTTTGGGTTAGCTTTCAGCCTTCTGAGATTTAACAACTTTCCACCCATGCGGTAGTTGATGTCTATTCCAATGTCATTGTTTTCGAAAGCATTGGTCAGCATAGTTGAACACATGAGGCTGAACAGTGTTGGTGCCAGGTCACAGCCTTGCTTCAATCCATTGGTGACAGCTCATTATTTTCCTGTACTCTTGCCTGCATACCATCATGAAATAGCCGCACTATTTGGACAAACTTTTGTGGACAGCCACATTTCGCCATAATCTTCCACAGTCCTTCTCTGGCTCACTGTATCAAAAGCCTTGGCAAGATCAATAAAAGCGGAGAACATTTCAGAGTTCTGTTCCTGACATTTCTCTTGCAGCGAAAATTATGTCAACAGTTCCTCGAACCTTGGTTGAGACGGGCTGTGAAGCGTTTGAGAAGAATTCTGGGTATTATCTTCCCTGCAATTGAGAGCAAGGAGATGCCTCGGTGGTTGTCACATGTGAGATGGTATCCACTGTATGGTGACTTTACGCTGATTGCCTAATTCATAAAGTAGTGTCCGTAGTATTGGCAATTTCCTAGACAGGAACGCCTTAAATACTGATTTTGGATCTGTCAAAAGCACCAAGGGTTGTGAACCATGGCTGGTATTTAGTAATTTCTCTGTTGTTATTTTGTTTGCCTGGATTTCTGCATCATAGTTACGGCAGTACTTTCCTGGTGGTACTCTGGCCGTGTCCCTAGTATTATTTGGGTATTCTATGTACACTCCTGCTCCTTCATTTCGAACAGCATTTTGTGCTGATCCATCTCAGATCATGAGGGTATTCTTCACCAAGGAAACCGAGAGTGGCTGTTCTGCGCTGTATTGTTGTGTTCTTTCTTGTCGAACATTCCTTTCACTTACCCAGAACTGTCTTGAGAAGTAGAAGTAGTTTGTGACCACGTAACTACAAGTACTGATTGGTTTTTATGTCTAGTAACATATACCCGATGGGACTTAAGGAATCTAAAAAAGAAATTTACTTTTGTACTTGTACAAAATATAACCCTATGCAATGAATGTCAAACTTGGACATTATCCAAATCACACTATAGGAAAAAACTAACACCTGCGAGATGAGATGTTTGAGGAGAGCTGCCATCTTAACTAGCTGAGACCGAGTCAGAAATGATCTTATCAGGCAGACAGACAGTGGGAATAACACCTTGCGCCACATATATTGAAAGACAAGATAAAATGGCGAGGCCATATCGTTAGAATGCAAAGCAATCAACTACCAGCACTGGCCCTATATCAAAGAAGATCTGCTAAGAGAGCAAGAGGACAACCAAGAAGAAAATGGATTGACAACATCAAAGACATTGTACAATCACACGGAATGACGCTATCCAGTGCCACCCACCAGATTCTGGAACACCAACTATTCCTCCCCACAACGCTCTGACAGCAAACTTGGAAGATGATGACAAAATCTAAGACAAATACTTAGTAAAAATAAGTTACATTTATTTGTAAACATAGAAATATGTGCATTACAACAACCACTAACTGAGTGCCTGCGAGGCTTTTGGTTAGTGTAATGCTGAATGTAAACAGTGCCCAAACACACGTGTGATCCAAACATGATTATATATGAAGATAATATAGATTACTGGTAGCCCACTGGCCACCAGAAGGCACTCATAATGGAAGACTTAGTGAACAGCATTATTGGATATCAACAGCAGCCAATGAAAATATGTTACACATACAGCAGTTGTTTTGCATCAAGGTGATATCCAATCAGAAAACACTTTATAGTTGTGAAAATAACCAATGAAAAAAGCTTTCTTGTATAAAAATCACAACCAACAAGAAAAAAAAAATCTTACATATGACAAAATAACCAATCAGAGAACTTTACACGTGTAGAAATAAACAATGAAATCTTAACATATGTAAAATTAACAACCAATGAAAATCTTAACATACATAAAATGAACAACCAATGAGAAAACAAACATAGAAGAGAACAATGAGATTGGTGGAACTGCAGTAAAACCGCACAAATAAAACGAATAAACAAACATAATTAGTCAGCTCTACTACAGCATAATCACAAGTGACAACATGGACATTGTCTAGCCATGACGTCCATTTTGTCACTTGACATTGTGTCTAGCTGCCACGTCCATTTTGTCACGTCACTTGACATTGTGCCTAGCCACAATGTCCATTTTGTCACTTGACATTGTGCCTAGCCATGACATCCATTTTGTCACTTGACATTGTGCCTTGACACAACGTCCATTTTGTCACCTGACTGTGTAACACCGCGATGTAAATTTTGCCCCTTACATTATCTAATGCCGTGATGCCAATTTTGTCACTTGACATTGTGCCTAGCCGCAACATTCATTTTGTCATTTGACATTGTGTAAAGCCGCAATATTATTTCTGACACTTGACATTGTATCCCCGGGAGTCGCGCTGGTGTAGTGGCTAGACACGTGTGCTGACCTGGTGGTCGTGGGTGTGCTTCACAGCCAGGTGTTTAGAACCGACCTGGACAACACAGCCTTTGATGGGTACCTAAAATGTTTCAGGAAGTCAAGGCAGCTAATGTGGCACTGACCACGCCACCCACTGAGTGCTGATTGGCTGATACAAACAGCACCATATGCTATGCTACTAATGCCAGACCTAGACAATGACAGAAACAGAAAAGAAAATCACAACAGAAATGAGATTCTTGAGAAGAATACTCAATGTGTCTAGGAGAGAGAAAACCATAAATGATGAAATCAGGACTAAAGTGTGGGTTATAGCGGCACTATATTTCATCAGAAAACAAGTTAAATAGTTTTGGCCATGTAACTGGGCTACCAACTAACAGTAAACCACAACAAGCAATGATGTACAGACCAAATGGAAGCAGAAGAAGAGATCGACCGTGTAAACAATGGACAGAAGGAATAACAGTCCAAGGGAACCTCAATACATCCAAGACTATCTCACTGTTTATGCTTCACCTTGACACAGCAAGGTACAAGAGGAACAAGATGAGATGAGAACCAAATGCCTGATGTGCTATAAAGAGGAAGAGGGCCCTTTACTTTACATTGTTTGACTTTACATTATTTTACTGTACTGACTTACACTGTGTTGTAGTAAGGCTTACCAATTTTACTTCCAGTTTTCATTATTTACTAAAAATTAAAAAAACATCCACACCCGCTTGTAGTTGTTAAAAAACATAACAATGATTCCCATTCTCACTTTCTCTTTCACATACCCACTCACTGCCTCTTTCTCTTTCTCACATACTCTCCCCTCCCCCTTCTCTCTTACATACTCTCTCTTTTAATACTCTCCTTCTCACCATCCTCTCACACTCACTAGTTAAAACAAACAATTTAAAAAACTAAAAAGAAAATCCTAACCTGCAGTTCACGGCGACTGCACAAGCCAGGCAGCCTTAATTCCACAGTCTCAACCCCCCCCCCCCCCCCCCCCCATACACCGCAAGGTACAATATTGGCAGTAAATAACATGACGGTTTTTAAAAACCTAAGGCACATAAGGTTGACACAAGGTGCACCTCAAAAACAACCACCAATGAACAAACAGCACACAAGTTGCCATAACAACCACAGAGAAGCATAACATATGGCAGAAGTTCTGTGTTCATAGCCACAATTCTCCCATGAATGAACCTTACAATTGTCAGGGATGAAACAAAAGTCGACATAAGCATGCATTTATGATCAACAGCAATGATAAATCACAACTGCTAGAGGCAGCAGCGGAGACCACGATAGCATAATTAAATACCAAATCAGAAAACTGTACACGTGCAGAAATAACCAATGAGGAACAGACATGTAAATTTTAAACAACCAATGAAAAGCTAACATATGTAAAATATTAACAACCAATGGGAGAACTGTCATTTACTGCCAATATAGTACCTTGCTGTGTATGCAGAGGGGGGTCTTTGAGCCTGAGGAATTAAGACCGCCTAGCTAGTGCAGTTGCCGCGGACTGCAGGTTAGGATTTTCTTTTTGCCCCCGACAGAAAAAAATTCCCACACCTTACCTAGGATTCGGACCTGGGTCTCCCGAAGGAGAATCCGGCGTTCTAACCGCTCGGCCAGCCACTTCCTCTCTGTCCTGACATAACCAAACGTTCATTCACAGCCTTCGTACTTTCTTTGGTCTCAAGACCCCCTTGTCCTACACTGCAAGGTATTATAGGCAGTAAATGACAATGGGAAAACAACAAACAAAAACCAGCTATTTTGTTAGAAATGCTTCTTCTTCTTCTCCTGTTTTTTTTAAATCTAGGAGTGGCCATGTTGCCTGCCTTGCATTCTGAAGGTTGTGAGTTCGATTCCGGGCAACGGAATTCGGTCCACAAGTGCAACTTTCTCAGAGATCCCTCGGGTCACTGACGGAGCTACAGAGTTCACACTTTGTGCGACGCTATCGGCAGGCCGCCCTGCGGGAAGGAAACCGAGCCATATGGGATAAAACTCAGTGCAAAGTAGACCCTCTTGCCCTTTTAAAATTGTCTTTTATCTCCCAGTGCAGCATAGGTCTCAACCACTCATACCAAGCCATGAGTAGACAGTTCATGATAGACTGGCTTTGCTGCTAATGTTTTCTACAGGAGGGGATAGCCAATTTGGCACCAGCCTTCTTTAGGCAAATTTAGATTTTTCAATCTGCCTCTTATGACACAATGACACACATATTAGGTTTCAGTGGTGCTATTCTTTGCTTCCTTCATGGACTCTGGTAACACACAGGCAGTTAAAAATACTAACAAGGATACATCGTGTAAAGACAATGTAGGAACCAGAGGATCTGATCGACACTCAAAAACTCTGAGGAGATATCAGTCTATTCATGTCAGATGAAATTCTATGCATATAAGATGTGAAGTTTTGTAAGAAAGATGTGAGTCTATGGATGTAAGATGTGAGTCTATGTATGCAAGATCTATTTCTATGTATGTAAGATGTGAGTCTGTGTATGTAAGATCTTAGTCTATGTATGTAAGATAGGAGTCTATGTATGTAAGATGTGTGCCTATATAAACAGGATTTAGGTTACGGTGAGATATTCTCTCCAGAGTATTTATAGTAGACAATTTTCAAATGGACAAATCTTCAATAATGATAGAGATCAGTGAAAGATTTCTGCATACTGATATAGCACGCAATAAAACAACACTGCAGACTGAAGGAACATATAGCACGCAATGAGATAACACTACAGACTGGAGGAACATACAGCATGTAAAGAGATAACACTGCAGACTGAAGGAACATATAACATGCAATGAGATAACACTGCAGACTGGAGGAACCTATAACACACGATGAGATAACACTGCAGACTGAAGGAACATATAGCACACAATGAGATAACACTGCAGACTGAAGGAACATATAGCACACAGAGATAACACTGCAGACTGAAGGAACATATAGCACATAATGAGATAAAACTGCAGACTGAAGGAACATATAGCACACACTGAGATAACACTGCAGACTGAAGGAATATATAGCACACAATGAGATAACACTGCAGACTGAAGGAACATATAGCACACAGAGATAACACTGCAGACTGAAGGAACATATAGCACATAATGAGATAACACTGCAGACTGAAGGAACATATAGCACATAATGAGATAACACTGCAGAATGAAGGAACATATAGCACACACTGAGATAACACTGCAGACTGAAGGAACATATAGCACACAATGAGATAACACTGCAGA
The DNA here is from genome assembly GCA_014155875.1 of Cepaea nemoralis. Taxonomy (NCBI): domain Eukaryota; kingdom Metazoa; phylum Mollusca; class Gastropoda; order Stylommatophora; family Helicidae; genus Cepaea; species Cepaea nemoralis. The sequence goes on from JACEFZ010013680.1 coordinate 26,198, forward strand.
CTGAAGGAACATATAGCACATAGAGATAACACTGCAGACTGAAGGAACATATAGCACATAATGAGATAACACTGCAGACTGAAGGAACATATAGCACATAATGAGATAACACTGCAGACTGAAGGAACATATAGCATGCAATGAGATAATACTACAGACTGGACTAACATATAGCATGCAATGAGATAACACTACAATCTGGGGAGGAACATATAACATGCAATGAGATAACACTGCAGACTGAAGGAACATATAGTACATAATGAGATAACACTGCAAACTGAAGGAACATAAAGCACATAATGAGATAACATTGCAGACTGAAGGAACATATAACACATAATGAGATAACACTGCAGACTGAAGGAACAAATTGCACACAATGAGATAACACTGCAGACTGAAGGGACATATTGCACAGAATGAGATAACACCACAGACTGGAGGAACATATAACACATAATGAGATAACACTGCAGACCGAAGGGACATATTGCACACAATGAGATAACACTGCAGACTGAAGGAACATATAACACATAATGAGATAACACTGCAGAATGAAAGGACATATTGCACACAATGAGATAACACCGCAGACTGGAGGAACATAAAACACAAAATTGGACTAGTGCTACAGGTCAAATGCAGCGCGGCTGGGTGAGACATGTATCAAACCGGCATGAGGCTGGGTTAGTAAATATCAGCTGCGGGAGACGGAGCGTTTACGGAGTACCATGTCACCTCTGTTAAACACTTGTATACAATTGGCAAAACTTACTGGATGTGGGCGGCGCAAAGTGGAAGGGGCGGAGCAAAAAATAGGGCATAGAGCCAGGTGGAAGGATTCTGTTGCTGCCTCTAGGTGTGATAGTTCCTGACTGTAGTCTTTTAAAGGTTGACGACAAGACGAGAATTTATAAAGGCGAAAGGTAAAAGACTCATTTCCATGCCAATGTGGCATAATAAGAACAAGCTGGTGGGGCCAGATTTTCTTGACCAAACTGCACACAATGAGTGATGTGGTCACGATCGTGCCTTCCGCCTTTACCCCTCACAAAGTTGTATAGTACCTATACTGAGGCTGAGTCAACACCAGAGCCACGTGGTCAATAAAAAACACAAACCCCACCTTGAATCCAGATAATCACAGCAATATAAAACTCTAAATAAAACCAAATATAAAACAATAACAACTTGTATGTACAGTTGCAGCAGCCATTGTCAACGTGGGTGAAACAAGAGTATAGGATAACTCTTGTAAAAAGGCAGTGAGAGTAAACTCCCCTAAACAGATATCAGTCCTTGATAAGTCTATAAATGTGATGCTGTGCTCCGTGTTCGCTCGTTGATACCTCAAACACAAATGCAATGCAGAGAAGGGTTTCCTGTGTGTCACGGTTTGTCACAACCTGAAACAGATAATTAGATGTCATGGTGACAAATCTTCTACTTGTAAAATAGGAGTTTGGGTGGCTTAGGGGTTAGTGAGCTTGCCTGGAGAGACAGTGATTCAGGTTCTTTATTTCTTTTTCTTTGAACTCAACAGTAGTCCATACACGTGCTCATAATTCTAGTGCACTGGACTGATTTTTGCATGTAGATTAGCTTTCCCTATTACCAGTGTCTCTCAACATCAGGCGAACCCACTCTGACTTTAGAGGTACTTGTAATTTACATCCAAAATCAAGAACAAAAAGTCAACATTGTAGTACAACTGACTGGTGTAGGCGTTAAACCCGCTACCTCAGCATCAGCACATTGGAAGTTAAAGAACTAGTGCTCTTATCCATTTGGCCACGCTGATCTCCTAATTCAGGTTCAATCTTCAGCAGAACCTTGATGATGTTTTGACCCAGCCTCATAAACATGGGAACCAGACAATTTTTTTGATGCAGCCTCATAAAATGGGAACCAGACAATTTTTTGACCCAGCCTCATAAACATGGGAAGGAAATGTGATGAGGAGGAGAAATGATCACTTCACTGTTATAGCACTGGTTCCGTTACGCTTCAAGGTTTATAATTTTTGAAGGCATAAGATTTCACACAACAATGGGGGTTATCTGCAAAGGGACTACTGGTAAACTAGCTTATAAACTACCTAAAACAGACATTTACATCTGGACACAAAACAACATTATACTTATAAACTACCTGAAACAGACAAACTGATCTAGATACTAAACAACATTATACTTATAAACTACCAGAAACAGACAATTATATCTAGACACTAAACAACATTATAATTGTAAACTACTTGAAACAGACAAGTAAATCTAAAATCCAAACAACATTATACTTATAAACTACCTGAAAAAGACAGTTAGATCTAGACACTAAACAACATTATCCTTATAAACTACCTGAAACAGACAGGCAGATCTAAACACTAAACAATATTATATACTTATAAACAACCCAAAACAGATAATCAGATCTAGGCTTTAAACAATATAAGACTTGATGATGATGATGATGATGATGATGATGATGATAAACTCCAAACATTAAAAAATGTTAAGTTAAATTTGCAAAGCAAGAGTAATGTGGTCATGTGACCAGGAATGATCAGTTGTACAAGTGGTCCAATGTGACCTGGGGTGAAGGTTACAACCTCAGTTGTACAAGTGGCTCAATGTGACCTGGGGTCAAGGTTACAACCTCAGCTGTACAAGTGTTCCAATGTGGTTATGTGACCTGGGGTGAAGGTCACAACCTGTTTTCAAGTGTGCCAATGTAGTCATGTGACCTAGGGTGAAGGTCATAACCTCAGTTTTAAAGTGTGGCAATGTGGTCATGTGACCTGGGGTGAAGGTTACAACCTCAGTTGTACAAGTGTTCCAATGTGACCTAGGGTGAAGGTTACAACCTAAGTTGTACAAGTGTTCCAATGTGACCTGGGGTCAAGGTTACAACCTCAGTTGTACAAGTGTTCTTCTTCTTCTTCGTTCATCCGGAGTTTTTTTTCGGATGTGATTGCGTTGTGCCTGTTTACAGCAGAGCTGCGTTCTTGCGCCGTTAGGCCGACACATCCGACTTCTGCGGGCATTTGTTGACCGGGTTAACCTTCCCGGGGGTTTCTTAGGACGTTTGACTCACTGTTGTGGTGTTATCCCCCATCCCAGCTGGTCCATATAGAACAGCCAAAGATCCTGGTCAGCCCTCAAGGGAAGGCAGGGGCAGACCATGGGCATTCCCCGCCATCCAAGGAGGCTTCCATACTTGCAGAGCCGATACATAGCGCTCTGGTACTGGGCTCACCCAAGGAATCATCACGTCCTGCACATGGCTGCTTAGCCTCACTTCCGTATATTGGGCCTTCCGTTCACCATAGGCTGTTCTTCCGGAAACCAGAAGTATGCAGTCTGCAGATGACATCCACACAGTGAGCTTTCGATTCGGACTTTCCACGTAATGGATTTGCTATCCAAGCAATATTCCATTTCATGCCACTAGGACACTTTTCCACCTTTTATGAAGCCCACACAATGGGCTTTTGATTCGGACTTTCCACGTAATGGATTTGCTATCAAGCAATATTCCATTTCGTGCCACTAGGACACTTTTCCACCTTTTATGAAGCCCACACAGCGAGCTTTCGATTTGGACTTTCCACATAATGGATTTGCTATCCAAGCAATATTTCATTTCATGCCTCTGGGTCTTCATGCACCTTTAAATGTCAACCTGTATGTAGTTAAAGTAAGCTGCGGTCAACTTGAGCTTGTTGATATCTCCATAGAGCTTGTCCTCAAATGAAGCAGGTGTGGGCCAAAATATCTTTCTCTGTTCTGCATACGTTGGGCAATCCTGTAGCAAATGTTTTGCTGTCATTTTTCCAGTTCTACAATTACATTCATCAGTATCTCCTATCTTTAGTTTATTGAACAAGTGGTATTTCAGCCTGTTATGTCCTGTGCGGAGTCTGAAGATTGCTACTTGTTCTCTTCGGTCGAGTTTGTAATATGCATCATCCTTCTCATGGCCTGGATGCTCAGATTCCCATTTGGTTCTATAAGTGCTTTTTATCAACCTCTTTGCCTCATTATAGGTTATGTCTATGTCAGGCTGTGGTAGTCGTCCGCCCTCTTTTGCCAGTCTGTCAGCCTCTTCGTTTCCAGGTATACTGCAATGTGATGGGATCCACTGTATTACAACTTTTTTGGATTTCTGGCATAGACCATGGAGTGCTGCTCTTAGGTCAGTTAGTTCTGTGCTGTTATTGCTCTTGAGTATTGAGACAGCTGACTTTGCATCTGTGAAGATAGCTATTTGCTTCTCTTTATTTTCCTCCATCAGGAGCATTTCTGCTGCAGTTTTCAAAGCCTCTACCTCCGCTTTGAAGTTACTTGAAAATTTTCCAGTTGCCATTGAATGTGTTTTTTTCACTCCATTTTTTAAATTTAGGAGAATTCCTCCTCCTCCATTCTCTATTGAATTTTTGGCTGATCCATCTGTATATGCATGGGTCCAATTCCTGCTTGGGTAATGTTCTTTTATGTAGTTTAGGGTTATTTCTCTTCTTTCGGTTTCATGCTGAGTGTTCTTTTTCTCAATACCAGGAATGTTTTCTATCATCTCAGGCAGTTGCTGCTGTCTCCAAGCTGGGAAGTTGTGTGCATTGTGTATGGGCTTGACTGTTGATATGTTAAGTATAGGATCTGCCCTAATCCTTCGTTTTGCAGTTTCTACAAAGTTGCTACGCTTCAGTCTTCCCTTTCCAAAACCATTAAATCTGTTGTACATAGGGTGGTCTGTCAATCTTCTAAATTTTTCTGCTTGTTGCTGGCTCTGCTATCTCTTCTATCCTGCATTGGTTGTAAACAAGTGATCTTTTCTAGTTCATTAATAGGCGTTGTCTTCAGGCTTCCAGTTATGATTCGCATTCCTTGGTTTTGGACTCTACTTATTTTGTTAAAGTTTGACTTAGCTGCTGTTGCCCAAGCTGCAATGCCATATTCCAGTACTGGCCTCACCCGTCCAGTATATAACTTCTTGAGAACTTTCTCATCTGCTCCCCACGTTGTACCAGCAAGCTTTTTCATGATTGCCATTCTCTGCCTTGCTCTTGTTCGATTTTTCTCAACCTGTGTCTTCCATGTCAGGCGACGATCAAAGGTGACTCCTAGATAGTTTGGATTTTCTTCATGGCGCAATATTTTTCCATTCAATACCAGCTTAGGTTGCTGAGTTTTATTTGAGAGGGAGAACACTGTGCATGTTGTTTTCTCCTCACTTATCTTCACTAGCCATGATTTTGACCAGTCCTCTAGCGCTAATAAGGCTTGCTGTATTCTGCTGTTAGCTGTACTAATATATTCTTCAGATGTCCATATGGCTAGGTCATCTGCAAAGGAGGATGTGTGTACTCTGGCTGGAAAATTTTCTGTGATGTCATTTATATATGCTAGGAATAATGTTGGTGAAAGAACTCCTCCTTGGGGGACACCTTGCTCCAGCAGCATCATTTTGCTTGTTTGTCCTTGTACTTTTGTCCTGGCAGTTCTGTTCTCAAGGTAGTGGCTGATCCATTTATACATTTTTCCACAAACATGCATGTTTTGCAGTTTTACTTTCAGTCCTTCCTTCCATACTTTATCAAATGCTTTTTCTAAATCTATCCAGACTGCTAGTGTGTGCTTTTTCTCTTGGAAGGCATCCTCTATTTCCTGAGCTATATAGGTTATTTGATCTTCAGTGGATCTGTATTTTCTGAATCCTGCTTGGTGTGGTGTTAAGAGTTTGCTTTCTTCCAGATGCCATGTTAGCCTGCCATTGATAATGCGTTCCATTAATTTTCCTACACAGCTCAGTAGACTGATAGGTCGATAGCCATTTGGTTCTTCCAGGTCTTTTCCTTTCTTTGGGACTGGTATTAGTATAGCTTCCTTCCATGCCTGTGGGACTATTCCTCTCTTCCAGCTGTTATTTAGGACTGCTAGTAGTTTCTTCTTTGCCTTGGTGCCTAGTCCTATTAGCATTTCATTTGTGATTCCATCCTTTCCTGGTGATTTCTTCTTTTTTAGGGTATTCATTGCCTGTTCCATTTCTTCCATTGTTAGATTTGCCATCATATATTCTGCTGCTGTCTCTGTATTTCTATGATGTAGTCTGTTTGTCTTTGATTGCTTTCTTCTGTTCGGTTGTAATATCAATGTGGTTTGCATTTGCATAGTGTTCCATTAGTGCATTTGCAGCCTTTTTGCCTGTAAGCAAGGCATTTCCGTGTTTAATTGTTATTTGTTTGTTTCTAGGTCCTTCATTGTTCATGGCTTTCACTAGTTTCCATAGTTTATTTCCATCCCTGTCAAAATTCAGGTTTTCTGTTTTTTTCCCTCCAACAATCTCTTGTTGTTTGATTTACTGTTCTTTTATATTTTGCTGAGATGGCTTTGAGAGAGATGTTCGCTTCAATTGTTTGTTCTCTCTCTGCTGTCTTCCTGGCATCTTCAACTTTGTCCTCCAAACTTTGTAGTTCTTCAGTCCAGTATGGTTTGTAATTTTTCCTCGCTCCTCTTGGAATGGACTCAGTGGCTGCCTGTATTATCGCTCTGTTTAGACTTTCCACCATTTGCTTTATGTTGCCATATCGTGTATTTATGTTTTCACAATATTTGTCTGTTAGTATGGCAAATCTGTCCCAATCTGCTCGTTTGTAATTCCAGCGGGGCAAGGGCTTTTGCTCCTGTGGAACATACTCCATATTCATTTCAAGCTTGATTGGTCTGTGGTCACTACCTGCTAATTGGTCCAGCACATGGCGATCGATTTTGTGGAGGATGTCTCCTGTGCAGAAAGCTAAGTCTGGAGTAGAAGTGGTAAGCCATCTTCTGGAGTAGAAGCTCGGTGTGTCATCCGCTTTGTTGAGTAGATGGAGATTTGAGTCTATTTCCCAGTCCTCCTAATTCATCTCCTCTTTTGTCAGTATCTGGGTATCCCCATCTTTCTGAACGGCTATTAAAGTCTCCGACAATAATGCAGTTTGTGTCAGTTATTTTCATGTTTGAGAGTGTAAGGTCCTTATCTGCTGGGCTATACAGATTGTAGATTCTTATTTTCACGTCCTTTATCATTATGTCAACACCTATAATTTCCGTTTGGTTGTCAGAGATCACAGATACTTCGCTGCAAGGTATTGTATTTCGTGTAAGTATTAGAACTCCTCCTTTGTGTCCTTCGCGGTCGAAACGTGTGGCCTGATATCCTCTGACTGAGAATTTGTGATTGGCGTTGAGGTGTGTCTCTTGAATGCATGCCACATCTATTCTATCTTTATGAAGACGATGTGTTAGGGAGTCTTTCTTCTTGTAAACTCCTTCGGCATTCCACTGTAGTATGTTGAGTGTCCGGGGTATTTGGTCAATAGCTCTTAACCTACTCCTCTGTGCCTTGACTCCACAGCACAGGGGAAGGTGACCACCAGTAGTCATGGGTGGACCCCCTCGAGGCAGGGGGCCCGGCACTATCACCGCCTGATGGGACTTCACGGGATTAGCACCATATCGATTAATTTTGATTTGTGACATCATGAATTAAGTTACGTTGCACTGCTTTGTCAAGCCTGTGGCTCAGTACATCCGATTTCGACAAGCATTTATTCGGGATGCTTTCCCTAGCCTTTGACTGTCCCCAGTCTACCTACAAGGCAGCAGGTTTCACGTTGCACTGCTTTGTCAAGCCTGTGGCTCAGTACATCCGATTTCGACAAGCATGTATTTGGGGTGCTTTCCCTAGCCTTTGACTGTCCCCAGTCTACCTACAAGGCAGCAGGTTTGTGTGTCTCTTCGTCTGGTCCCTCTCCCTTGACCTGTCCGACATGGGTGGCCCTACCAGTAGCTGTGCTACCGTCGGCATAGCTCTTGGGGTCATTGGGACGCACAAGCCCCTCTACCTCGTCACGGTGGACACACAGCAGAGGGGGTACAAGTGTTCCAATGTGGTCATGTGACCTAGGGTGAAGGTTATAACCTCAGTTTTCAAGTGTGCCAATGTGGTCATGTGACATGGGGTCAAGGTTACAACCTCAGTTGTACAAGTGTTCCAATGTGGTCATGTGATCTGGGGTGAAAGTTACAACCTCAGTTGTACAAGTGTGCCAATATGGTCATGTGACCTTGGAAGAAGTAGACAAAGGAGGACAAGAAGATGCAGAAGAAGAAAAAGGAGGAAAAATATAAGGAAGAGGAGGAAGAAGAACAAAAAGTGGTAGGAGGATCAAAAGAGAGAAGAACAAGAACAAAAAGAAAAAGGAGTGGAAGAAGAAAAAAAGGAGGACAAGAAGAAGAAGAAGGTGGAAGACAAGAAGATGGAGAAGGAGAAGGAGGAAGAAAAAGTAAGAGGAAGTGAAGGAAGAAGACAAAACGTTCACATCATACAAAGTCTCTCTGAGTAAGGTGTGGATGTTTAAGTCACTCCTCCCTGGATCCATCCTTGCTGAGATCAAAGATTGAATCTTTCCAACAAGAGGCAGATGCTACATGTACACCTGGTGCAAACCTGCTGGAGGGAAAGTTCTGGAAGTGTCTCAACAAGCTTCCAACAAGAGGCAGATGCCACATGTGAAGCTGATGCGAACCTGCTGGAGGGAAAGTTCTGGAAGTGTCTCAACAAGCTTCCAACAAGAGGCAGATGCCACATGTGAAGCTGATATGATCCTGCTGGAGGGAAAGTTCTGGAAGTGTCTCAACAAGCTTCCAACAAGAGGCTGATGCCACATGTGAAGCTGATGCGAACCTGCTGGAGGGAAAGTTCTGGAAATATCTCAACAAGCTTCCAACAAGAGGCAGATGCCACATGTGAAGCTGATGCGAACCTGCTGGAGGGAAAGTTCTGGAAGTGTCTCAACAAGCTTCCAACAAGAGGCAGATGCCACATGTGAAGCTGATGTGATCCTGCTGGAGGGAAAGTTCTGGAAGTGTCTCAACAAGCTTCCAACAAGAGGCTGATGCCACATGTGAAGCTGATGGGATCCTGCTGGAGGGAAAGTTCTGGAAGTGTCTCAACAAGCTTCCAACAAGAGGCAGATGCTACATGTGAAGCTGATGCGATCTTGCAAGAAGGAAAGTTCTGGAAGTGTCTCAACAAGCTTCCAACAAGAGGCAGATGCCACATGTGAAGCTGATGCGAACCTGCTGGAGGGAAAGTTCTGGAAGTGTCTCAACAAGCTTCCAACAAGAGGCTGATGCCACATGTGAAGCTGATGTGATCCTGCTGGAGGGAAAGTTCTGGAAGTGTCTCAACAAGCTTCCAACAAGAGGCTGATGCCACATGTGAAGCTGATGCGAACCTGCTGGAGGGAAAGTTCTGGAAGTGTCTCAACAAGCTTCCAACAAGAGGCAGATGCTACATGTGAAGCTGATGCGATCTTGCAAGAAGGAAAGTTCTGGAAGTGTCTCAACAAGCTTCCAACAAGAGGCAGATGCCACATGTGAAGCTGATGCGAACCTGCTGGAGGGAAAGTTCTGGAAGTGGCTCAACAAGCTTTGGTTACCTGCAAAATGGTGAAGTTCTCCAGGACACTGTTCATCATGTACTTCTCCGGTAGATGCTTGAGTTTGTGGATAAAGTTGATCATGTACTCACACATGGGTGAGCGGTGGATGCGGTAGATGCAGCGACCGTTCTCCACTCTTGCATACTCTGTCTGTAGATGGCAGGCATTCATGTGGAACTCAAGACATGTCATTATTGAAGGGGAGGGGGGAGAACAGAGAAAGACAGGCAGACACAGAGAAGAGTCAGAGAGATAGACAGACACAGAGAAGAGACAAAGAGAGATAGACACAGAATAGACAGAGAGATAGACAGACACAGAGAATAGACAGAGAGGGAGACAGACACAGAGAAGAGACAAAGAGAGATAGACAGACACAGAGAGAGATAGACACAGAGAAGAGACTGAGAGACAGACAGTCACAGAGAAAAGACAGAGTGAGATAGACAGATACAAAAAAGAGACAAAGAGAGACAGACACAGAGAAGAGAGAGAGAGACACACACAGAGTGACAAAGAGATAGACAGAAAAAGACAGAGAAGAGACAGAGAGATAGAGGCAGGGAGACAGACAGCCAAACAGAAAAGAGACGGACTGAGAGACAGAAACACACACACACATACAGAGAGAGAGAGAGAGAGAGAGAGAGAGAGAGAGAGAGAGAGAGAGAGAGAGGAAAGATGGAGAGTGAGAGAGAGATGAGAGAGTGAGGCAGAGAAAGATATGAAAGAGAGAGAGAGAGAGAGTGAGAGAGAGAAGATTAAAGAGAGATGAGAGAGTGAGGTAGAGAGAGATGAGAGAGATATGAGAGAGAGAGTGAGAGAGATGAGAGTGAGGTAGAGAGAGAGTGAGAGAGATATGAGAGAGAGACAGAGAGAGAGAGAGAAGATTAAAGAGAGAGAGAGATGAGAGAGTGAGGTAGAGAGAGAGATGAGAGAGAGAGAGTGAGAGAGATTAGAGTGAGGTAGAGTGATGAGAGAGAGAGAGTGAGAGAGATTAGAGTGAGGTAGAGAGAGAGTGAGAGAGATATGAGAGAGAGATAGAAAGAGAGAGAAGAAAGATGAGAGATATGAGAGAGATAGAGACAGAGAGAGAGATGAGAGAGTGAGGTAGAGAGAGTGAGAGAGAGAGATAGAGAGAGAACAAATGAACTTTTTCAAATGTTCACAAATTGGGCACGCAGGCCCGTCTTACATTCGGCCCTTCCAATCACTCATCTTTCGTTCAACAATTGTGCATGTTACATTCACGTAGGAAAAAAACATTGTCAAATGAACGTTGTAAAAAAATAAACAATTCATATTACCATGTTATGAGACAGGCAGGCAGGCAGACACACGTACACATGCACATTCACAAACATATACATACATACCTGCATACACACTCACATAATTTACACAAACTCTCACAGTTATACACTCCCTCATATACACATATACTCACAATCACAAACTCACTAACAAAAGTTTACTTATACATACATACAATCATGCATGCATGCATACATACTCTTTCTCACTCTTTCCTCCTCTCTCTCTGAGAGAGAGACAGAGACAGAGAGAGAGAGAAGACAAGAGAGAAGACAAGAGAGAAAGAGACAGTGAGAGAGAGACAGAGACAGAAAGAGTGACAGAAAGAGACAGTTACAGTGAAAGACAGATAGTTACAGAGAGAGAGAGACAGACAGAAAGAGTGACAGAAAGAGACAGTTACAGTGAAAGACAGATAGTTACAGAGAGAGATAAACAGAGAGTGACAGAGAGAGAGAGACAGAGTTATAGAGAAAGACAGACAGTTACAGAGAGAGAGAAAGAGAGAGAGAGAGACCCCTCTGCAGTGTGTCCACCGTGACGAGGTAGAGGGGCTTGTGTGTTCCAATGACCCCAAGAGCTATGCCGACGGTAGCACAGCTACTGGTAGGGTCACCCATGTCGGACAGGTCAAAGGAGAGGGACCAGACGAAGAGACACACAAACCTGCTGCCTTGTAGGTAGACTGGGGACAGTCAAAAGCTAAGGAAAGCACCCCAAACAAATGCTTGTCGAAATCGGATGTCCTGAGCCACAGGCTTGACAAAGCAGTGCAACGTCTCTTAATTCATGATGTCACAAATTACAATTAAA
>JACEFZ010013681.1:0-18527 GCA_014155875.1 Cepaea nemoralis
CCAGCCACCATCCCAGAAGTTGTCGTGGGAACACTGAAATGTTACTGATTAATGTAAATGGCTCCCTTCGTTAGTATAGACTAGATAGATTCTTGTGAAAAGCAAGGAATACAATAGCAGCTCCAGCAACCAAGCATAGAAAAGAAATTATAATAAAAGATCATTCACAGATGAGATCAAACCTAGAGCAAGTATTTTCGATTTGCAAAGAGGTGAAAAAACACAATGTTCACACAGAAGCGGTAATAGAAAGCGTGAAAAGGGAGGATGTCCTGTCATCCATTGCCTATAGGACCTAGCGGTGTATGACAGCAAGGAGGGGTAGGGGGGTCTTGAACCTGAGGAATTACGGCCGTCTGGGTAGTGCAGTCGCGGCGAACTGTGCAGGTTAAGGTTTCCTTTTTGCCCCCGACAGAAAATAAATCCACACCTTACCGAGTAATTCAAACCGGGTCTCCCGAAGGAGAACCCGGCACTCTAGCTACTCGACTAGCCGAGGGTAGCACTGCAAAGTGGAAGATAAAAGATGTGCTGGCAAAAGCCTCAACGAATGTGCCCCTGACAGCTAAGTACACTGGTAGACAATCAGATAGGCAGAGTGGTATTGTGTGACGTCACCACGTCATGGTGCAGCACCGCACAAACAGACAGGCTGAGTGGTATTGTGTGACGTCACCACATCATGATGCAGCACCGCACATACAGACAGGCTAAGTGGTATTGTGTGACGTCACCACGTCATGGTGCAGCACCGCACATACAGACAGGCTGAGTGGTATTGTGTGACGTCATCAGGGCATGATGTAGCACCGCACATACAGACAGGGTGAGTGGTATTGTGTGACGTCACCAGGGCATGATGCAGCACCGCACATACAGACAGGCTGAGTGGTATCGTGTGACGTCACCACGGCATGATGCAGCACCGCACATACAGACAGGCTGAGTGGTATTGTGTGACGTCACCACGTCATGATGCACCGCACATACAGACAGGCTGAGTGGTATAGTGTGACGTCACCACGGCATGATGCGTCATTGCACATACAGACAGGCTGAGTGGTGTAGTGTGACGTCACAACGTCATGATGCAGCACCGCACATACAGACAGGCTGATTGGTATAGTGTGACGTCACCAGGGCATGATGCAGCACCGCACATACAGACAGGCTAAGTGGTATTGTGTGACGTCACCACGTCATGATGCAGCACCGCACATACAGACAGGCTGAGTGGTATAGTGTGACGTCACCACGTCATGATGCAGCACCGCACATACAGACAGGCTAAGTGGTATAGTGTGACATCACCACGGCATGATGCAGCACCGCAAATACAGACAGGCTGAGTGGTATAGTGTGACGTCACAACGTCATGATGCAGCACCGCACATACAGACAGGCTGAGTGGTATTGTGTGACGTCACCACGTCATGATGCAGCACCGCACATACAGACAGGATGAGTGGTATAGTGTGACATCACCACGGCATGATGCAGCACCGCACATACAGACAGGCTGAGTGGTGTAGTGTGACGTCACCACGGCATGATGCAACACCGCACATACAGAGAGGCTGAATGGTATAGTGTGACATCACCACGACATGATGCAGCACCGCACATACAGACAGGCTGAGTGGTATTGTGTGACGTCACCACGTCATGATGCAGCACCGCACATACAGACAGGCTGAATGGTATAGTGTGACGTCACCACATCATGATGCAGCACAGCACATACAGACAGGCTGAGTGGTATTGTGTGACGTCACCACGTCATGATGCAGCAACGCACATACAGACAGGCTGAGTGGTATAGTGTGACATCACCACGTCATGATGCAGCACCGCACATACAGACAGGCTGAATGGTATAGTGTGACATCACCACGGCATGATGCAGCACCGCACATACAGACAGGCTGAGTGGTGTAGTGTGACGTCACCAGGGCATGATGCAGAAGCGCACATACAGACAGTCTGGGTGGTATAGTGTGACGTCACCAGGGCATGATGCAGCACCGCACAAACAGACAGTCGGGGTGGTATAGTGTGACGTCACCACATCATGATGCAGCACCGCACATACAGACAGGCTGAGTGGTGTAGAGTGCCGTCACCACGTCATGATGCAGCACCGCACATACAGACAGGCTAAGTGGTACTGTGTGACGTCACCACGTCATGATGCACCGCACCTACAGACAGGCTGAGTGGTGTAGTGTGACTTCCACAGGGCATGATGCAACACAGCACAAACAGAAGGCTGGGTGGTATAGTGTGACGTCACCTCGTCATGATGCACCGCACATACAGACAGGCTGAGTGGTGTAGTGTGACGTCACCAGGGCATGATGCAACACCGCACATACAGACAGGGTGAGTGGTATAGTGTGAGATCACCACGGCATGATGCAGCACCGCACATACAGACAGGCTGAATGGTATAGTGTGACGTCACCACGGCATGATGCAGCACCGCACATACGGACAGGCTGGGTGGTATAGTGTGACGTTATCAGGGCATGATGCAGCACAGCACATACAGACAGGCTGAGTGGTATTGTGTGACGTCACCACGTCATGATGCAGCACCGCACATACAGACAGGCTGAGTGTATAGGTGACATCACCACGTCATGATGCAGCACCGCACATACAGACAGGCTGAATGGTATAGTGTGACATCACCACGGCATGATGCAGCACCGCACATACAGACAGGCTGAATGGTGTAGTGTGACGTCACCAGGGCATGATGCAGAAGCGCACATACAGACAATCTGGGTGGTATATTGTGTCGTCACCAGGGCATGATGCAGCACCGCACAAACAGACAGTCGTGGTGGTATAGTGTGACGTCACCACATCATGATGCAGCACCGCACATACAGACAGGCTAAGTGGTATTGTGTGACGTCACCACGTCATGATGCACCGCACATACAGACAGGCTGAGTGGTGTAGTGTGACGTCCACAGGGCATGATGCAACACCGCACAAACAGAAGGCTGGGTGGTATAGTGTGACGTCACCTCGTCATGATACACCGCACATACAGACAGGCTGAGTGGTGTAGTGTGACGTCACCAGGGCATGATGCAGCACCGCACAAACAGAAGGCTGGGTGGTATAGTGTGACGTCACCACATCATGATGCAGCACCGCACATACAGACAGGCTGAGTGGTGTAGTGTGACGTCACCAGGGCATGATGCAACACCGCACATACAGACAGGGTGAGTGGTATAGTGTGAGATCACCACGGCATGATGCAGCACCGCACATACAGACAGGCTGAATGGTATAGTGTGACGTCACCACGGCATGATGCAGCACCGCAAATACGGACAGGCTGGGTGGTATAGTGTGACGTTACCAGGGCATGATGCAGCACCGCACATACGGACAGGATGGGTGGTATAGTGTGACGTCACAACGGCATGATGCAGCACCGCACATACAGACATTCTGAGTGGTATTGTGTGACGTCACCACGTCATGATGCAGCACCGCACATACAGAAGGGCTGGGAGGTATAGTGTGACGCACCAGTCAGAGCAGCACCGCACATACAACAGGCTGAGTGGTGTGTGTGACATCACCACGGCATGATGCAGCACCGCACATACAGACATGCTGTTGGTATAGTGTGACTATCCACGGCATGAAAGCAGCATTGCACATACAGACAGGTTGAGTGGTGTGTTGTGACCCTCACCAACGTCATGATGCAGCACCGCACATACAGACAGGCTAGTGGTATAGTTGACGTCACAACGTCTGATGCAGCACCGCACATACAGACAGGCTGAAATGGTATTGGTGACGTCACCACGTCATGATGCAGCACCGCACTACGACAGATGAGTGGTATGTGTGACTCACCGGGCATGATCAGCACCCAATACAGACAGGCTGGGGTGGTAAGGTGACGTCACCACATCATGATGCAGCACAGCACATACAGACAGGCTGAATGTAGTGTGACGTCACCACATCATGATGCAGCACAGCACATACAGACAGGCTGAAGTGGTATTGTGTGACGTCACCACGTCATGATGCAGCAACGCACATACAGACAGGCTGAGTGGTATAGTGTGACATCACCACGTCATGATGCAGCACCGCACATACAGACAGGCTGAATGGTTATAGTGTGACATCACCACGGCATGATGCAGCACCGCACATACAGACAGGCTGAGTGGTGTAGTGTGACGTCACCAGGCATGATGCAGAAGCGCACATACAGACAGTCTGGGGGTATAGTGTGACGTCACCAGGGCATGATGCAGCACCGCACAAAAAGACAGTCGGGTGGTTATAGTGGACGTCACCACATCATGATTGCAGCACCGCACATACGACAGGCTGGAGTGGTATAGTGTGACGTCACCAGGGCATGATGCGCACCGCACATACAGACAGGCTGAGTGGTATTGTGTGACGTCACCACGTCATATCAGCACCGCACATACAGACAGGCTGAATGGTATGTGTGACGCACCACATCATGATGCAGCACCGCACATACAGACGGCTGAGTGATATAGTGTGACTTCACCATGTCCTGATTTCAGCACCGCACATACAGACGGCTGAGTGGTTTTGTGTGACATCACCACGGCCCTGATGCAGCACCGCACATACAGACAGGGTGAGTGGTATTGTGTGACGTATCCACGTCATGATGCAGCATTGCCATACAGACAGGCTGAGTGGTGTAGTGTGACGTCACCACGTCATGATGCACCGCACATACAGACAGGCTGAGTAGTATTCTGTGACGTCACGACATCATGATGCAGCACCGCACATACAGACAGGCTGAGTGGTATTGTGTGACGTCACCACTTCATGATGCAGCACCGCCCATACAGACAGGCTGAGTGGTATTGTGTGACGTCACCACGTCATGATGCAGCACCGAACATACAGACATGCTGTGTGGTATAGTGTGACGTATCCACGGCATGATGCAGCATTGCACATACAGACAGGATGAGTGGTATAGTGTGACGTCACCAGGGCATGATGCAGCACCGCACATACAGACAGGCTGAGTGGTATAGTGTGACGTCACCACATCATGATGCAGCACAGCACATACAGACAGGCTGAATGGTATAGTGTGACGTCACCACATCATGATGCAGCACAGCACATACAGACAGGCTGAGTGGTATTGTGTGACGTCACCAGGGCATGATGCAGCACCGCACATACAGACAGGCTGAATGGTATAGTGTGACCTCACCACGGCATGATGCAGCACGCACTACAGACAGGCTGAGTGGTGTAGTGTGACGTCACCAGGGCATGATGCAGCAAGCGCACTACAGACAGTCTGGGTGGTATAGTGTGACGTCACCAGGGCATGATGCAGCACCGCACAAACAGACAGTCGGGGTGTATAGTGTGACGTCACCACATCATGATGCAAGCACGCACATACAGACAGGCTGAGTGGTATAGTGTGACGTCACCACTGCATGATGCAGCACCGCACATACAGACAGGCTAAGTGGTATTGTGTGACGTCACCACGTCATGATGCACCGCACTACAGACAGCTGAGTGGTGTAGTGTGCTTCCACAGGGCATGATGCAACACAGCACAACAGAAGGCTGGGTGGTATAGTGTGACGTCACCTCGTCATGATGCACCGCACATACAGACAGGCTGAGTGGTGTAGTGTGACGTCCACCAGGGCATGATGCAGCACGCACAAACAGAAGGCTGGTGGTATAGTGTGACGTCACCACATCATGATGCAGCATCGCACATACAGACAGGCTGAGTAGTGTAGTGTGACGTCACCAGGGGATGATGCACCCGCACATACAGACAGGTGAGTGGTATAGTGTGAGATCACCACGGCATGATGCAGCACCGCACATACAGACAGGCTGAATGGTATAGTGTGACGTCACCACGGCATGATGCAGCACAGCACATACGGACAGGCTGGGTGGGATAGTGTGACGTTACCAGGGCATGATGCAGCACCGCACATACAGACAGGCTGAGTGGTATATGTTGACGTCACCAGGGCAGGGTGCAGCACCGCACATACAGACAGGCTGAGTGGTATTGTGTGACGTCACCACGTCTTTGATGCAGCACCGCACATACAGACGGCTGAATGGTATAGTGTGACGTCACCACATCATGATGCAGCACCGCACATACAGACAGGCTGAGTGGTATTGTGTGACGTCACCACGTCATGATGCAAACACCGCACATACAGACAGGCGGAGTGGTATAGTGTGACGTCACCAGGGCATGATGCAGCACCGCACAAAAAGACGGCTGAGATGTATTGTGTGACGTCACCGGGGGTCATGATGCAGCACCGCACATACAGACAGGCTGAGTGGTATAGGGGTGACGTCACCACGGCATGATGCAGCACCGCACATACAGACAGGCTGAGTGGTGTAGTGTGCCCTCACCAGGCATGATGCAACACCGCACATACAGACGGCGGAGTGGGATAGTGTGACGTCACCACGGCTGATGCAGCACCGCACATACAGAAAGGCTGAGTGATATAGTGTGACGTCACCACGTCATGATGCAGCACCGCACATACAGACAGGCTGAGTGGTATAGTGTGACGTCACCACGGCATGATGCAGCACCGCACATACAGACATGCTGAGTGGTATAGTGTGACGTCACCACGTCATGATGCACCGCACATACAGACAGGCTGAGTAGTATTCTGTGACGTCACGACATCATGATGCAGCACCGCACATACAGACAGGCTGAGTGGTATTGTGTGACGTCACCACTTCATGATGCAGCACCGCCCATACAGACAGGCTGAGTGGTATTGTGTGACGTCACCACGTCATGATGCAGCACCGAACATACAGACATGCTGTGTGGTATAGTGTGACGTATCCACGGCATGATGAAGCATTGCACATACAGACAGGCTGAGTGGTGTAGTGAGACGTCACCACGTCATGATGCAGCACCGCACATACAGACAGGCTGAGTGGTATAGTGTGACGTCACCAGGGCATGATGCAGCACCGCACATACAGACAGGCTAAGTGGTATTGTGTGACGTCACCACGTCATTGATGCAGCACCGCCCATACAGACAGGGCTGAGTGGTATAGTGTGAAGTCACCACGTCATGATGCAGCACCGCACATCAGAAAGGCTGCGTGGTATAGTGTGACATCACCACGGCATGATGCAGCACCGCACCTACGGACAGGCTGAGTGGTATAGTGTGACGTCACAACGTCATGATGCAGCACCGCACATACAGACAAGCTGAGTGGTATTGGTGTGACGTCACCACGTCATGATGCAGCCCCGCCATACAGACAGGCTGAGTGGTATTGTGTGACGTCACCACGTCATGATGCAGCACCGCACATACAGACAGGCTGAATGGTGTAGTGTGACGTCACCAGGGCATGATGCAGCACCGCACATACAGACAGGCGGAGTGGTATAGTGTGACATCACTACGGCATGATGCAGCACTGCACATAAAGACAAGCTGAGTGGTATTGTGTGACGTCACCGCGTCATGATGCAGCACCGCACATACAGACAGGCTGAGTGGTATAGTGTGACGTCACCACGGCATGATGCAGCACCGCACATACAGACAGGATGAGTGGTATAGTGTCTTTATTTATTTAT
The DNA here is from genome assembly GCA_014155875.1 of Cepaea nemoralis. Classification (NCBI taxonomy): domain Eukaryota; kingdom Metazoa; phylum Mollusca; class Gastropoda; order Stylommatophora; family Helicidae; genus Cepaea; species Cepaea nemoralis. The sequence continues at coordinate 7,688 of JACEFZ010013681.1, forward strand.
TTTCAAAGGGTTAAGAATTGGGCACGCAGGCCCGTCTGACATTCTGCCCTTCTTCTCTATTTCCTCTCATACATTCTTTCATTCAACATCACTTATGAAGCAACTTTTGACAACAAAAGAACATTAAAACGCATGAAAAATAATCAATAACAAATGACTCACTGAGGCAGTGTTTAACATGGGCATTATAAATACCTAAGGGGGGTGTAACGTGCCATACATAAGGGAATGTTTTTTGGCTAGTTGTCGTTTGAGATAAGTTACCATTATTGTCTTTTTGTGTTATTTGTTATGGGGGCATGTAGTCTGTACTAAGGTAGTGTTCAAACAGGTTGCGAATGTATGTATCATGATTGGTGGTGTCTTTGATTTCTTGTGGAAGATTGTTCCACAACTGAGCGGCAGAGTATGCTAAGCTTGTTTTATATAAGTCTATCCTAGGTTTAGGGACATGAAGTATATTTAGTCGTTCGCTATGTCTAGCGTTATATTTAAACAATGGCCAAAGGTAGCTTGGAGCATTTTGAAATAGGATTTTGTGAATTAGTTTGGTCTTATTAAAAAGCAGGCGCTTGTGAGTGGCAGTAACCGGAGACGTTATATAGGTTAGAATTGTCGGTAAGCTTTTCACCATTAATTAACGCACTGCCCTTTTCTGGAGTGAATATAGGCGTTTTGTTATTGATTTGGAGCATCCATCCCAGACTGTGGAGCAGTAATCAATATGTGTTTGTATATGAGAAGTATAGAATATCTTTCTTGTGTTTTCGTCAAGGAAATTTTAATTTTGGCAAGTTGGTATACTTTTTTGGCTATTTGTTTAACTAGAGCATGAACATGTGAGTTAAAAGTTAGATTTTGATCTATGATAACACCCAGTGTCTTGTGCTCGGTGACACTTTCTACAGGCGTGCTGCCAATGTGCAGCTGAAGAGTTCTCTGCGAGTTTAGAGTGTGAAGTCTTTGCCTGGTTCCTATTAACATCACCAGGGCATGATGCAGCACCGCACATACAGACAGGCTGAGTGGTATAGTGTGACATCACCACGGCATGATGCAGCACCGCACATAAAGACAGGCTGAGTGGTGTAGTGTGACGTCACCACGGCATGATGCAGCACAGCACATACAGACAGGCTGAGTGGTATTGTGTGACGTCACCACGTCATGATGCAGCACAGCACATACAGACAGGCTGAGTTGTATTGTGTGACGTCACCACGTCATGATGCAGCACCGCACATACAGACAGGCTGAATGGTATAGTGTGACGTCACCACATCATGATGCAGCACCGCACATACAGACAGGCTGCGTGATATAGTGTGACTTCACCATGTCATGATGCAGCACCGCACATACAGACAGGCTGAGTGGTATAGTGTGACGTCACCACGGCATGATGCAGCACCGCACATACAGACAGGCGGAGTGGTATAGTGTGACGTCACCAGGGCATGATGCAGCACCGCACAAACAGACAGGCTGAGATGTATTGTGTGACGTCACCGCGTCATGATGCAGCACCGCACATACAGACAGGCTGAGTGGTATAGTGTGACATCACCACGGCATGATGCAGCACCGCACATACAGACAGGCTGAGTGGTATTGTGTGACGTCACCACGTCATGATGCAGCACCGCACATACAGACAGGCGGAGTGGTATAGTGTGACGTCACCAGGGCATGATGCAGCACCGCACAAACAGACAGGCTGAGATGTATTGTGTGACGTCACCGCGTCATGATGCAGCACCGCACATACAGACAGGCTGAGTGGTATAGTGTGACGTCACCACGGCATGATGCAGCACCGCACATACAGACAGGCTGAGTGGTGTAGTGTGCCGTCACCAGGGCATGATGCAACACCGCACATACAGACAGGCGGAGTGGTATAGTGTGACGTCACCACGGCATGATGCAGCACCGCACATTCAGAAAGGCTGAGTGGTATAGTGTGACGTCACCACGTCATGATGCAGCACCGCACATACAGACAGGCTGAGTGGTGTAGTGTGACGTCACCAGGGCATGATGCAGCACCGCACATACAGACAGGCTGAGTGGTATAGTGTGACGTCACCACGTCATGATGCACCGCACATACAGACAGGCTGAGTAGTACTCTGTGACGTCACGACATCATGATGCAGCACCGCAAATACAGACAGGCTGAGTGGTATTGTGTGACGTCACCACTTCATGATGCAGCACCGCCCATACAGACAGGCTGAGTGGTATTGTGTGACGTCACCACGTCATGATGCAGCACCGCACATACAGACATGCTGTGTGGTATAGTGTGACGTATCCACGGCATGATGCAGCATTGCACATACAGACAGGCTGAGTGGTGTAGTGTGACGTCACCACGTCATGATGCAGCACCGCACATACAGACAGGCTGAGTGGTATAGTGTGACGTCACCAGGGCATGATGCAGCACCGCACTTACAGACAGGCTAAGTGGTATTGTGTGACGTCACCACGTCATGATGCAGCACCGCACATACAGACAGGCTGAGTGGTATAGTGTGAAGTCACCACGTCATGATGCAGCACCGCACATACAGAAAGGCTGCGTGGTATAGTGTGACATCACCACGGCATGATGCAGCACCGCACATACAGACAGGCTGAGTGGTATAGTGTGACGTCACAACGTCATGATGCAGCACCGCACATACAGACAAGCTGAGTGGTATTGTGTGACGTCACCACGTCATGATGCAGCACCGCACATACAGACAGGCTGAGTGGTATTGTGTGACGTCACCGCGTCATGATGCAGCACCGCACATACAGACAGGCTGAGTGGTATAGTGTGACGTCACCACGGCATAATGCAGCACCGCACATACAGACAGGATGAGTGGTATAGTGTGACGTCACCAGGGCATGATGCAGCACCGCACATACAGACAGGCTGAGTGGTATAGTGTGACATCACCACGGCATGATGCAACACCGCACATACAGAGAGGCTGAATGGTATAGTGTGACGTCACCACATCATGATGCAGCACAGCACATACAGACAGGCTGAGTGGTATTGTGTGACGTCACCACGTCATGATGCAGCACCGCACATACAGACAGGCTGAGTGGTATAGTGTGACATCACCACGTCATGATGCAGCACCGCACATACAGACAGGCTGAGTGGTGTAGTGTGACGTCACCAGGGCATGATGCAGAAGCGCACATACAGACAGTCGGGGTGGTATAGTGTGACGTCACCACATCATGATGCAGTACCGCACATACAGACAGGCTGAGTGGTGTAGTGTGCCGTCACCACGTCATGATGCAGCACCGCACAAACAGAAGGCTGGGTGGTATAGTGTGACGTCACCACATCATGATGCAGCACCGCACATACAGACAGGCTGAGTGGTGTAGTGTGACGTCACCAGGGCATGATGCAACACCGCACATACAGACAGGGTGAGTGGTATAGTGTGAGATCACCACGGCATGATGCAGCACCGCACATACAGACAGGCTGAATGGTATAGTGTGACATCACCACGTCATGATGCAGCACCGCACATACAGACAGGCTGAATGGTATAGTGTGACATCACCACGGCATGATGCAGCACCGCACATACAGACAGGCTGAATGGTGTAGTGTGACGTCACCAGGGCATGATGCAGAAGCGCACATACAGACAATCTGGGTGGTATATTGTGACGTCACCAGGGCATGATGCAGCACCGCACAAACAGACAGTCGGGGTGGTATAGTGTGCCGTCACCACATCATGATGCAGCACCGCACATACAGACAGGCTGAGTGGTGTAGTGTGCCGTCACCACGTCATGATGCAGCACCGCACATACAGACAGGCTAAGTTGTATTGTGTGACGTCACCACGTCATGATGCACCGCACCTACAGACAGGCTAAGTGGTGTAGTGTGACGTCCACAGAGCATGATGCAACACCGCACAAACAGAAGGCTGGGTGGTATAGTGTGACGTCACCTCGTCATGATGCACCGCAAATACAGACAGGCTGAGTGGTGTAGTATGACGTCACCAGGGCATGATGCAGCACCGCACAAACAGAAGGCTGGGTGGTATAGTGTGACGTCACCACATCATGATGCAGCACCGCACATACAGAGAGGCTGAGTGGTGTAGTGTGACGTCACCAGGGCATGATGCAACACCGCATATACAGACAGGGTGAGTGATATAGTGTGAGATCACCACTGCATGATGCAGCACCGCACATACAGACAGACTGGATTGTATAGTGTGACGGTCACCAGGGCATGATGCAGCACCGCACATACAGACAGGCTGAGTGGTATAGTGTGTCGTCACCACGGCATGATGCAGCACCGCACATACAGACAGGCTGAGTGGTATAGTGTGACGTCACCACGGCATGATGCAGCACCGCACATACAGACAGGCTGGATGGTATAGTGTGACGTCACTAGGGCATGATGCAGCACCGCACATACAGACAGGCTGAGTGGTATAGTGTGACGTCACCACGTCATGATGCAGCACCGCACATACAGACAGGCTGAGTGGTGTAGTGTGACGTCCACAGGGCATGATGCAACACCGCACAAACAGAAGGCTGGGTGGTATAGTGTGACGTCACCACGTCATGATGCACCGCACATACAGACAGGCTGAGTGGTGTAGTGTGACGTCACCAGGGCATGATGCAGCACCGCACAAACAGAAGGCTGGGTTGTATAGTGTGACGTCACCAAATCATGATGCATCACCGCACATACAGACATCCTGAGTGGTATAGTGTGACGTCACCACGGCATGATGCAGCACCGCACATACAGGCAGGCTGGATGGTATAGTGTGACGTCACCAGGGCATGATGCAGCACCGCACATACAGACAGGCTGGATGGTATAGTGTGACGTCACCAGGGCATGATGCAGCACCGCACATACAGACAGGCTGAGTGGTATAGTGTGACATCACCACGGCATGATGCAGCACCGCACATACAGACAGGCTGAGTGGTATAGTGTGACGTCACCACGTCATGATGCAGCACCGCACATACAGACAGGCTGAGTGGTATTGTGTGACGTCACCACGTCATGATGCACCGCACATACAGACAGGCTGAGTGGTGTAGTGTGACGTCCACAGGGCATGATGCAACACCGCACAAACAGAAGGCTGGGTGGTATAGTGTGACGTCACCACGTCATGATGCACCGCACATACAGACAGGCTGAGTGGTGTAGTGTGACGTCACCAGGGCATGATGCAGCACCGCACAAACAGAAGGCTGGGTTGTATAGTGTGACGTCACCAAATCATGATGCATCACCGCACATACAGACATCCTGAGTGGTATAGTGTGACGTCACCACGGCATGATGCAGCACCGCACATACGGACAGGCTGGGTGGTATAGTGTGACGTTACCAGGGCATGATGCAGCACAGCACATACAGACAGGCTGAGTGGTATTGTGTTACGTCACCACGTCATGATGCAGCACCGCACATACGGACAGGCTGGGTGGTATAGTGTGACGTCACCACGTCATGATGCAGCACGGCACATACGGACAGGCTGGGTGGTATAGTGTGACGTCACAACGGCATGATGCAGCACTGTACATACAGACAGGCTGAGAGGTATTGTGTGACGTCATCACGTCATGATGCAGCACCGCACATACAGACAGGCTGAGTGGTATTGTGTGACGTCACCACGTCATGATGCAGCACCGCACATACAGACAGGCTGAGTGGTATTGTGTGACGTCACCACGTCATGATGCAGCACCGCACATACAGACAGGCTGAGTGGTATAGTGTGACATCACCACGGCATGATGCAGCACCGCACATACAGACAGGCTGAGTCTTATAGTGTGACGTCACCACGTCATGATGCAGCACCGCACATACAGACAGGCTGAGTCTTATAGTGTGACGTCACCACGTCATGATGCAGCACCGCACATACAGACAGGCTGAGTGGTATTGTGTGCCGTCACCAGGGTATGATGCAGCACCGCACATACAGACAGGCTGATTGGTATAGTGTGACGTCACCACGGCATGATGCAGCACCGCACATACAGACAGGCTGGATTGTATAGTGTGACGTCACCAGGGCATGATGCAGCACCGCACATACAGACAGGCTGAGTGGTATAGTGTGACGTCACCACGGCATGATGCAGCACCGCACATACAGACAGGCTGGATGGTATAGTGTGACGTCACCAGGGCATGATGCAGCACCGCGCATACAGACAGGCTGAGTGGTATTGTGTGTCGTCACCACGGCATTATGCAGCACCGCACATACAGACAGGCTGGATGGTATAGTGTGACGTCACCAGGGCATGATGCAGCATCGCACATACAGACAGGCTGGATGGTATAGTGTGACGTCACCAGGGCATGATGCAGCACCGCACATACAGACAGGCTGAGTGGTATAGTGTGACTTCACCACGGCATGATGCAGCACCGCACATACAGACAGGCTGAGTGGTATAGTGTGACATCACCACGTCATGATGCAGCACCGCACATACAGACAGGCTGAGTGGTATAGTGTGACATCACCACGGCATGATGCAGCACCGCACATACAGACAGGCTGAGTCTTATAGTGTGACGTCACCACGTCATGATGCAGCACCGCACATACAGACAGGCTGAGTGGTATTGTGTGCCGTCACCAGGGTATGATGCAGCACCGCACATACAGACAGGCTGATTGGTATAGTGTGACGTCACCACGGCATGATGCAGCACCGCATATACAGACAGGCTGGATTGTATAGTGTGACGTCACCAGGGCATGATGCAGCACCGCACATACAGACAGGCTGAGTGGTATAGTGTGACGTCACCACGGCATGATGCAGCACCGCACATACAGACAGGCTGAGTGGTATAGTGTGACGTCACCAGGGCATGATGCAGCACCGCGCATACAGACAGGCTGAGTGGTATTGTGTGTCGTCACCACGGCATTATGCAGCACGCACATACAGACAGGCTGGATGTTAGGTGACGTCACAGGCATGATGCAGCATCGCACTACAGACAGGTGGATGGTTAGTGTGACGTCACCAGGCATGAGCAGCACCGCACATACAGACAGGCTGAGTGGTATAGTGTGACTTCACCACGGCATGATGCAGCACCGCACATACAGACAGGCTGGGTGGTATTGTGTGACGTCACCACGTCATGATGCAGCACCGCACATACAGACAGGCTGGGTGGTATAGTGTGACGTCACCACGTCATGATGCAGCACCGCACATACAGACAGGCTGAGTGGTATAGTGTGACATCACCACGGCATGATGCAGCACCGCACATACAGACAGGCTGAGTGGTATAGTGTGACGTCACCACGTCATGATGCAGCACCGCACATACAGACAGGCTGAGTGGTATAGTGTGACGTCACCAGGGCATGATGCAGCACCGCACATACAGACAGGCTGAGTGGTATAGTGTGACATCACCACGGCATGATGCAGCACCGCACATACAGACAGGCTGAGTGGTATAGTGTGACGTCACCATGGCATGATGCAGCACCGCACAAACAGACAGGCTGAGTGGTATTGTGTGACGTCACCGCGTCATTATGCAGCACCGCACATACAGACAGGCTGAGTGGTATAGTGTGACGTCACCACGGCATGATGCAGCACCGCACATACAGACAGGCTGAGTAGTATTGTGTGACGTCACCGTTTCATGATGCAGCACCGCACATACAGACAAGCTGAGTGGTATTGTGTGACGTCACCACGTCATGATGCACCGCACATACAGACAGGCTGAGTGGTATTGTGTGACGTCACCGCGTCATGATGCAGCACCGCACATACAGATAGGCTGAGTGGTATAGTGTGACGTAACCACGTCATGATGCAGCACCGCACATACAGACAGGCTGAGTGGTATTGTGTGCCGTCACCAGGGTATTATGCAGCACCGCACATACAGACAGGTTGAGTGGTATTGTGTGACGTCACCAGGGCATGATGCAGCACCGCACATACAGACAGGCTGAGTGGTATTGTGTGACGTCACCACGTCATGATGCAGCACCGCACATACAGACAGGCTGAATGGTATAGTGTGACGTCACCACGTCACGATGCAGCATCGCGCACGCGGGCTGGTTGAGATCAGGCCCAGGTTGGTCATGTTTCCGCCACAGGTTTGAGGTGCTTCATTGTCCACGGACTACAACGCAATAGCCAGAGCGGAGGTCGCCATCTATAATAACATCAGGTGGTAGCTATCTTGGTTGTAGCTACCCTTCTTTTGTTTGACTCTTTAATGCCTCTTTACGTGTGAAAAGAACATGTCTATGCTGGCTGCCTCTCTAATTTATAAAATTGTATAAAACTATAAGATCGCATTGTCCGCGAAAATAATGTTGCTTCTGTTAATTACACCCTATTTAAAGAACTACTTCCCCCACTCTGTTGTTTGTCTCAGCTGACATAAAAATGAATTCCCCAGTCTACTTAGTTAAACCATTGGCTTCCTTTGTTATCATCTGTAGAAATAAGTAGGTTCTCGCTTACACTTTCTACTTGTGCCTCCTTACGCAAGGCTCGCAAATCATCTACAGTGAGCTCCTGTCTGTGATCCTTCAACGCTTCAAAATCTTCTTGGTACATCTTCAATCGCAAATGGGTGCCCAAGTGCATTGTTTTATATATTGCACCTTCACGCCGCAGACTCTCAAAACCTCTGTCTTGCATACAATCTGGCCACTGGTTCCTCCAGGCAGAGTTCAGCTCCTTCAGATGAACTCCTTACCCGTCTTTACGTATTATCCTCACACAATGGAGTATGATGGAGTGGTCTTTCCAATAATCTGCTGAGGGTACGGTTTTAGGCAAGTGTCGTATCTTGGCGACAGGAATTTGTGGACATTTTTATTTTAAAACAAACAATGATCTGCTGATCCAAAAGTGATGAGGGGCGGCAGAGTAGCATGCGTCGTTCGAATATAGCGATCATTGCAAATATCCATGTTTTTTAAAACTAGAATATTGTTTTAAGAATATTGTATTTTCTCATGTTTACATCAACAACATGAACTATGTCCACAAACACGGGCGGTCATTGTTTGCTATTGCACACGGCAACCAATCTTGGACCAGGTCTGTGCATTTGTCGCGATTAATACCATTTGGTCAATCCCAGTATCGACCTCGTTGTCTTTCCATGGTCGGTTTCCATCAAGTTTGCCAGTTGTCACTAGGTTTACCAATATAGATGCACGCGAAGGCAGAGGTGCGACTGTGTGTGTTTGTATTATATTAGTTAGTTAGTTAGTTAGTAAGTCGCAGTTCCAACTTCACAGCAACGGGTCGTCCCCATTATGCTCCGTTTCTGTGCCAGTGAATATCACACAAAATGCTCCCCACTGCCCAATGTGAAAAGTGGAAAAGACAGGAGTCTCGACAAACAACAGCCCACACAGATACACTGTGCATAATGCCACCACCAGAATGTCAACACAATAGTCCCCCACAAAACACCCAGTTCATTTCTGATGGAATCGGCAGTCATTTTCCAATCTGGATGTTTCCTAGATGTTCACCCACACAGCCCACAAAATACAGTTCATCGTCGATGGTAGTGGCAGTCAACCAGAAGCCCAGCAGCCACGCATTTCTGCATAAGGCAAAAACGGGTCAACTCTGGGACATAGCTATATATCCGTTAACATTGTTTTCATTACTGCACTTGACGACTTGCACACACACACACACACACGTACGCATACACACACACACGTACGCACACACACACACACACACACACACACATATATATATATATATATATATATATATATATATATATATATATATATATATATATATATATATATATATATATATATATATATATATATATATATATATAATTCATCATCATTGGCACCTTGCCGCCTTGACAGACGATAGTTTGTGCTTCAAACAGGCAAAATAACTACAACCCATGAGTAGTATGTAATGTTGCGTACACCCCCCCCCCCCCCTGGAGAAGGTGCGCACCTATTTTACTAAGAATAAAGAAGGAGGTGCCGGTAGGTGCTGTCGTTTTTAGTAAGCGCAAAGAAGGAGGTGCGGGACATAACTCAGGAGTAAATAATCGTCTGTTTTTGTGATATTACCTCCCCTTTTTGAGACTTTTATTTTATTTATTTTTTTTAAAAAAGAATTAAAATGTAATTATTCCTGTTATCGTAGGTTGTAGTGGGCGGGGCTTCGTGTTATTTGATGTTAAGGTGTGGTTGAGTGGCCGAGTAGTTAAATATCTGCATCGAAACACTATCATCATATCATTTTAGAGCTTCAAATGAAAACCTTACAAAGGTCAAGATGGCCAGTAGTAGTGATTCTAATGGGTATGGCTTAGCGAAAGTCGGTGTTAAGGAGTGGGTAGCGGTTACTAGTGAGCCGTAGAGGGTCGTAGTGGTTTAAACAATATCATCATACAGATTAAAAATGAAAACCTTAAAAAAGTAAAGATGACCGGTATTATTGCATTTAGTGGGTATGACTTTGTGATATTCGTTGTTAAGGGGTGGGGTGAGTGGATGGGTAACTAGATAAACGCTTCTGAACACTATCATCGGATTCGAACCCCAGTGGGAGGTCTAGTGGTAGAAGAAATATTATGTTTTTGTTACTTAGTTGAAAGTCGGTGATTACGGCTATTTTGGTACCCCGACACCGGGAAAACGGTTGAGGGGCTTTTTTGTTTAAAAATTCCCCTCAAAAATTTTTTATTAAAAAATTTTTTTTTTTGGGGGCCGGG
>JACEFZ010013682.1:0-23707 GCA_014155875.1 Cepaea nemoralis
TTTTTCCCCAATTTTTTAAAAAAAAGGTTGTTTTTTCCCCAATTTTTTTTTTATCCTTTTTTTCGTTCATTTTTTTTTTAAAAAAACCCCGAATTTGTCTCTCTCCACATTATTAATGGTTTCAATTTTACCACGGTCATATAAAAACGACTTTTTTATCTCTTTCCACATTATTAGTGGTTTAATTCTTTTTAATCTCGTCAAAACCAACTTCTTTTTGATCCTCGCCACATTAAAACCCGAAATGAAGCTCTTGCCCAAATAATGCGGGCGTTTCGCCTTTAGGGTTTTAACCGTGGATTTCCTTTTATATCGGGTCACATGGCAAAACTCCGCGTTTATTTCATTTTTGCCATACATTGCATTGGGGTTCTTTTGCCAGTATACGCTGGATTTATCATAAAAGGCTGCAAGAACAAGGAAAAAAAATCTTTCCGTGGAGTGTTCAAAATGGGCTTTCTGTTTAGCATTGACTGGCGCTTCTCAGCATGTGCTGCTCCTTCTTCTGGCTTTGGGGGGTCTCTGCTGCGGCGAGTCAGACACGTGATTAAAGGAGAGCATGGCTTCTCTGCCTGGAGGTTGATTTTTCCCCTGACATTTTCGTAACAGTGATTCGTGCAATATTAATATCAGATTATTAAAGATAAAAAAACTAGGGAAAAAATTTGGTGTCATTTTCTCTGCCTGGAGGTTGACTTTTCTTCTGACACTTTCTGTAACAGTGATTCGTGCATATTAAAAATTAATTATAAGATAAATAACTATAAAAAAACATAGTGTAACATTTTTTCTGCTTGGAGGGGACTTTTGTTCTGATATTTTCTGTAAGTGTTTGTGAAATTTTAAAATAATAGATTATTATAAGATAAATAACTATGAAAGAACATGGGGAACTTTGTTTCTCTGCGGATACAAGTACATTGTTTTTTTTGTTAAAAAAAAGGAAAAACCGTTGGTTTCTCTGTTTGGGAAACATTTTTTCTGAAAAGCGGGTGATAAGTTTAATTTTAAAACATCAATGCATAAAAACGAAACACTGAAGAAAAACCCATCATCATCATCATCATCATCACCCCGTGCCTTGCAATAATTGGCCTTCATATCTCCCCACAGATTGCAATTTATTTTTGCAGTCTTTGGTGTTGTCTTAGTTTGCAGTTTGCAGTTTTTGGTACAATTTGCATCTTTGTTGTTCTGGTTCAATACTTTTGATGATATCCTCATGACCCTTCTAGTCCACCCAGCACAATATTCGCGTTCTGCCTTACCTCTGACAGCCCCAGTAGTCCAGTGTTCCTCAAAGTGATCCTCCTCCTTCTCATTATATGAAAAAAGAACACCGTTGGCACCTTTCTTATACAAAAATACACGTCCTTTGCGCACTTTGGTCAATCTCAGCTTGATTTTCTAGGCAAGTTTATGTTTATTTGCCATTGTTTCTGAATGAAAATCAAGGTTTAAGTGCAACTGACTGATGTGTGAAATGAACCCACTGTTTCCCTATAATTTTTCTGCTTTATACCCTTCCATGCGATCGTTGTTTGTCTGAGGGGAACATATTAAACAACATGAAGCTGCAGTGCTGCCTGCATATGGGACCTGAACAATCTGAAGATACGTCGGGGAAACAGCAGGGCCCAAATGAAAAGAACCACTCGTTTTTTTAACTCCGTGTGCGATGCCGAGGAAAGGGGTTAAACCCCGTGCACCGTCATTTTGGCTAAAATGTAGACTTCTCGTCTTGACGTGGGGACGTAAATTACAAGTATCTAAGAAGTTGGGATCTGTATTGAATCTGATGGCGGGGGACACGGTAGTAGGGAAAGCTAATTCACACAAAAAAAACCCAAAAACATTCAGGCCTAGTAGTAGTAGCACGTGTATACTACGCTTGAGTCAACAAAAACGAAAAAAAAAAAAGTTTCGTTTGGGAAAAACCTGATGGCTGCAGACATTGGTTCCTGGGAAAAAGACAACGATGGAAGGGATACTGCAAAAGGAACCAGATATTTCCCCAAGGAGCCATAATATCGTGGAGGGTAGAACTCGTTTTCACCAGTCCGGTATTCATTTAACGAATGTGAAGCGGAAGACATTTGACAAGACCTACCTGCCTAAAAAGGGGTTTTTAGGAAATGTACGGGAAGTAAGGAGATTCGAAGACATAGCACTGGGCCCGCAAGCAAATTTTTTCCCCGAACTACTTTTGTGCATTGATCTGGGACATACTAGCATTAATTGAAGGAGGAGATCAAAATTTAAAAGATAGTTTTTTACAGTATTCAGAATCTCACCAATGAAATTCAATAATCAACCAGTTATAATGGTTATTTCTCCCCTTAAATGTAAGTTTACTGTCCCACCAAAGTAATGCTACCGTTACATTCGTGTGGTGTTTGTCCATCAAGTATGATGATGACCATTCATTTAATCAGTGGCTTGAAAAATTTTGGGAAACCCTGGGTTTAAGATGCTTGGGGAGCCTATTTTGGCTGAAATGCTGTTTGACAACGTGGGTAAAGAATGCTTGACGTTCCAGGAGGAGGATCTCCTGCAGCGGTTTTTGTTTTGTTTTGTCCAGTCTTTTTTTCACAGCTCTTGCAGTCCTGTTTGCTTCACAAGTGACTACGCCCTTGTGCAATGATGTACGCCATGAATTTCGGTCTTTGGCAGCAGTCTCCCATGTGTCGTGTTGAATTCCAAAAGCTTTGAGCGATATCCAAAGTGTCTTTAAAGCGTTTCCCCTGACCGTCTTGGGAGCGATTTCCACACCGCAACTTACTGTAAAATAATCGTTTAAGGAGCCTGTGATCTGGCATGCGGGTCGGGTGTCCAGCCCAGCGAATCTGATTATTCATTACACACATTCGCTGTAATGTTCTACTATCTACCACATGTATTTTGTCAGATAGATCTCTGACACTGATATTATGATGATGTGTTGAATGCTGATTTATCTCGGGAGTCTCCGTGGCGAAGTAGTCAAACCGTTTGCCTCGCGCTCCTAAGGTCGTGGGTTCGATTCCGGGCTACGTCTTTCGGTTCACGAGTGCATTTTTCTCGGAGACTCCTGGGGATCGTCGCTGCAGCTACGGAGTTCGTGCTTTGTGCGACGCTTTCAGCAGGTTGCCCTGTGGAAAGAGACCGAGCCATATGGGATAAAACCCAGGGCAATGAAGTCGATCCTCTCGACTCTTACGACATAAATACAAGAAACTATCACTGTCAAAACAATAGTTTTCTTTCTCTCTTTCTGTTACAATCACGTAAACTTATTTGACTGTCAAAACAATATTTTTTCTTTTCTCTTTCGTTACAATCACGTAAATTTTTAACTGTAAAAACAATAGTTTTCTTTTCTCTTTCTTTTACAATCACGTAAACTTATTTGACTGTCAAAACAATAGTTTTCTTTCTCTCTTTCTGTTACAATCACGTAAACTTATTTGACTGTCAAAACAATAGTTTTCTTTCTCTCTTTCTGTTACAATCACGTAAACTTATTTGACTGTCAAACAATAGTTTTCTTTCTCTCTTTCGCTACAATCATTAAAAATTGGTTTCACTGTCAAGCGATAGTTTTATTTTTCTCTTGCTGATGCTATCTTGACCTCGTACTTCAGCTTGCTTCCTGAATTCCTTCTTTGTCACTCTGTCTGGATTCATGTATTAATATCCCCCGAACCATCATAATCACCGGTGTGTTACGGGGGCTCATAATGGAAGCAAAGAATAGTGACGCATTAACCCACCATGTATTTTGTAACCCGGGCTCCGTGACGGAGGTTACAAACGCAGTTCGTAATCCCGCATACCGCGTTTGAAACACAGCTGCGGGAGATTTGGAAACAGACTGCATTGCGTTGGTTTTTTTTTTTTCCAAATGGTATGGTTGCCGGTAGTTCAAAAGCAATGGCAAGCTACTCATCGTAAACTTGCCAAGAGATCACGAACAGCATAAAAATGCTTGGGGTGACAGCGACGCCCTGAAAAAGGATATGCAACAAACTTTGTATGTTGTAGGATGCGACAAAAGGATGTTTGTTGCCTGAGACTGGCCACGTCATGTCATAGAAAACTTTGGCAGCAAAACTCAGCCAGTCATGACACAGCCTACAAGCGGCTTGGCGCGAGTTTCTTTGGTGCATATGCTCCACTGGAAGATGAAAGACAGCAGAAAAAAAAAAAAACCATCTGGATAAGTTGGATTTCATAATGTTGACAACCGATTGAGGGGTACTTATGTATGCTGCAGAGGGTTCCTTCCCATTATGGCCATAATGAAAATACCGGAAAACTTTAAAAAGGAGGGTATGTGTGATCTGGAAGAAAACAAAGCCTCATACTTTGAGTAAAAGAGAGCTATCAGATGGTGCAGACTTGTGTTGTTCAGGCTATCAAAAAAAGTACAACAACACGCTAGCTATGACTGCCACGCTCTTGACCGCCAGAAACTGATCACCATTCTTTGCCCCAGGACAGGGCATAACCAACTGTATAAATACACGCCTAGGCTTCGTTTTCCACGTCATCACTAAGTATGCACAGACTAAGCAAACGAACATGTTCTGTAGGACTGTCGTCTGTACAGTGAGTTAAGAAAGATAATTAAACCCCACCGAATCAACATTAAACTCTGAGATGTGTGGAACTAAACTTATAAACAAGTTATTTGCTTATCTCTTACAGGAAGTTGCAGTCAACATCTGCTACGTTTTTTTTTTTGTTTTGCTATTGTGATCTCATCTGATGGGAGATGCCTTGAAGAGATTAGAACAAGAATTGCCATTGCGAAGGTAGCCTTTTGCAAGATGAAAAACATACTGACCAAAAAAAAGATATCGACTGAAACGAGAAAAAGACTGTTGAAGTGCTACATAGAACCTGTACTTTTGTATGGATGTGAAGCGTGGACAATAAGCAGTCAAGCTGAAAAACAGCTGATGGCTGTGGAAATGTGGTTTCTGAGGAAAATGCAAAGAATACATGGACAGACAGAAAAACCAATGAACATGTCCTTCAAGAAACAAATGAAGATCGTAAACTGATTAGAGACATTAGACGTAGACAGTCAAAATTTTTTTTGGGATGTTATGAGAAAAAATGACTTAGAGAACTTGGTGACAACTGGCAAGATCGAAGGGAAGAGCCCAAAGGGGAAAGACAGACAAGTAGGTAACTGGATGGTTTGGCCACTTGGCATGGTCGAAAAAGGGAACACGGAGCTGATACACGACTCTGGTGATCGAGTGAGATGGCAAAACAATGCCGCCCACGCTTATCGAGCATGGCATATGATGGATGGATGGTTGTGATCTCTTGGCAGTTTGCATTCAGTAGTTCGCCATTGCTTCACCCATACCAATTAGTAAAAACCAACGCAACGTGGTCTGCTTCCACATCGCGTGCAGCGGTATTTCGAACGGGGGATCACAAACCGCGTCCGTAACACCTTTGCCACGGAGCTGGTGGAACTAAATTAGCAACTCCAAAAAATTGTCGTCGAGTTCAGCACGTTAACAAGACTCACAAGAGCACTCACTGGAATACACATTAACACATTCAGTGCCAAACAGAAATTAGGCTAGGACCAAACAGAAATGGATGGCGGGAAATGTGATGTTGGGGTGTGCCACAGTTCTGACCTAAAAGTTGTTAATATTTGGCAGGCATATTGTATTATAACGCAATGACAATATTTCGGCGAGAAAATCCCATGGCATATAGGGCAAATGGCTTAGACGATTAATTATCTCATGACACTTAAACAGTTAAAATTCCTCGATAGTTGGAAACCTACAATAGCAGGCCGAACAGAGCCATTACCTAGCGTAATTTAAAAAAAACGGCCATTGCCCAGGCGTAATTTAAAAGCACGGCCTTTGCCAAGGCGTAATTTAACAAGAGGGCTATTGCCCAGGCGTAATGAAGAAAAAAAAAAAAAAAAAACCATGGCCATTGCCCAGGCGTAATTAAAAAAAAAAAACCATGGCCATTGCCCAGGCGTAATTAAAAAAAAAAGGCCATTGCCCAGGCGTAATTTAAAAATGAGAAAACCGAATTTTAATAAAACACTATTTAGCCTTTTTCAACCAAGAAAAGGCATTTGATAGAGTAGATAGAAACGCTGTGGGAAATCCTTAAACAATATGGAGTGAGTACACATCTAACAACCTATGTAGAAGCTTATAGTATAAAAAACAGTGAATGCATAGTGAGAGCAACCGGGGGACACTCAGAAACCCCTTTACCATAAGAAACCGGCGTACGACAAGGTTGTGTCCTGTCCCCCCTCTTGTTCATAACATATATAGACAACATATGTAAAGAAACTAGCCAAAAGAGACAGCAAGAATATCGCATGACACACAGAAGAAGAACCATCTGCAAATCTAACCATTAGAGAACTCCTCTTTGCGGATGACCAATCACTAATAGCAAAATCAGAAGCTGAATTACAAGACCACATGAATAGTCTAAACGAAATGTGTAAGGAACAATACATGAAAATTAGCACAAGTAAAAACAGAGAGGTAATGACTATAACTAAGAAGAAATAACAACAACAATTCACTTAAACGAACATCCCTTGAAACAAGTAAAGAGTTTCAAGTACCTAGGAAGTATAATATCAAATGGCAAATCAGAAGACGAGATCGAAAATAGATGCAATAAGGGCATCATTGGACAAATGGCACCAATACGAAAGAACAAACATGTATCAATAGTTCCTAGAAAAGCACTTTGCAACACAATCTCCCTACCAACTCCATGCTACCAATGGCCAAACCCGACATGACAGTAAAAAGAGAGAAGGAAAAAATCACAACAACATAAATGAGATTCCAGAGAAAGAATAGTCAATGTATCAAGAAGAAATAAGATCAGAAAATGAAGAAATCAGGACTAAAGTGGGGGTTATAGCAGTGATAAATTTTATTAGGAAGTCAGCAAGTCAAATGGTTTGGCCATGCAGTTGGTTACTCAACTAACAGTATACCACAACAAGCAATGATGTACAGACAGAAATAAAAGCTGATGAGAGACCGCGGCCACATAAACGATGGACGGAGGGAATAGCAGAGTCCTGGGGAATATCGATACATGAAGCCCTAGGCGGGGTGCTCTGCCGTTGTTTTATATTTCACCTCGGCATCGTAAGGTACAATAGGAACATGATGAGATGAGATGAGATGAGATGAGATGAGAAAACCGAGCTACAAAGAATATTTTATAACGTATGATTATGGTATTTTGATTCAAGCTAGTCTCCTGAAGTTCGGGCCTTGTGTTTAGATTCTTCTTTTGTGAACTATGGGAGCAGACTGGAGCACTTAAAGATATACACACCTGCAATAAATGTCATCCTTAACCAAAACCGAGCACTATCTTTGACGAGCACTATCTTTGACGCGCCAACTATTTGTATAAATACCCACTTTTATAAATGCTGCATCTGAGTTAGATCTTAGCTTGTTGTGCTCCATGTTTGTGATATATATCTTCTTGATCTCAAAGTGATGTTTTCTACGCTTGGCAGTTTGCGATACATTAGTTAGTTAGCTAGTTAGTTACTTAGTCGAGGTTCCAACTATCACGGCACCGGGTTAGTCCCCATTATGCTCCGTTCTATGCCAGGTGATTATCACACAAAATGCTCCCCACTGTCCCATGTGAAAGTGGAATAGAACAGGGAGTCTCGGCATCCACAGCCCGCACAGGCACACTGTGCATAATGCCGACGCCAGAACGCCAACACAAAAGTCCCCACGAAAATCGCAGTTCATCGTCGATGGATCGCAGTCACCAGAAATAACTCTTTGACCCGAGTTTTCTTACATGGCCCTTACATGTCTCTAATCCGCAGGGCGACCCACCGAAAGCGTTGCATTAAGCACAAACTCCGTAGCTCCAGCGCCGACTCCCAGGAGTCTCCTGAAAAATGCACTCGTGAACCGAAAAGGCAAATCAGCCAATTCAGCAACAGGCGGTCCGGTAACCTTTGTTCCGAACATGCAGGTCACTGTACAAACAAAAGCGACATGTAGAAGCATTCCACGTGAATATCACAGCTCACAGAGTCTCGCCACGCACTCACTCAGTAGCAGGGCGACGAATCATATACTACCCAGTCCAACATGAGGAAAATGCGAAATGCAAACCGCAGCCACAAAGATAAATACCCCAGAGCCGTAGCGGGTCAATGCCTAACCACCATGCTGGGGGTCCCAAAGTTGCGATATATGTCATTCACAAACTCCGCCACAACAACTTTACCTGCGAGATGTTTTCTGTCAATAGCAACAAGGGCCTCAAAGAGCAGTTTTAAGTACATTCTCATCTTTCCTCACTCCATGTAACCAGATGTTGAGTAATCTGTAACTGTGTTCTTTATAACTGGTTGTACCTAATGAATACAAAATAGTTAATTAACTTCCTTAGTATGTATATTCAAGTCAGATCATTTACAGTTACTAAGGCACTTTGGGAATATGGTATCAGGTCCAATCTTTAGTGGCTAAATAGCACACTAGGTATGACATGGTTCGTATTACGTTGACAGTCTTTATTTTATTGAACGTCTCTATTGTGGCCAAATATCTTTTATTTTGTCCGATTGCCTTTATTATCACTGACTGATTTTATTTTTGCCTGATTGTCATTATTTTGCCTGGTCAACTTTAATTTGCCTGAAACGCCTTTATTTCACCCTGCCATCTTTAAATGAAAACTATAAATTGATTAGAAAAATTGGACGTAGACAGATGGCAGAGCCAGTTGTGATCAAGTTGCATACAGAAAAAGAATTACGTAGCCAACCAAGAGGACAGAAAGCTCTTCTAGAAGAGATATGTCCGGGTGATCATGCAAGATGACGAACCATTACCGCACACGCTTATCGGCATGGTGCTGATAATGATCTTTATTTTGTCTGATCACTTTTGTTGTGTCTTATCACATCATTTTTGTCCTAACGCCATATTTTTGCCAGAATGTGTTTATTTCGCGTAAACACCTACATTATCTCGCATTGTCTTTATTTCCCTTGGCCACCAGCATTATGGCTGGTCAATTTCATTTTGCTTAGACTATCATTTTGCCTGACTGCCATTATGATTTCCCGAATGCCATTATGATTTCCTGGCCGCCAGGATTTGCCAATTAAATCTGATTGCACTGATATTATTATTATGTTTTGAATACAGATCTATACTGACTGAACGAGCAGAACTTTGCCACTACAACCATGCTATAATCTATAATTCCATATTGAAAAGACAAACAATTGAAAATAAAGTAAGAAGCCATGTTATTGTACCTGTATATTCTTGTTCTATGGCTTTTACATGATCTGGTGTAAACCGCCAGTGATAAGCCAGTTTTTTCCAATCATTTGGTTTGAGCTGTTTTGTTGCCAATTTCCATAAAACATCCTTCATTTGTGCGGCATGAGGGTGTTGGGGGTTCCTGAGATAGGTGTCAGGGTCGACATAACCAACATCTTTGTCATGATATTCCTGATGATGAAAAATGTTATTTCATTTTTAACAAAATACATCATGTAAAAGTATGATCTTATAGTATCTTGCTAAAACGTAAGAGACCCCATTACACACATTGAGGTATACTGAGTATATAGTGCTAGCTCCGTATTCTGATGGCCCAATCGGCACTTGTTGGGTGGGTATGGTCAGTATAACGCCCGCCGCTTTTACTTCTTATGACATTTTCTGGTACCCAATTTAGGCTGGGTCGATCTCGGATGCCAGGTAAATTTTAAAAGTTCACCTCAGAGGGGGCTGAACATATGATCACCAAATCGGCAGGCAACCGTGCTAGCCATTGCGCAGTTACGGCTTCATTCAGTGGGATGCAGACCTACCCAATTCAAACATGAACCAGAGGTAGAAGAAAATATAGACATGATTCATGTGCACTCCCTACCAAGGTCTGTAATTGTTGTTGTCTTCCAATTATGCTATTAGGCGTCGTGGAGGAGGGGTAAGTTCCTATGACTAACGCTTTTCCTCAAATTTCCTCCGCGATTCATGAGCAGTGATTTTGGTAAATGATCATTTTGATTGCACAGCGTTGTCTCCTCCATAAGTGTCCAATCCAATCAAATTTTTGGTACGAATACCCCCTTTCAGCCTTCGAGTTTTCGACTTGGCTATAATTGGGGTATTTATGGTGTAGTTTGTAGTTTGTCTTTCGTACATTGGGCTGCTTATTGTCAGCTTCCCGGCTTTTGATGGGTTGATTGTGTACATTCCTTTCTCGTTAGGATTTTCATGTCTGGACAGAGTCGCGAACTCGTTGGGGTTTGGAGTTGTTGTGTGCCCACCCCTTCATATGGTGCTGTTTCCATCAGGGAGCTTTACCAGTTGTCTCTTCTGGTGTTCCTCCTATTTCCTCATCTTGGCTTGTCTTCGAATCTTTTCGGTGTTCGTCAGCTAGATCTTGTTTGGGGGCGATATCGTTTCATTGCCTTCCCACACCCTCGGTCTTGGTCTGGGTAGCCTTCTTCATATGTTGCTTCTTCTTCTGTCTGGGGCTTTGGGTCTTCTGGTTCAGGTGTTTCGGTGTGTCGTCTGCGTCTTCTCAAATGACTACTAGGACGCCTTGTCCATCCGCATACATTTCCTCATCCCCGGCCACATTTCTTCTCCGCTGTCGCTGTAGAATTCTACCTCATCATCTCTTTCTCCTTCTTCTGTCCGAGGCTTTGCATCTTCTGCTTGAGGTGTTCCGGCCTTGGACTTGAGTAGTTCTTTTTGTAGTCCTTCTTCTTGGATCTGTTTGAGCGTTTCTTCTGTCTTTTCTCTTTCTTCTTGAATTTTCGATAGAGTTTCGTCAGTCACAGCCTTTATAGCAGCCATTCAAGCGACATCCTGCTCAATCTTCTGCTGGGCTTGTTTCAGTTCGTCCGGAATGCACTGAACGGCAGTTATCTGTGTTTCTTGTGTCTTGTCCTTTTCTTCCTTCATGCTTTTGAACTGTGATTTCAGGTCCTTCAGTTGGTCTTCCAGTTGCGCCTTGTAGCTTTTTGTGAGTCGGTTGGTGGCCTCGTACTGCCCCCTAGCCTCTTTATAGGGCAGGTTAGTCTTGATGGCGATCTTCATGGCTTCCTTGCTGTCTTGGTGGCAGGGGCAGCCGAGGTACATGGCGCCGTGGTTGCCGAGGCAGTTAGCGCACTCTCTGTTAGTGTTAGGCCTCCTGAAGTCCTTGTCAATCTTTGCCTGCTGGCACTGACTGTATGGATGAGGTCCAGATCAGTATCTACATACCTTCGCCTCATTCTTGCAGGTGGCACGGTTGTGCCAAAATTTCTGGCACTTATAACACTGTAGCACTCTCGGTATGTAGTGCTCTGGAACGAGGTCTCTCTTGTCCCATCTGATGTATTGAGGGATCACTCGGACCTCCGATGTTACGATGACGACTGTGGGGGGGGGGGGGGATGTTATTCTTGCCGATGATCCTCTCAGCACGTGTGATCTTGAGTTTCCTGTTGTCCCTTGTCAGCATCCCTCTGATCTGGTCGTTGGTGAGATGGGTCTTGACTCGTTTAATGACCCATCGTTTATTGTGCGGTGCGGATGGCTGCCAATACGATGACGCGGTGAAGCGTGATGTCGGCCCTCTCTCCTTGTGCTATCTTCTGCATAAGTGCTGTGGTCTTTGGGTTTTTGTTGATGGAGACCACTACTCCATCAGGTTTCTTGCGTAGCTGGTAGATGCGGTTTCTTACCAGCTCGTTTTCCAACAGACTGATTATCTTGTCTGTTGGTAGTGCCGAAAGTTTGGCTTCTTCCACGCTTGCCTGTTTTAGCAGTAATTTGCCGGTGAGGTCCTCAGTTGTTGTGGTCTCCTCCGATGTGGAGGACTCTGGTAAATTGGGCTGCTTCATCTTGGATCTGTTGAAAACTTCACGGCTGCTGCTGGCTTCATTTGAAGTTGTAATCTCTGGCGTCGGAACAGCGACAGGATCGGCTTCATCTGGTGTAGGAGTGGTAGCCTCCTTTAATGTTGCTTCAGGTTCTGGCGTTAGGACCGACGCTCATACCACTGTATGTAAATCAGCACAAGGATGTCTGCTTTATGCGCAGTGTATAATGAAGATAAATCAGAAGACATTACACTTTCATGTCTGGCGACCTTCTTTATGCACTGTCATGTTTGTTGATTCTTATAGATGCTGTTTTCTGTCAACATATGTTCTTTGTTATTTGCAAATCCTTGCCATCTATGTTTATCTGTTCTAGTAGTTTGATTATACTCTCTCTCTCTCTCTCTCTCTCTCTCTCTCTCTCTCTCTCTCTCTCTGTCTGTCTGTCTGTCTGTCTGTCTGTCTGTCTGTCTGTCTGTCTGTCTGTCTGTCTGTCTGTCTCTGTCTCTGTCTGTCTCCCCGCTGTCTCTCTCTCACTCGCTGCGTCTCGCAGGCAGGTTTTCTACTTGCATCTTGATAGTCTCAGCGGCTTCCACGCTGCTCATTTTGAACGCCGGGTGTCTTATAGCTGTTCTAGCCACATCCATTTTCTAGCACGAGTCCGGCTTCCGATTAAGCGACTTGCTCTCGATAGTGCGTCGAGTCGACTCACGATGATCCCCGTCCTCATCCCACAGATCATAACAGGATGATCTCACACAGGCCATGTACTACCTGGCACCGACAAGGATCCACATGTGTTTATCAGAATCACTCTATTGTTATTAGGTAGGTTCTCTACCTTTGTCATTTAGCCCGGAAGGTTTTGTAATGTAAAAAAAAAAAATCGTGATTTTTGTTGTTTTTAATATGAATGGAAACTTTTATTTACGTCTATGAAAGGATTAGTGAATATTTCTTTCCAAAAATATCCTATTTAGAATGATACTGCTATGGTTTCTGCTGGGTGTCATTGTTAGCAAGCTGCTTAAATTATCTTAACATTTACGTTATCAGTGTTCATCTCATCTCATCTTGTTCATCTTGTACCTTGCGGTATCGAGGTAAAGCATAAACAGCCGGATATGTCCGTTTAAAGGCTTCATATATCGAGAT
This sequence comes from Cepaea nemoralis, assembly GCA_014155875.1. NCBI lineage: Eukaryota > Metazoa > Mollusca > Gastropoda > Stylommatophora > Helicidae > Cepaea > Cepaea nemoralis. The sequence continues at coordinate 13,046 of JACEFZ010013682.1, forward strand.
TCCCAGTGTTATACTAATTAAATATACCTATTCGGTTTTCCTCCCCCGATGGTGTTTTCACCTTGTCGTGGTGGGGGAGTTTGAGTTTCTCAATGACCCTGAGAGATATGCCGGCGGTAGCGTAGCTACCCGCAGTGCCTCCCAAGCCGGACAGGTCAAAGAGTAGAGAACAGACAAAGAGAAACACCCTGGTCCTCCAGGTTGGGGGTTGAAATGTGGGGTTAACATTCCCACCTTTGTAAAAACCTTTTTTATTACGAAACAGATACATGAGCCTCGATATCGGACTGACTTATCTGGACAACGACCATGGAAAGTTAAAGGACTTTTGAGATTTGGAACATGGAATGTACGGACACTATATCGAGCTGGAGCGGCCGAAGAACTAACCCGGGAGCTGGTTGAATATCAAATGGATATAACAGCAATTCAAGAAATAAGGTGGCAGGAGATGGTACTTTAGAGCAAAATGGAATGAATATAATATATGGAGGAAAAACCCAAAATAAACATGAATTAGGAACAGGATTTGTCATCATAAAAGAGTTATGGGGGAACGTTTTAAACTTTAAAGCTGTTAATGACAGGATTAGTAAATTACGAATAAAAGGTAAATGGAAAAATATAACGATGATTAATGTACATGCACTTACTGAAGAGAAAGAAGATGATATTAAAGAAGACTTTTATAATGATCTGGAAGATGTCATAGAAGAAACCCCCAAAGAGGACATCCTGATTGTGCTGGGAGACTTCAATGCAAAAATAGGTAGAGAGCAAACTAATAAAAAAGTGGCCGGTATGGAAAGCCTACATACAACTTCAAATGATAATGGATGGAGAGTCATCAACCTGGCAGAAGCCAAAGGACTGCAGATTAGCAGTACCAGACTACAAAGAAATTATATACACAAACAAACTTGGAAATCATGTGACAAGAGAACCTATAATCAAATAGATCACATTTTAATTAACAACAGAAATGCATCAAACATACAGCAAGTTAGAAGTTATAGAGGAGCTGAGTGCCACAGTGACCACTTCCACGTTGGAGCAAAATTTAAAATAAAACTTAAGAGAGTTTTCTATACTAAATTACAAAGATTACACCCAACATATAACAGAGAAAAACTACAAGAAATTACAGTCAAAGAGAAATTTACAGATGAAATAAAATGTAAACTTGAAACTCTGCAAAACCCTTTGGAGGAAAGCGTTGACCAAACTTGGTTGAACATCAAGAATACAATTCAATCTACCGCAGAAGAATGTCTCGGTGTGTTAACCACGCATAGAAAGAACAGATGGTTCAATCAAAAATGTGAGGAAGCAGTCATTAGGAAAAAGAATGCCAGACATTTATGGTTAAATGACATCAACAACATCCAAAAGGAAGAGCATTATAGAAATGAATGTAAAGAGGCTACAAAAATAGTCCGACAGCAGAAGCGAGAATATATGAGTAATATAATCAAAGATATGGAAACTAATCACCAGAAAAATGAATCCAGAAAATTTTTTAAAGAACTGAAGTCAATGAAACGAGGGCACCAACAAAACACATATGGTTTAAAAGACAAAAATGGGAATATGATAAATACCAAAGAGGAAATGTACAACACATTGAAAGAATATTTTGTTGAATTACTAAATTGTGAAGCTCCAAGTAACATTTTCCCACAGGAAGAGGTTCTAACATGCGAACCACAAATTGAAGAACCTACATTTGAAGAAATCCTATATGTAATCACATGAGTTAAAAACAATAAGGCAACTGGGACTGATGGAATTGCTGCTGAATTTATAAAGGCAGGTGGCCATACATTACATCTAAAGCTATACGAACTAATAATAAAAATCTGGAGGACAGAAGAATTACCCCATGACTGGAAAGAGTCATTATTGATACCTATCTTTAAGAAAGGAGACAAGTTCCAATGGAAATTATAGAGGAATATCACTACTGTCCACAAGCTATAAGATACTATCCGCAGTATTACTAAATAGACTAAAACCATATTCCGAAGACATATTAGGTGACTACCAGGCGGGTTTTAGACAAAACAGATCAACAATAGATCAGATATTTATCTTACAACAAATAGCCGAGAAAAATTGGGAATATAAAAGAGATCTCCATAACATTTTTGTGGATTTAAAAAAAGGCTTATGTCCATAGGAATAGTCTATGGAATGCTATGCAGGAATTTGGAATACCAAGGAAGTTAATCAACATGACCAGACTATGCATGGAAGATACTTATAATATAGTAACATATTTTTTTTTTTTTTTTTTTTTTTTTTTTTTTTTTTAGCATATCCTTTACAGGACTTAGCTGTCAACACCAGCATCTTTCAGCTGTATGTTGATCTCTTGGCAAGATTACGCTCAGTAGTTTGCCATTGCTTTCTGAGCGGCCGGCTCACATACCCCGTAAGTTACCGATGCGATTCGAACCACTACTGATTTGAACCGTCATCACGTTGCCGACGAGAGTATACGAGATTACGGAGAAAAGTCATAACCTCTAAGCCACGAAGCCGTCATAGTAACATATAAAGGCAGGAAATCAGACCCCTTCCAAATAACATCTGGCTTGAAACAGGGTGATGCACTATCGCCGCTACTCTTCAATCTGGCTCTAGAGAAAGTTGTAAGGAAGGTAAAGGAGGAATGTGATATTGGAGGAACATCCAAGCTGCTTGGTTATGCAGATGATATAGATATTATAGGGCAAAGTGAACAAAAGACATTGGAAATATTGACTCACTTAAAGGAAAAAGCCCAACAGATGGGGCTGGTTATCAACCAAGATAAGACAGAATATATGGTAATTTCAAGAGACGGAATGGCTAAAAACTCTGGCCACATACAAATAGATAATATGACCATTAAAAGAACTGGAAACATACAAATACCTGGGTACAATCTTCAACTGCTCCAACATCATAAGGGAAGAAATACAAACTAGAATCAACTCTGGAAATAAGATATACTATGCACTACAACATCTACTAAAATCAAAGGCGCTATCTCGTAACACCAAAATCACAATATACAAAACACTGATCAGATCCAGTTGTGCTGTATGGCTCTGAAACCTGGAGTACAATGAAAGGAGACGAAGCCTAGTTACAAACCTTTGAGAACAAAATTTTAAGACGCATCTTTGGACCCATTAGGGATACACAAAGTGGAGAGTGGAAAAGAAGAAGTAACAAAGACATTTATGATCTGTTTAAGTCCCCGCTAATCACTGGTATCATGATGACTACAATGGCTGGGGCTTATAAAAAGAATGGAAGATAATAGGGAAACAAAACTCGCTTACACTCAGGAAATAAATGACCGTAGACCCCGAGGTAGACCAAGAAGGCGGTGGAGAGATAATACATATACAGACCTACAAGCACTTGGAATCAACGACTGGCAAGAGAAGGTCCACCAGAGAGACGAATGGAGACGGATTGTATCTGCAGCAAAGAACCTCAATGGCTCGGAATGCTGAAGAAGAAGAAGATTCGGTTTTCTCTTTTCGATTTCCAACCACCAAGAGAGCAAAATGAGAAAGTCATCATGAGCTGATGGTATCTACAAAGAAATGATCAGGAACTTAGGAACAGCGGCCAAAACAAAGCTATTGCAGATCTTCAATAACAGCTGGACCCAAGGCAGCGTTTTACAAGCCTGGAGAGAAGCATTCATGATACCTCTCCTAAAATCAGGGATAGACAGTTCTAATGCCTCCAGCTACAGACTAGTTAGCCTCATCAACTGTCTCTGCAAAACAATGGAGCGCATCATCAATAACAGACTGCAGTGGTACATTAGGCAGTGCTATTCTACGGAAGATCAGACAACTTACCTCTCTCAAGAAACTGAGGATGCATTCCATGAGAAGAAACTGGTGAATGCGGCATGGATAGATCTAAAGAAAGCCTTTGACAAAGTCTGAAAAGAAGGTCTGATGAAGAAGCTGAGAAACTATAAAGTCATTGGAAGAATGTACAAATGGGTGAAAGCATACTTGCACAATAGAAGAGCCCGAGTATAGATAGACGGACTTAAGAGCAAGAAAGTACTTCTGCGTCACGGTTTTTCCCAGGGTGGAGTCTTGTCTCCCACACTTTTTCTAATCTTCAATGATCTTGTCGCTAAACTACCACATGGAATTAAAGTGGCAATGTACGCTGATTACCTGGTTGTGTGGAGCACAAATGAACATGCATCTGTGGCCACCAGATCGCTACAAAGAGCTGTAGATTCATTAGTTGCATGGGAAAATAGATGGTGTATCATCATAAACACTGACAAGTGCAGCACAACTCTATTTACCCTCTCTCCAAAACAAAAGGCAGGGATCACCCAGATAAATGAAATACCCATAAGAGTAGATAAAGAACCAACATACCTTGGAGTAACATTTGATGGCAGGCTGACATGGAGAAAGCACGTCAACAAAGCAGTAGCAAAAGCCAGAAGGAAAATAGCCATCCTGAGAAAGCTAAGTGGAACCACATGGGGAGCCAGTGGGAAAATACTTAGCAAAGTTTATCAACAGAGCATACGACCACATATATTGGAAACAGCAAGCTACAATAAGGACTGATAATGAAGTGGGACAGTATCAGCCAATTAAAAGAGGTGTTAGGCAGGGATGTATGATGTCTCCAGATCTTTTTTCCCTATACAGTGAAAATATTTTCAGAAATGTAGAGGATATAAATGGAATCAGCATTGGAGGACGAAACATCAATAACATTAGATATGCAGATGATACAGTATTAATTGCAGACAATGCGCAGGACCTGCAACAATTAGTAGACGCGGGTGTTGTACACAGTGAGCAACTGGGGTTAGAATTAAATTGTAAAAAGACTCAGGTTATGGTCGTCACTAGGAAGGAAGAAGTGCCACAATGTAATATACAAGTAAATGGAAATATTCTTCAACAAGTGAATCGGTACAATTATCTTGGAACAGTCATAACATCTGATGGGAGATGCCTTTAGCAAGATGAAAAACATTCTGACCAATAAAAAGATGTCAATTGAAACGAGAAAAAGAGTGTTGAGGGGATACATAGAGCCTGTTCTTTTGTATGGATGTGAAACTTGGACAATGGGCAGTCAAGCTGAAAAACATCTGATGGCTGCAGAAATGTGGTTTCTGAGGAAAATGCAAAGAATACCATGGACAGACAGAAAAACCAATGACCAAGTACTACAGGAGACAAATGAACATCGTAAACTGATTAGAGAAATTAGACGTAGACAGTCAAAATTTTTTGGACATGTTATGAGAAGAAATGGATTGGGGAACTTTGTGACAACTGGCAAGATCAAAGGAAACAGACCAAGAGGCAGACCGAGAGGAAAATACCTGGATGGCTTGGCCACATGGCATGGACGAGACAGGAACACTGAGCTGATCCACGACACTGGTGATCGAGTGAAATGGCCAGTCATGACCGCCCACGCTTTCCGGCATGGCACATGATTGATTGATTGATACGATCACACCTGGAATACGGGTCAACTGTGTGGTGTTCAGCATAAAAAACCACACTACAAGAGCTGGTCAAGGTGCAAAATCAAGCACTTAGAGTGACCACAGGAGGGAAGAGATCAACCCCTATAGTGGAGATGGAGAAGATGGGAAGGACACAAGCACTGAGAGAGCGCAGAGATACGAAAACGCTAATACAAGCAGAAAAGTTCCTCAGCTTGCCAGGCCACCCTATACAGAACAGATTTGAAAACTTAGCTATGGGGCGGTTGAAAAGAAGCAGTTTTATCCACCAGGCCAAACGACTCTGCAGAGAAACCACTGATCTACCCACAGTTGGTATCCCCTGAAATTTATTCCAGAACGAACTCCATGGAAAGAGGAACAGAGAATATCACTACAAATCCAGACAAAAGTGAGAGGAATATTTGACAAGGAAGAACAGAACAATGTACAGCGCAGAACAGCCACTCTCAGCTTCCTTGATGAAGAATACCCACAGGACCTCTGGATCCGAGTCTACACAGATGGGTCAGCACAAAATGCTGTTCGAAATGGAGGAGCGGGAGTGTACATAGAATACCCAAATAATACTAGGAACATGGCAAGAGTACCACTAAGAAAGTACTGCCATAACTATGATGCTGAAATTTAGGCAATCAAGATAGCAACAGAGAAATTACTAAATACCAGCCATGGTACACAACCTGTGGTGCTATTGACAAATGCAAAATCAGTATTCGAGGCGCTCCTGTCTGGGAAATTGCCATTGCTAAGACACTACTTTTTGAACTTAGCAGTCAGCATAAAGTCACCATGCCGTGGATGCCATCTCACTGAGGAGTACTCGGAAACGAAAGAGCTAAGCGATTAGCTAAAGAAGAAGCAAAAGAAGAACAGCCCGATGTGCCCGTTATATACCTTCAAAAGAAAAGAATGATCAAATCAGCCAGAAAGCCACCAAAACCTGCTCAAGATGACTACTACGTTATGCACAGACCAGAACAAGTCGTTATTCTGCGCCTCAGAGCAGGACACAGTAGATTACGCAACCACACGTATACAAAATTCAAGATTCTTGAATCAGCCATGTGCACACGTGGATTGGCGTCGCAGACAGCAGAATACAAAATACAACATATGTGGGCAAACCTTCTGGCCGAGAGAGACAGCAGTGGAAGATAAACTCTATGGGCCACAGAGTGAACTAAAAAGAGTTAAATTCATACAAGAGACAACATTGCAGTTATAGACTTATTTCAAGCGAACGAAAAAAAAAAAAAAAGAATAATGTCCGCAGCGTCCTAGTGTTTCTCCCTGGTGCGAGAGAACTTATCCACTGCACCTGGGTCAGTGGAGAGTATACCATCTTTTTCTTAGTAGATAAAATCCACACAGTTTAGACCGTGAAACGAACCAGGTATCCACGAGTTAGAGGTGGCTGTGGCAACTTCCAAGCCATTCCACCCCTCGTCTACAAAGGACAATTACCAAATAATTAATATATGTGAAATTGAAGGTTTGGAAGTTGGGAAGGTATAGTAGTTAGGAAAGTAAGTATAGTAAATGTGCCCTGGAAGTGGAAAGTACAAAGAGAGAGGAACATAAGGAAACTATAGACGAACCACACAAGAGGAGACAAAAGATACAACTGGAATGCTGTCTGTTTGATCGACAAAATATCTTTGAATAGAACTATTGAAAAGCAAATATCTTATAGATTGGACTATGAGGACAACTATACTATGCCAGAATTGAAACTCAATGGACTCTGACAAAGTAGCTTGTTGATCTGTACTTCGTTGTTCACATTACCTTCCTGTTCAACACGCCAAATTAGATGCAACATAGACTAAGCAGTGTTGCTATCTCCCTTTGATGAAAAAGCACCAAAATCGACCCCAAAAAGCACTAAAAAGTACCAAAATTTTTTAGGAAGCACAAAAAATAAAACAACCACCAACTGTTTTTATTACAAATGTAACAAGGTAGCACAGTATAATTTATTATTATCACTTCATATTACAATGAAGTTTAATCCAGATCCGCCACATCCCAATCAGAACTACTTTCGAGCCAAAAAAGCACCAAATTGCAATACTATTTTTTGGGAAATCACTAAAACAAGCACTGGTGGTATTCATTCAAAATGTTATAAAGTAGCACATTATAGTTTATTATTATCACTGAATATTAGAATGAAGTTTATTCCAGATCTGCCAAATCCCAGTCAAACAACTCCTATTCAGTTTCTGTAGCTATTTCCTGCTGTGTTTGCTCCTGCGATGATGAGGATGAGGAGGATGATTGAAAGAAACATGTATATGTCTCCTGTGATCCAATTTTTCGCAGAATATCCTTAGGTAGTTTATAATCATGACAGCATTTGCCATATCTTTTCGTTCCATATCTAATAGTCAAAACAGCTGTCAAATTCTTGATGCTCAGTCTGTTCCGTAATTTTGATTTTATAACTCCCATCTGACTGAAAATATTCTCCCCGTCCGCATTAGAATGAGGTAAAATGAGCACAGTTAAAGCTAAATCTGTAAGATCTTGGAAAGGATTTTTACCGGTGGCATTCCTGTATGAGGCTATATCTGCCCACAGTCCAAGTGTGTCAGAGGTCTGTGTCCACTGCATATGATGAAGTTTTCTCCATTGGAAATCGATGCGGGTGAGAGTAGCTGCTTCTTCTACAAACATTTTAGCAAGATTCAATATACAGGGCTTCATTGGCTGTAGACATTCACTTCCAATAAGACATGACATGGACCGCAACACTCGAACGTTATCGGGTGTACGTAAACGCAGCTGTGTCAATAGCTCTATTAAAAACTGGATGCACCTTCCACGAATTTCTTTCTCACCGGGAAACTTGTAGTCTGCTATTTCTTTCTCAAACTCATAACTTAGATTGGGATTAGGATCTAAATAATCTTGAATAGCATCACTTTCTGTTATTTTTTTTTCCAGGAATAGCAATCTTTAAACTGATAGAATCAATGAGCTGGACAAGATCGCGGAGTAGTTTTGTTGGATCCTGTATATCTGCTTCGAATTTCTTATTCACACTTTGAACTTCTCCGAGAATATGCTTGAGAAATATGAGATACACATAGTTTTTCATGTCGCTAAACATAGAATGTAGAAGTTCTGCTGTATAACAGCGCTCGTTGAGTCTTGTTACATCAAAATGAGTTCTGAGCTCGACCCACTGCTGCAATATTCTGACAATGGCAGACTGAATGGACATCCATCGTGTCTGGCTTAATTGAACAATCTTCAACGGATGTTGTCCATCATTTATTGAAGCAAAAAGCTCCCTGCACTTTGCTTGACGAAGACTTGAGTGAGAAAACCAGTTATATGTTTCTCTAATAATGAACTCTATGTTCCTGGACAGACAAGCAGCTGCAGCCTGTGACACTGCCAGCTGAAGGGAATGACATACACACATAATTAGTACCAGATGAGGAACTTCGGATTTTAATTTGTATATACTCCATTGTTTACACCTGTCATGACAGACGCATTGTCAGTGCCGAGTGCAACTAGTCTTTGCAACTCAAGTCCATTCTTGTTTAAACAATCTTTTAACGCATTGCATATTGCCTGGTCATTGCAGTCACTCACTTCAACTAAATCGTATTTAAGGGAGTTAAATTACTTGAATATTGCACGGTAATGTACTAAGAATGTTTTACTCCCTCGTTTCAGTTCAAATTCGGCTTTTTAGTGTTCCCAAAATGATTTTTTAAAGTAATGTTTACCCATCCAAAAAAGCACTAAAAAATTTTGTGAAGCACTAAATTTGTGCAGCCGCGCTAAAAGCAAAATTTTCGCACTAAATGACTTGAAAAAGCACTAAAGCAATAAAATGGCAACACTGAGACTAAGCACACTTCATGGGGGATCAAAACAAACAAGTTCTTAACTTCACAGGGAAAAAAACATGATACGAAATAAATCAAGCAAAGAAAACCCCAGCTCCCTTAGTGAAACCCACTTCAAGAGGGGGAAATACTATGAGGAGGACAGGGGGGAAAATGCAGGCGACAGAAAAAAGATAGGAAGGCCTGGCATGAATAATTAGTGGGCCCATGCTACAATAGGAGATAATAGGCAGCATCAAAAGAAGAAGAATTGTTGTATGGAAAATTTACCCCCCCCCCCCCTTTCCCCCTAATTAAATGGAAACATGATGATGATGATGCTGACACTAAAAGTTTTCAATAACTGATAGTATTTTTACGCATGTCAACAGTGTGACGCAGAAGTCGAGAATACATTTACAATGTCAGCAGATTCATAATGAAGGGATGCTCCGGTTCCTTGACGCACTAATTGAATGCACCTCTGTTGTGCCCGTCTGTTATCATGCCTGCTATTGGGCCCAAGAAATGATGCATTTAGTAGTCTGTTTTTTTTGCCCAAAATTTAAACCCCTCTATCAGCCTAATGCAAACTGTTCCTATGTGATGCATAACGTATAGCCTTTTTCCTTCCTCATTTCGAACGAAACGAACGAACTGCAGACAGGCCCGTCTTACTTTCGGTCCTTCCAATCACTTATCTTCACATAGCCAAATTTTATTTTCGATTTATTCATGTTAAATTAATATGACGATAATCATAATAGTATGAACGTGAGCATATTACACAATAAAACTAAACATTTTTACATACCTACACAGGCACACACCCACAAACCCACACATGCAAACACACATATCCATACATTCACACATACAATAGTAGTGTACTTGAGGCCGCTAGTCAGCTCACTCTTACTTCGGCATCCGTACTTCTGCCCCATGTACTTTACACCTGGGTTGCCACAGTGCTCTTAATGTCCACACCAGCAAATTGCAGCTATTGAGATACCGGTGTGGTAGAATCTTGACATTGCAGATAAGGGGCTGGTGTACAGACAGGCAGTGACAGGGCCAGTTGGCGAAAGACGTACAGGTGGCAGTAAATGGGTGGGAGAGTGGTGCAGGGACGCAGGGGCCATTATACACCAGACAAAAGGGATCGGTTGTGGGGACTCCCTGGATAACCGGATCGTCAGGCAGATGTCCCAGGTTTTATGTTGAATGGATGTCCTCTTAGGGAGAGAGTAATTGAAATACTTCGGTATCTCCTTTGAC
>JACEFZ010013683.1:0-50876 GCA_014155875.1 Cepaea nemoralis
GAAAATGCAAAGAATACCATGGACAGACAGAAAAACCAATGAACAAATACTTCAAGAAACAAATGAAGATCGTAAACTGATTAGAGACATTAGACGTAGACAGTCAAAATTTTTAGGACATGTTATGAGAAGAAATGAATTGGAGAATTTGATGACAACTGGCAAGATCGAAGGGAAGAGACCAAGGGGAAAACCTAGAAGTAAATTCCTGGATGGCTTGTCAACGTGGCATGGTCGAGGCAGAAATACGGAGCTGATCCACGACTCTGGTGATCGAATGAGCTGGCAAAACATGACCGTCCACGCTTACCGGCGTGACACATGATGGATCGATGGATTTTGCCAGGGTGCATAGGCAGTCACTGAACTGCAAACTCAAATCACCAAATCACTATCTACTAACACTTGCAGACAGGTTTTTGTGGACCACAGTGAGCCGAACGGGACACAGTGGTACTAATAGGCCTTAACAATTTCTTTAAAAGAAAAAGGAAGGACGATATTAACAGGACTCGACCTAAACATATTCAAAAGACAAATTACTTTCTTCTCACAGCCAGAAGGAAGGATGCCAAATTTGTCAAGATTAAGAAGAGTAAGGACAATGTCAAGTTCAAGGTGCTTTGCAGTAGATAGTTGTACGCACTGGTGATCCAGGGCAGAGACAGGGCCCAGAAGCTGAGACAGTCATTGTCACCTGGTCTGGCAGTCAAAGAACTTAAGTGAAATCAATAAATGAAGAAAACCCGGCTTATAAATGTTTTCCTTTTAACTGGAACTAAACTTGGAAAGAAGACGACAAAGTTTTAGTGAGTTAATTTTTAATTATCTAGAGAGACAAATGTCTTGTCTTGGCTTAAGTTCATAGTAAACAAAGAAATAATTGGAGCCAATACGATTTGCTTTCTTATTAGTGTGTCAGTCAAATTTCTTACCTGGGTATACATTCAGGTGCGAATACAAATAGTGTTTCTATCTGCCAGTCATACCTCACCTTCGATCCACCTGCCTACCTAACATTCTTGATTCACTTCTAGAAAATGCATTTCTTATTAGCGCTTTGCCATATCAATATTTGACTCCACCGTGTTGTATATTGTCAGTTGTAGACTTTTGAGGATATTTTCCTCTAGCAGAGAGGGAAGTGCCTTCTGCAAAGGACATTGCTGCATGATGATTATGTTTTTCACACTGGTTAAAGTCATTAGTTTCATCACTACCTAGAAAATAATAAGTATTATTATTAACATCATCCTCATCCCCTTCTCATGAATGTCGCAAGAGGCCACTAAAGATTGCTGGCGTTAAATTGGCTATTCCATCTCTTTGAAAAGTGTAGAAATAAAGTCTAATCAATCTCACAAAGGGCTTGGAGTAAGTTCCTTGAGGCCTATGATCAATTGTCGGCCTGACGCTGATCACGCCATCCACCAAGTGCCGATTAGTCTTCAAAATATGGGTCCAGCACCATGTGCGATAGGTGCCTTAACTGTGTTAAAGAATCATTGTTTTTTTTAATTAGCTGATCCATTAGGAGATGAAAGAAAGAAGTAGACGAGGAAGAAGGAGAAAAATCGACAATCCATTGGGTGATGTGGTCTATAATTCGCCTTCCGTCTTTGCTCCCCATAACATTTCCTGATACATGCATGGGTTTCCTCAATTATCACGTGTCCATGTCTTGATTCGGACACAGCTTGTGTAGATTAGACAACATTGTGTTTACAAATTTATCAACATTAAAGTTATAATGGGAAATAGAACTATTTCATATAAGGGACATAACTGAAATACGACTTAACGCTTTAATATCAATATTTATCATTTTTGATGTAATAAAGCATAATTGCTGGGAAACTTTAAGAAACACACATTCCTATATGCAATACTGCAAGATCCAGGCACCTACTGTATTTTTTATCACAAAGTATTTATACCATTTTAAACTTTCTGTCTTCTTCTGTATGGACTAAAATTATAAAGCATTTTCTCTAAAAGTAAATATCATACATGAATGTTACTTTGGCATTTACTTACAGCTCTATTTTCTTGTATTTGGTATTTTATGGCAGGCAACAATACACGTGTGCCTTTTAACTTGAACTAAATTAGGAAAGCTATAGGCATGGTTTAGTGAGTTAGTATATAACCGCTAGGCTAACCGATTGTCTTGTCTTAGCCCAAGCTAATAGTACACAAAGAAATATTTGTAAGTACACACGAGTCGTTTATGCAAAATGAGCTAGAACCACATACTACTTCTTACTTGGTGATGTGAGGAGAAGGGCGCAACCCTGATTGCGTAGGACCAAAGAGACACTGAATAGGGAGAGAGAGAGAGAGAGAGAGAGAGAGATGAGAGAGAGAGAGAGAGAGAGAGAGAGAGAGAGAGAGAGAGAGAGAGAGAGAAGAGAGAGAGAGAGAGAGAGAGAGAGAGAGAGAGAACCTCTCACCGCCCTCGGTTAACTAGAATAGTTAAGAAATAAGTTAAAAAGATTCAGGAACTGGGCCGACAGGGATTCCAGACAAAGAATTACTCCAGGGCTTGTTCTAACAACAATGATTGTATAATTAGAGTCTACCAACGAAACGACAAAGTAAATATAACACATGTATAATTTCGTTTATTAAACTTCTAAAGGCAACACTCATATGCAGACATATAGCATCAACAATATCTCCTAGAGGTTATACAGGAGTGTGCATAAATCCAATAACAAACAGAGCAGCCACCATACAGGCATCAGTTAAGAATGTAGAATTCAGCCAAGCTAAGCAACGGCAAAAATATAAGTACGCACATGCAAAACTAAAATGACATTAAAGACAAGTACAAGACAAGTAAAAACTTGTAACTTGTAGGTTTGCGAAAAATTTACAGGTGATTTACTTCATGAACTCTACGCCATTGAAGAGGAAGAAGAAGAAGAAGAAGAAGAAGAAGAAGAAGAAGAAGAAGAAGAAGAAGAAGAAGAAGAAGAAGAAGAAGAAGAAGAAGAAGAAGAAGAAGAAGAAGAAAAGAAGAAGAAGAAGACTGTGGCGTGCAGAGGTTCTTTGATGCCCGGGGTCAACCCCTTGATTGGATCCCCCTAAATTGTTCTTTCCCTAATTCATTCTCCCTCCCCTCCCGGTGCACTGTCCTGCTCTCTCTCCCTTTCGCCCAGGACATTTTTGAGAATTGCACATTGCCGTATGGTACTTTTAGCCTATTTTGACGATCGGAAACCGAATTGTAGACTGTGTATTTTATGCTTAGGAAGTTCGGCTACTATTACTAATCATAGTATAACCTGTATGGAAAACATGACATAAAAACTGTATTCAAATTAAATATATATGTAATAATTCAGCACTCAGTCTCAGCCGTCAGCCACATACCCACATTTACTAAGATCGATTCCCTAAATTCGATCTCCTGTAAAAAAAAACTTGAACTACTTCACTTTTTACTTCCCTGATGATGAATTCTTGTTCAATAATGATTAAAGCAAGGTTAGTCAGTCGTTCTTGTGACATAGAAGACCTGAGGTGTGTTTTTATTAATTTTAGTTTTGAAAATGACCTTTCACAACTTGCGATTGAAAATCCTATGGTCAGTAGTAGTTTATATGCAACGCACATCGTGGGAAACACATCCCTTCCAAACTGTAGTCACGACACTAGAACATCTTTAGGATCCGGCGGAACTGTATTACCTCCAGCTTGAAAGAGCATCACAAAGTAAATTATTTTGTCATATAACTGAACGGCCTTCACATCATTATCATAATCGCGTCCAAAGTCCGAACGTCTGTAATTTCTCTATTTCTTTTTCATCTGCAATTGCGACTGCGACTGAATGTAAATTCAAAAGAAATGCAGATCGGTCTCTGAGTTCTTGAAGGCGAACAGTGCGGTCTTCAATTTCCGTTTTTAATCTGTTCATGATCTCTACCATTACTCTATTCATTTCTTGCTGTGCCGTCAATCCACTATCATCTCGTGCTGATTTTCCAGCCATCATTCTTCTTCTCCTTGTTCGTTCAGTTGTAATTCCCCATTTCTCACAATATTCGTCTGCTGAATGTATTCCATTGTGGATAATTTCGTCATTTTTCAAACTCAAGATTTGCACATTCCCCTTTAGATCACAAGAAGCTTCATGGAACCCCATTGTCGGATCCTGCAAACATTTTTGTCACTTTCTCTATTGACGCTAAAATCGGGTACGAAAAATCTAATAACGATATAAACGAAAATTGTTGAATAGAGTTCAGAAGCGAGCCTGCATCGCATTTGGTTTCCCTAGAAAATTCTTCTTCCTGAAGGTGTTCAAGGCTGATAATAATGTTGTCCAACTCCGCGTGGATTATTTGCACAGAGTCATGGCGAGAACCCCATCGTGTATCACATTGTCTTTTGACAGTTCGAGAGGTAAATGATTTTAAGACCTCCCAACGGGAGGTAGATGAAGAAAAAAAATAGTAAATGGCTTTTCCACAACTCCAAAAAAATTTAACGACAGCAGGTTCCATCTCACTTGCATGGACACAGGCCAAATTGAGGTTGTGGTTCTCGCAATTCACAAACACAGCTTTTGGGTTAATGTCAAGAATTCTCTGTTGGACAGCTACCCTCACTCCAGTCATAACTGCAGCATTATCATATGCTTGGCCACGACAGTCATTGATGGCAATGTTATCTTCTTCTAATTGTTTAAGAATTTCCGTTACCAAGCTTAATGCATCTTTCTTGTTGACTTGGAAATACCTCCTTTATTTCTACCTTTATATTGTCATCATCAATATGAACATATCGTAGAATTTATACTGTTATTAGTACTTAAACTACGGCATACGATTCGTATGACACGAAATTAGTCCGTCAATACAAGCGCAAGAGATGTCACTGGGCCAAAGCCAATCGCCTAATTGGATTCTCTTCCCCCCCCTCCCCCCTCAGGCTGGACGCCCGGGGCCGACGCACTCCTGCACCTCCCTTTGCACGCCACTGGAAGAAGAAGAAGAAGAAGAAGAAGAAGAAGAAGAAGAAGAAGAAGAAGAAGAAGAAGAAGAAGAAGAAGAAGGAGGAGGAGGAGGAGGAAGAGGAGGAGGGGAAGTAGGAGGAGGAGAAGCAGCAGCAACAGCAGCAGCAGCAGATGCAGCAGCGGGAGGAGGGAGAGGAGGATAAGGAAAAGAGCAAGACATTGAGCAGTAGATGGGTGATGTGGTCTATATTTTGACGGAATACTTTGCTTCCCAGAATATTTCCAGGTACATATATTACTCTCGGTTGACGTGGAAGCCCTGGCAATTTGCTAAAACAATCCTATGGGAGACTGGAACACGTGACCATCGAGTATGTAGGGAAATGTACTAACCGCTGCGCTATAGTGGAGTCCACAGTTATCAATCATGTGCCCATGTCTTAACCCTTCACAGCGAGTAGATTAGACAAATCTGTGTTACACATTTAGAAACAATAACTATATAATGGGACATAATACTATTTCCTACATGGGACATAATAGCCTTATATAAGATAATTATTGCTTTCATTTAACATTTATTAGCTTTATTGTAATAAAAGATAATTACATAGAAGTATTTAAGAAACACAATTTCTGAACCTTACTCTACAGCGATGTTTTCTTAATCTACAACTTTGACATGTAACTTTAATTCTTTATTACCTCTTAAATAATATTCTAAAGCATTTTGGCTTCTTATAAATATAGTATACTTATGTTATTTGGCGTTTAATTTCAGTAATGAAACGGAACTGATTCTTTAATCTTTTGCAGGCACATAAATGTGTGCCTTTAAACTGGACATAAATTAGGAAACCAAAGACGAGAACCAAGTAGGTGGGTGTTGTCGGAAAGTATGGTACCAGATACGGTACCTCACTGGAAAGAATGCGAGGAAGATGAGAGTTACACAACACTGTATCTGCACATATCCCATCTGTGGAAATGAATTCGCGAAGAGAAATGCTGTCTCATTTGGAGATGTAGCAGAAGTTCCAAAACTGTTGCAGAAGGTACCTGGGTTTACTCGACCACTGTTGCTGCACAAGTGCTAAATGTCATTCATCGTTTCGGAGAAATGATAGAGATTTAAATCTCCTGATTGTTTTTGTTTATTATTAATTGCAGCCACACAAATGTGTGTCTTTTAATTAACACTAAATTAGGAAAGAGAACAACATTGTTTAATGAGGTAGTATTTAATCATCTAAGGAAGCCGATTATCTGGTCTTAGATCAAGCTTATAGTCAACGAAACAATAATAATTGGAGTTACATATGGTTCTCTTTATTATTAGTATATCGATTACAATTTTCACGTTGGTACACATTCGAGTTCGAATACAATTAGAGAGTCTATCAGCCAGTCATACCTCACTTTCTGTCCTCGACTCTACCCACCATTCTTGATTGAGTTCTAGAAGAATGCATTACTTATTAACCCACTGCCATATCAATATTTGACTCCGCCGTTTTGAATAATGTCAGTTGTAGGCCTTTGAGGATGTTTTCTTCTGGCAGATACGGTAGATAGTTCTGCAAAGGACGTTACTGCATGGTAATGATGTTTTCCACACTGATGAAATTCATTAGTTCCATCATCACTAAGATAAAGATTACACTAGTCAACAACTAAAATGTACCGGCTATGAAAATATGTGATCGTAACTGACATAAGCCTGGGTCATTGACATTGAGTTGAGTGACCGGGCATGAGAAAGAATGGAGATGAGAGTGGGAGACAGTAAAGTGACTGACCTGGCTATGAGAAAACAGCCAGTCCTGAGAAATAAAATAGTGAGGGTAGAGAAAAACCCCTAGGGTGGATGAGGCGAGAGATAGGGTATTTTGTTGTGGGAAGTCAAGGGACTTCAGGGGAGTTGAGTTTGAGATAGCGAAGGAGTCGGTAGTCCACGGAGAACGGTGTTGTGTTGTTCTCCTAGTTGTGAAGACAGGCCTGAACCAGAGTGGGTTCTATAGTGAGTGAGGGCCTGAACCCAGAGTGGGTGATATAGTTAGTGGAAACTAAGACCCAGTGTGTGGGTGTATTGTGTGAGGTCCAGCGGTGGATAGGAGCTGGATTACCTGTCTTGTGGATTTGATATGAAGCAGGCTTGAGAAGGCATTGATGTGTGCTGGTTAAATTGTGAGGAGGATATTTATATTCTATGGATTACATTGTTTCTGGATGTATAAACATGTTCCGTCTGTCCGTCTTATTTCTGGAATAAATGATTATGTGCGCCAACTCAATCTTGTTTCATGACTGGTGAAGGTGCACTTCTGGGGTGAGTTGGATTAAGAGACAGTTAGATAGCTCAATTGACACATCATGAACATCGTTACCTAGACAACGACCATCACACGACAATATCACGCAAAGATCATCAAGAACATTGAACTTATCATGAGAACGACGTGTGACAGTAACTAATATTGGTATGATGAAGACGAAACTGACATTAAAAATGTTGATTGACTCTAGTTTTTAAGATATATACTACAAGTCTAATTAATTACGGTCAATGTGTGTGTGTGTGTGTATGTGCGCGCGTGTGTGTGTGCGTGTGTGTGTGTGTGTGTGTGTGTGTATGTTTGTGTGTTTGAGTGACGCATCTGTTGTGGGCGTTTGCATACAGCCCCTCTGCAATACGTCTGTGTCACAGCCTCACATAAGGGCGGTACTAACATAAAGTAAGAGATACTGGCGAAGGGCTAGAACTCCAGCTAAAGGGAAAGAATCGAGTCACTTGAAGGCTTGAATAATCCAGAGCCTTCTCTAGGCGAGCTGTCAGTGTGTCCACGGTCCCGTGGACACTGATGGGGCCCGCCGATTGCGGGGTCCACGAGAAACTCGGAAAGAGTTACCACCCGTGTCGGATTGCGACACGTGTGGAAAGGCAGACACGGACTGGACATCGAGGAAGCAACAGGGCTTACCTTAAGGGGGACTTGAGAGATCAGACCCATGTGTATTTAAGGGTCGTATACATATGTTAGATAGCTGATAGAATTGTTGTGATAATCATGTTTAATGTAAACTCCTGTGATACGCAACTTGCTAAGTGCGGGCTTGTAAAAACCCACTTCGCCAGCGCACTGTAAAATAATGTTAATAAATGTTGCTATATTGTATCTAAACGGAGTTTGTTGCCTGTATGAGCCCGAGTTTTAATCCCCTAGAGATCTAGGACTGTGACAGGCTATTTGGGGGCAAGCGCCGGTTTTGGCACAAGCTTTACGTTTCAGACAGCTCTTGGTTTGCCAAGTAAAAAAAAAAAAAATTATATCAACTTTAATACATAACAAAGTCAAAAACTTTGCAGCTATCTATTAATGAACTATTGTAGTCCCTCTACAGAAATATTTCAAATGATGATAATGTTATGAAATTTGACATTGACATGACTGTGACAATTACATTGACAGTTACTAATTTCTTTTTATTCCAACATCAGATTGTTCCGCGAATTATCGGGTGTATGTAACCTATCCTCCAACAGTGGCGAGAGAACAAGACTACAGTCGAGAGCTCAGGGAAAATAAGATGAGTTTCATTTCATGCTCATTACATCCCAAAGGATACTTACCCTCATCCTCATCCATTGATGTAACATTTTTCTTTGCATTGATTTTTATGTATATGCTAATCTCATAATCAACAAAACTTTTTCATGTAAATTTGCTCATGTAAACATTAATGGGGATAACTAAATTTTGTACACCCCAACTATTTTCAAAGGGATTTAATTTCAGTAAAGTGAACAATAACTAAAAGACAAGATGTCAAATTTAGAACAATGTATTGAATTAGGTATTAGGTTAGGATATAAAGAGGAGAAACTTTCAGAATGGGCACAAAAGACGAATTCAGAAAAGATTGCACGAGAAGAAAGAGCAATAGAAAGAGAAGAGAAAAAGATGCAATCAGAAAGAGAAGAGAAGAAGATGCAAATTGAGGCAGAAGAGAAAAAGATGCAAGCAGAAAGAGAGGAGAAGAAGATGCAAATTGAGGCTGAAGAGAAGAAGATGCAGATGCAAATGGAAGCTGAAGAAAAGAAAATGCAACTGCAGGCTCAAGAGAAGCAAATGGAGCATGAGGCTGCGACCAAACAAGCCCAATTAAATGCAGAGACACAGATAAAACTAAAACAAATGGAAATTGACTCCAACTTAGAAATGTCAGTAAACAAAATTAGAAGTAAGGAAGATGAACAAAAATACAACAAATATAAAGGCCTTGTCAAAGCGTTTTGTTCAGGAGATTCTATAAGCGCATACTTAGAGAACTTCGAGTATTTGATGACTTACCATAAGGTCGCAAAAGTCGACTGGTCATTTATTCTGATGAGAAATTTAGCACTAGAGCCCTTAAAAGTGATAGAGACAGTTCCACAAGACATGAGGAAAGATTATGATTATTTAAAGCAAAGAATACTCCAACATTTCTCACTAGATACAGCAGGCTATCAACAACAGTTCCCAAAATTAGCCCCACAACCTAACCAAACTTTCATAGACTACGTTTCTACAGTTCAAGATATTTGTACAAAATGGATAACCTCAGCAAAAACGAATAACAACCATGATAAACTGAAAGAGCTAATTATAATTGATAAAATTATTAGCACAATTCCAACACCTTTTTCTAAATTTTTGAAGCAAATGGATTGTAAAACTATCCAAGAAATAGAAACCAAGGGGAGCGCATTTTTTACAGCGAACCGCGATATTTTCCAGTTAAATATGAGCCAAAATGAAACAGCAGCAGTTACAAACACCAAATACTCAAAACTAAATGAAAATAGGTTCAAACAACGCTCTAAGTTCACAAAACCAGTCAAGTGTCAGTATTGTCTTCTGACACACGAAGAGTACGCGATGTGTGACAAATCACCGAATTATCCGCATCATCTCCAAATGATAGTGGAAAAACAAAAGAACAAAAGAAACGCATATCAGAGAGCGGTCAAATGTTATTTTTGTTCGAGCTATGGCCACTATTCAAGATTTTGTGAAGGACGAAAGATAATGAAGCAGGCCAATGCCGCATTAATAGACACATCCTCAGATGAAGAGGTTGAACAACAGAACGAATGTGACATCCAGAATGAAAGTTTGAGTGAGTTAGGTAATGCAGTGCAAATCATTGACACCATCACTGATAACACATGTAACACCTGTAGAAAATTTCAGCTTGATACAACTTTGTTATGCGGCCACACAATCCCAGTTTCTAACGAAATGGCCAACGCAGCCTTATCATCAACAGGCAAGTTAAATTTCTTAACATGTTTTGTTAATAACAAACAATGTACATTAATACGCGATTCCGGGGCAACTCTTTGTGGAATTAAGAGAACATTAGTTAACGACAAAGACTACACACACAAATACGTAACGTGACGCACATTCGCAGGCACGATCAAAAGATACCCCCTAGCACTTGCCGAAATTCGCACACCTTTTATATCAGGACAAGTGCTATGCGCAGTACTAGAAAATCCTGCCGCTAACATTATCCTTGGGATTCTTCCCAACATAAGATCTTGCTCTGAAAGGGAAATCAGAGAATGGGAACAGAAAAACGGTATCCAAAACCCAAACAGCGATTCCAAAGTAAAACACCACGCGTGCTTGTCTCAAACTGCCAAAAGCACAAGGGAGACAACCAATGACGGAATTCAAAATGAATTCACAGAGGTGCAGAATACAGGGGCTGTTGAATCTTTCAATGATACCATCATATTAACACCTCGAATTGAGGATGCCATCGATCCACAAATTACTGAGCCTGTAAATGTGCAACAACACACACAACACACTAATATAGTAACAAGACAAACGACACACAAAACCCACACCGACCAACTTCAGGAGTCGCTACAAATCATATCACCTAACACTACCACCACCGATTTTGTAGAAGAACAAAAAGCAGATTCAACCCTTTCACAATATTTTCGGTTAGTAGAACTAAAGCCAAAAGTGACGAAAAACGCTTCTTGGACATTTAGACTAAATAACAATGTTCTAACGAGATTATATACCAGAGATCAAACCACGATACAGCAAGTGGTTCTACCTCAATCACATCGTGAAAAAGTGCTACATATAGCCCATGACTCACCTTTTGGAGGTCATATGTGTTACGAAAAAAACAAGGGCCAGAGTCCTGAGTCAATTTTATTGGCCTAAATTTTGCCAAGACATAAAAACCTATTGTAGATCATGTGATACCTGTCAGAAACTAATCAAAAAGGAAAAAAAAACCTACGGCAGAAATGCAATCAACCACAACTGCCTCGAGTCCATTTCAAATCGTGGCAGTTGATTTAGTAGGTCCTTTGAACCACATCTCAAACAAAGGAAATAGATACATTTTTATACTTGTTGATTTGTGTTCAAGATGGGCAGAAATGATCCCATTAAAATCTATCTCCTCTAAGGATGTGACGGACGTATTTTTGCAGATATTCTCCCGCTTTGGCTTTCCGGAGAAGATAATATCAGATAGAGGAACGCAATTCATATCTAATGACACCCAATCGGTAACTAAGTTACTAGGCATAAAACAATGTTTCACCAGTCCCTATCGACCGGTCGCGAATGGAATTTGCGAACAACTAAATAGGGACCTGGAACATATGTTATCCAAAGTGACAGCTGAAAATCCAGCCGATTGGGATATACTTCTCCCAACGGTGCTGTTCGCATACAGAGAAGTCCCACAATCAACAAAAAAAAAAAAAAATAAAAAAAAAAAAAAAAAAATGTGTGCCCTTAAACTGAAAATAAACTAGGAAACTATTGACGAGATGACCTTGCGAGCCTAGAAGGTGGGCATTGGGGGAAAGTATGGTACCAGATACAGTTAATCAATCAGGTACCGTCTCCGCAATGAAGGTTGGCTACAATGGATCTCCAACACTGTCTGTCTCTCGCCTTGACTGTACATTATGTCAGGCTGATGTTCGTCCATCTCTTGATGTTATCCTCCCACTTGTATCGTTGTCTACCTCTTGCTCGTTTGCCTTCAACCTTGCCTTCCAATATGGTTTTTATAAGAGTATCATGTCTTTTGACGTGGCCAAAATATTTCACTTGTTTCCTCTTTTTTCTTTCATCAACTCTCTCTTCATTCCCAGTTTTTCTAGGACCTCTGCATTTGGTTGTATTTGTTTCCATGAAATACGACCTATTCGTCTGTATTTCCATATCTCCAGGGCTTCTATGCGACTTTCTAGTTGCTTGTTCAATGTCCAGGCTTCCGCGCCATACAGTAGCTTTCAATATACGTAGCATTTGACAATTCTCATTTTTAATGCATTATTAATCTCTCTAGATGTTAATACTGATTTCACGCTGTTGAAAGCATTTTTGACCATTCCTATTCTCTTTTTGATTTCCATTTCATCTCTGCCATCATCTGTTATTGTATGTCCAAGATAAGAGAAACGTGTTACTTGTTCTAGTATCTGTCCGTTTACTGTGATGTTCATTGATGACCTTTCCTTTTCACTGCTAATTATCATAGTTTTTGTTTTTTGGATGTTAATATCTAAGCCAGATTCTGCGCTGTGCCTGTTTACTTCTTCCACTAGGTCTTGCAACGCTTGCTCACTTTCTGCTAGTAACACGGTATCGTCAGCATATCTAAGATTGCTTATGATTCTTCCATCGATGCTGAGTCCAGGCATTTCAACTTGTTTAAAAATTCTTTCTGTGTATAGGCTGAAGAGGCTTGGGTACAGTACACATCCCTGCCGTACTCCTCTTTTTATCTTTCTGGTAAGACCTTGAGTAGTATCTTAGTTATGTGGCTCATTAAGCTAATAGTTCTGTAATCCTCACACTCAACAGCTCTTGGCTGCTTCGGTTGTGTGATGAAAATTGATGTTTTCAAATCCTTGGGGATATATCCAGTATTATATATATATATATATATATATATATATATATATATATATATATATATATATATATATATATATATATATATATATATATATATATCATTACATAATTCTGTGATAGTTTCAATGCCAAATCTGGATAAGGATTTTATCATCTCTGTTGTTATCTTCCTTCTTTCATCTTTTTAATACCCTTTTCTACTTCAGCCGTTCATATTTTTGGTCCATCTTGAGTACTATATAATGTTGGTCTATTGACCCTGTTGTCCCAGAATAATTCTTCTGTGTAATCTGCCCATCTTTTTATTATGTCAGCGTTATTAATTAGGAGTCTAATTAGGAGTTAATAATTAGGAGTCTCTGTGGCGAAGTGGTCAAGCCGTTTGACGTTTGACTCGTGAGCCGAAGGTTGTGGGTTCGATTCCGGGCCGCGTCCTTCGGTTTACGAGTTAAATCGTTTCGAAGACTCCCATGGGTCGTCGCTAAAAAGCTACGGAGTTCGTGCTTTGTGCGACGCTTTCCGTACTGCGGAAAGAGACCGAGCCATATGGGATAAAAACCCGGTGCAATGAAGTCGACCCTGTCGACTTTTAAGCGACATTTTTGTTAGTGTTATTAATTATAATTTCCCCATTTTTTCCTCTGATACAACAGTTTCCTATTATATTATTTTTCTTCTTTGTAAATCCTTTTTTTATGTTCATGTAATTCTTCCGAGGTTTGTTTTATTTCCAGATCCTCTATTTCTTTGCAATCTTTATACAGCCACTCTTCTTTGGCAACTCTGCACATGTGACGTATTTCTCTATCTATTACTATATACTCTGGAGTGTTCTTTGCTTTCTTTCTTTGAGAAATTTTACTCAAGATTTCCCATAACTGTTTTTTTTTTCCTTATTAATCTTCACTGGCAAGGTGGTATTTGCAATCTGAATACTGGTTTTCACAATTTCCCATTTTGTATTAAATTTATCCTCTAGATTTTCACATCGATATTGTTCCATACTGTCAATGATTAGCCCATTATATCTATCTTTGACTTCAACTAGGTATAGTTGACTTATTTCCGGTTGTTTCAATGTCGATTTATATACTTGAGGTGTCTTCGATTTCCTAATTCCTGGGTGTTTAAGTTTTATTTGTAATTTTAAAACTATAGGATTATGGTCAGAGTTGATATCAGCACCAGGGTATGTTTTGGCATTTTTAACATTGTTTTTAAATCTATTTCTAATCATAATGTAGTCAGTTTAGTTTCGTGTTCTATCTCCAGGTCTTTTCCATGTATACAGTTTCCTAGGGTTATGTTGGAAAAATGTGTTGCAAACAATAAAATTGTTTTCTTCACAGAACTGTATCAGCCGGTCTCCTCTGTCGTTTCTGTTTCCCATACTATATTGCCCTACTATCTGCTTATATTTATTGTTTCCAACTTTTGCGTTCATGTCTCCCATGACAATTAGGACCTCGGATGATTTTACAACTTTCAGTGTTTGTTGTAGGTCTTCATAGTATTCTTCAAGCTGTTCATCACTATAATCAGTTTTTGGAGCATATGTCTGAAGAATTACTATGTTGAACGGTCTTGCCTTAATTTTGAAAAGTGTCATCCTATCTTTATGAGTCCAGAATCCACTAATATTTTTCTCTAAATCTCGTTTTACTAAAATTCCTACTCCTCACTCGTGATGATCTCCTCCTGAATTAATGAATACGTAATCTTCTCTCCTTATATAACTTAGAAAGTGAGAAGAAGATGGAAGTTACACAACACAGTCCCTAGACATGTCCCTCCTGTGGAAAGAAATCAATGAAGAGAAAGGCTGTCTCATTTGAAAATGCAGCAGTTGTTCTAAAACTGTTCTCGAAGTTGCCTGGATGTACTCGACCACTGCTGATGCACATTGTAACATAATGTTTCAGACGTTAACATCCCCAGTCCATTTACATTTCTCAATACTCGGTAGTTAACCAACGTAAGCCATCTTGATACGCTAACTAAAAATAGAATCGAAGATTCTAGATCGAGAGAGGGTAGATGAGAAGGAGGAACTCCATTTGATTGGTTGACCCTTGGGCGAGTAACGCTATCTAATACATAATTAGCCCGCCAGTCGAAGCATTGATTCCATCCCGTAAAGACGTGTTCACGATGCAGTGGTAAAACTTGCCCGAAAGCATTCTCTAAGATGTAGTCATCTGCACTTCAGGTACCTACATCATTTAATATGTTATGTGTAAACCTGATGAGAAGTGAGAGAGACGAATGGCAGAGTATTTTCTCGACAAAATGTGGAAATGAAGACAGAACTTCGTTGTACAGTGACACTAAAACTGCCGCTCCAACCTGTCATGTCTACCACAGTGAAACATTCTTACCATGTCTATTGTCTGTCTGATTCGATGATTTGCATATGCTTGTGACTGTAAACTATGCTCAATGCATATTGCAAAACCTTGGTGCGCTCTAAACATTCGTTGAGTGCCTATCATGACCATTCTTAACCAAACTGTACACTGCTCTTGCGAGTTACTTTTGGCAGTTCTGTTTCAGAATGTGTGATGCTACATGTAACTTTTCCCTTATAATGGCTGAGAATGTTTGAGTGAATGAGATGGTAATTGTATAATTAACCTCTTATATTTGTAAAAGGAAAGACGCTTATTATATCCATGTTTGCAGGACTGCATTGCACTTTAGAAATTACAAAGTTCCTGTAATGTCTGGTGACTGTGTTACGCTCAAGAAAATTGCCAAAAAGCATTCATATAGATTTGCCTAGGATGCAATTTATCTTTGACGTTATGCGCTGGTTCTTTGCAACAATGGTTTAGGTTTATATGAACTACCTTCCAATAAGGAGCAATATGTGGCATAACCTACAGTGTCTAGTCAGCTGAATACATGGGAAGGCTCATGCTATTTGTCAGGGAAAATTCATGTTTTCTTTCATATGTGTATTCCACGTGCGAAAACATTGCTTGTGCAATAATGCTTGGTACCTGCTGCAGTAGATATTACTATTGTTTAATGGGAAAAGAGCACAAGAACATGATGATGATGATGATTTGATGGTGCTTGTGAAGCTGCCCCTGAGTAAGCATATGTGCCTATGATTTCACAATTTGGGGATCAAAACTTGAGAAAAGATATCACCCCAACCCACCAGATAAAATTGCACTTCATCACCAGTGAGGGGCGGGTGTTAGAATATCACTCTCCTCTCTTTCCCTTCACATTCCTCTCTGAATCTGTAATGGTACTGCGTAACTATGACAATGTTTAACCAGATGTAAAACACATGTTGTGCCTTTGTTTATTAACAGAGAATGAGGAAGATGGGGAGGCCTTCAATTACCAGGATGACTCTAGGGAAGTCCTGAGCTCTGACTTCAACTCCAGCAGAAAAATAAGACTCCAAAAAGTACCACATGAACAACAGGTTGCAAATGTTCAGCCTGAATCCACTAATTCTGGCCTATACAGATGGCACTGAAGAAATAGTCTTTTATGAAAAGCCTAAGACAGGGATACTCTCCATCTTTGTAAATGCTCCAGGCTATATCTTCAAGATAAATTCAAGAAGAAACCTTAGGAGGAGAGATCACCTGGTTTTCAGCATGTCACTACTGGCTAAGAGTGAACATTAAAGGTGCACTTGGAGTTGACCCTGTCACAGCTTATTATTAATATTGGCTGAAAGCAAAAGGAGAAGAAGAATAATACATAGAGCAAATTCCCAAAATGGATTGGTGATAATTAGGTGTGGTGATTCAGTTCCATCAGAAATTCTGTAGGGGAGATAGACTGAGAAGGAAGAATGCTGGGACATATTGGTTTTTTAGATCTTCCTCTACTGGAAAAGTAAAAACTAGTCCTAAGTGCCAACTTCATGAACAGTCAACTCACCATTGAAAAGACAGGGCTGTAAACTTTCTTCGAACTGTGACAGCAGGGAATAGCCTGACTTGGAAAATCATCATGGGAAAAACTGCAACCTGAGACTTGTCCAACACCCATCATAGGTGATAAAAGGATGTCTACAGATCAGTGGAGCAGAATGTCCCTTTGCTTGCCCCAAACTATGGCTTATCATGTGTTTCCCTCATTGACAGTAGAAGAAATGATAGAAGCTTAATGTGTTGTGGTGTAGGATAACTTATGGAGTAGAGATGTGAAGGAGGAGGGTTTGTTTTAGATTGATGTTTCTGTGGGGATTGGGTGATGTATTTAGGTTCATAATTATGTCAATGATATTACATATAAACTAACATTTTGAAATGTGAATGTTGACAATATGAAGCCGGAGTCTTCACCTGACAAAAGAACATTAATAAAAGATTAGTAGTAAGAGAACAGTTTTGAGATACATGTCTCTGTGATTGTCTTGTACACTGTTGAGAAAGAGATGCCCAACTGTTGTCAAGCATCTTCATGGTGACTGTTAACTCTACTGTTGTTGTTGGTTACAGATATTGTGAAGTTCTGTGTGGTTGTTGTCAAGTATCTTCCATGATGTATGACTTGTCTAACCTGTTGGTGTGATCATTCCTTTGTGAATGTTTGTCCAACTGTGGTCAAGATCTTCTCATGGTGATGTCTTGTACAACCGGTGTAAAGTACAGTTGTTGTTGTTTATGTTCACTACAATGGTTCAATTGTCAATGTGGTCATTTGTCCAAGTGTCTTGTGTCACTTGAAATATATTAAAGAGATCAGAATGAGGTTGGCGACCAGAGCACAGTCAGCTAGAAGATGACGAGAACTGCTTTCATTGGTTACATGTGGCTA
The DNA here is from genome assembly GCA_014155875.1 of Cepaea nemoralis. Taxonomy (NCBI): domain Eukaryota; kingdom Metazoa; phylum Mollusca; class Gastropoda; order Stylommatophora; family Helicidae; genus Cepaea; species Cepaea nemoralis. The sequence goes on from JACEFZ010013683.1 coordinate 17,716, forward strand.
ACTGCCAAGATCTCTATACAACCTAGAAGAGAAATCATCTATAAATAATTCTGTGTTGAACTTAAACTTGGGTCTAATTTCTCACAGTGGAAGTACTCGATGAGCCAAATTCTAAATGGTTTCTCTACAAAGGTTCTGCGAGAATAAATACTTATGCCTCTAGACAAAACTTGCTGTTACTAACCTGTATCTTTTATAGAGAGATATACTTTATAGAACTTCACTCATTGGTGCTTCTGTAATTCTCTATAAACCCACAAAAAACCTCACACACATGTACGAAGTAACATCCGTCGTCTCAGAGAAATGAAAGAGATTTGAATTTCCTGATTATGTGTTGTGTTATTACAAGCACAAAAATATGTACTTTTTAACTGGGAGTAAATTAGGAAATAATAAGTCATGGTTTTGTGAGTTAGTATTTAATCATCTAGGGAAGCCGATTGTCTGGACTTAGCTCAAGCTTATAGTAAACGAAAACAATATATGGAGCTAAATTCGATTCTCTTTATTATGAGTATATCAACTTAACTTTTCATCTTGGTATGCATTCGAGTTCGAATACAAATAGTCTATTATCCAGACTTACCTCAGTTTCTGTCCTCGTCTCTACCCACCATTCTTGATTCACTTCTAGAAGAATGTATTACTTATTAGTCCCCTGCCATATCAATATTTGGCTTAACCGTGGTGAATACTGTCGTAGTCTTTTGTGTATGTTTTCCTCGGGCAGATAGGGTAGGAACCTTCTGCAAAGAATAATGCATCAGAAGTTCTGACTAAGTTCTCCAATCCATTTCTTCTCATAACATGTCCAGAAAATTTTGACTGTCTACGTCTAATTTCTCTAATCAGTTTACGATGTTCATTTGTCTCCTGTAGTACTTGGTCATTGGTTTTTCTGTCTGTCCATGGTATTCTTTGCATTTTCCTCAGAAACCACATTTCTGCAGCCATCAGATGTTTTTCAGCTTGACTGCTCATTGTCCAAGTTTCACATCCATACAAAAGAACAGGCTCTATGTATCCCCTCAACTCTCTTTTTCTCGTTTCAATTGACATCTTTTTATTGGTCAGAATGTTTTTCATCTTGCTAAAGGCTACTTTCACCATGGCGATTCTTGTTCTAATCTCTTCAAGGAATCTCACATCAGATGTTATAACTGTTCCAAGATAATTGTACCGATTCACTTGTTGAAGAATATTTCCATTTACTTGTATATTACATTGTGGCACTTCTTTCTTCCTACTGACGACCATAACCTGAGTCTTTTTACAATTTAATTCTAACCCCAGTTGCTCACTGTGTACAAAAACCGCATCTAATAATTGTTGCAGGTCCTGCGCATTGTCTGCAATTAATACTGTATCATCTGCATATCTAATGTTATTGATGTTTCGTCCTCCAATGCTGATTCCATTTATATCCTCTACATTTCTGAAAATATTTTCACTGTACAGGGAAAAAAGATCTGGAGACATCACACATCCCTGCCTAACACCTCTCTTAATTGGCTGATACTGTCCCACTTCATTAACAATCCTTATTGCAGCTTGTTGTTTCCAATATATGTTTTTTATAAGTCTAATGTCTTTCCCATCAATTTGTAGATCTGCAAGCATATCCATAAGAAGCATGTATGAAGGAATAAAGAAAGCCTGCGGTCCAGTGATCAAAAGAAGTGCACCATTGAAAACCTTGACTGGAGAAATCATCACTGATAAGAAACAGCAGATGGACAGATGGGTAGAGCACTATTTGGAGCTTTACTCAAGTGAGACCAAACTAGCGGATGATGCCCTCAACGCCATAGAGGCTCTACCAACTCTTGACCACCTGGACACACTTCCCACCATAACAGAAGTTAAGTGTGCTATAAATGAACTTGCATCTGGCAAGGCTCCAGGTAAGGATGGGATTCCAATAGAGGTTATCAGGAGTGGGCAAGACACACTCACTATACAGATCCACCAGCTAATAGAGCTATGCTGGCGTGAAGGACAAGTCCCACAGGATTTCAAAGATTCAAGCATCATAACGCTGTACAAGAACAAGGGCGATCGGAGCGACTGCAACAACTATAGGGGTATCTCACTTCTGTGTATTGTTGGAAAAGTATTTGCCAGAATTGTTCTGCGCAGACTTCAAGTCCTAGGAGATCAAGTCTACCCCGAATCACAGTGTGGCTTTCGACAGAACCGGTCTACCACTGATATGATATTCTCATTGCGACAAATGCAAGAAAAATGCCGTGAACAGAATCAACCACTGTTTATTGCCTTCATCGACCTCACAAAGGCATTTGATTTGGTCAGTCGTGAGGGTCTGTTCAAGGCACTAAAGAAGATTGGCTGCCCACCAACTCTTCTGTCCATTGTGGAATCGTTCCACACAGGCATGAAGGGTATAATCAAGTTTGATGGTGCAACTTCTGAAGAATTTGAAATCAAGAGTGGAGTTAAGCAAGGTTGTGTACTAGCTCCCACCCTCTTTGGAATATACTTTTCACTTCTACTGAAATATGCATTTCATGATCAGGATGGTGGTATATACATTCACTCACGCTCAGATGGCGGCCTCTACAATGCTCAGAGATTGAAGGCTAAGACCAAAATTAGGAGGGTACTGATCAGAGAGTTGCTTTTTGCAGATGATGCTGCAGTTACGACCCACTCTGAGGAAGAATTGCAATGTCTACTATCTGCATTCTCCAATGCTTGTTCTGAATTTGGTTTAACAATTAGCAAAAAGAAGACACAGATTATGTCACAAGGTGCACATGGGGTACCATCAATCTTTATTGACGACGCCGAACTAGAGATAGTAGACCATTTTACATATCTAGGATCAGTGGTAAATAGCAAATTATCCCTAGATCAGGAAATCAACATCCGGATTGGTAAGGCAGCAACAACAATGAACAGGTTAAGAAAAAGAGTCTGGGAGAACAGGAAGCTTACTGCCAAAACAAAAGTCCTTGTCTATCAAGCCTGTGTCCTTAGTACTCTTCTCTATGGCAGTGAAACCTGGACAACTTACTCACACCAAGAGAACAACTTAAACAGCTTTCATATGCGGTGTCTGCGAAGAATTCTTGGTATTAAGTGGCAAGACAAAATCACAAATACTGAAGTATTGGAAAGATCAGGTTGCGTGACAGTTTATTCCATGCTCAGTCTTCGTAGACTTAGATGGATAGGACATCTTAGGAGGATGGATGATGGTAGAATACCAAAGGATATCTTTTTTGGTGAATTACAGATGGGTAAGAGATCTCAGGGTCGGCCTCTACTACGATACAAAGATGTGTGTAAGCGGGACATGATTGATACAGGCATTGATAATGCACATTGGGAGCAAGTCGCCGCTGAACGTGTTGCATGGAGGGCAAATATCAGAAATGGAATAAAGTCAAAGGAGAAAATTATTGCAGAAAAGTCACACACCAAGCGTTTGAGACGTAAGATGGTGCATGATGGTGGAAATGACCACGTGTTCACATGCACCCACTGTGAACGGACATTTACAGCGCAAATTGGCCTTATCAGTCACACTCGCTACCGCCATAGGTAAAAGTTATTATGCCTTTTTAAAGCACAAACTATCGTCTGTCAAGACGGCAAGGTGCCAATGGAAGCATATCCACCATGCTGACATGTCTAATGCTATCAAAAGCCTTTGTATAGTCAATAAAGCAAAGAAGTATATCCTTGTTTACTTCTATAGCACGTTCAATAACTGTTCGCAGCATATACACAGCATTTACTGTACCCTTTCCTTCTACAAACCCGCATTGTTCTTCCCCTATTTCAGGTTGTATCTTCTTCCTCATTCTTTGCATGATAATTCTTAGCAAATCTTTGTGATGTGACTCATTATACTAATTGTTCTATGCTGATCACATTCCAAGGTTCCTTTGGGAATTTCTTTTTGGGATTGCCCAAATAAATTTTAGGAGGAGAGATCACCTGGTTTTCAGCATGTCACTACTGGCTAAGAGTGAACATTAAAGGTGCACTTGGAGTTGACCCTGTCACAGCTTATTATTAATATTGGCTGAAAGCAAAAGGAGAAGAAGAATAATACACAGTTCAAATTCCCAAAATGGATTGGTGATAATTAGGTGTGGTGATTCAGTTCCATCAGAAATTCTGTAGGGGAGATAGACTGAGAAGGAAGAATGCTGGGAAATATTGGTTTTTTAGATCTTCCTCTACTGGAAAAGTAAAAACTAGTCCTAAGTGCCAACTTCATGAACAGTCAACTCACCATTGAAAAGACTGGGCTGTAAACTTTCTTCGAACTGTTACAGCAGGGAATAGCCTGACTTGGAAAATCATCATGGGAAAAACTGCAACCTGATACTTGTCCAACACCCATCATAGGTGATAAAAGGATGTCTACAGATCAGTGGAGCAGAATGTCCCTATGCTTGCCCCAAACTATGGCTTATCGTGTGTTTCTCTCATTGACAGTAGAAGAAATGATAGAAGCCTAAAGTGTTGTGGTGTAGGATAACTTATGGAGTAGAGATGTGAAGGAGGAGGGTTTGTTTTAGATTGATGTTTCTGTGGGGATTGGGTGATGTATTTAGGTTCATAATTATGTCAATGATATTACATATAAACTAACATTTTGAAATGTGAATGTTGACAATATGAAGCCGGGGTCTTCACCTGACCAAAGAACATTAATAAAAGATTAGTAGTAAGAGAACAGTTTTGAGATACATGTCTCTGTGGTTGTCTTGTACACTGTTGAGAAAGAAATGCCCAACTGTGGTCAAGCATCTTCATGGTGACTGTTACTCTACTGTGGTTGTTGGTTACAGATATTGTGGAAGTTCTGTGTGGTTGTTGTCAAGTATCTTCCATGATGTATGACTTGTCTAACCTGTTGGGGTGATCATTCTTTGTGAATGTTTGTCCAACTGTTGTCAAGATCTTCTCATGTTGATGTCTTGTTCAACCGGTGTAAAGTACAGTTGTTGTTGTTTATGTTCACTACAATGGTTCAATTGTCAATGTGGTCATTTGTCCAAGTGTCTTGTGTCACTTGAAATGATATTAAAGAGATCAGAATGAGGTTGGCGACCAGAGCACAGTCAGCTAGAAGATGACAGAACTGCTTTCATTGGTTACAGTGGCTAACTGCCAAGATCTCTATACAACCTAGAAGAGAAATCATCTATAAATAATTATGTGTTGAACTTAAACTTGGGTCTAATTTCTCACAGTGGAAGTACTCGATGAGCCAAATTCTAAATGGTTTCTCTACAAAGGTTCTGCGAGAATAAATATCAATACCTCTAGACAAAACTTGCTGTTACTAACCTGTAACTTTTTTTTAGAGAGATATACTTTATAGAACTTCACTCATTGGAACTTCTGTAATTCTCTATAAACCCACAAAAAACCTCACACACATGTACGAAGTAACATCCGTCGTCTCAGAGAAATGAAAGAGATTTGAATTTCCTGATTATGTGTTGTGTTATTACAAGCACAAAAATATGTACTTTTTAACTGGGAGTAAATTAGGAAATAATAAGTCATGGTTTTGTGAGTTAGTATTTAATCATCTAGGGAAGCCGATTGTCTGGACTTAGCTCAAGCTTATAGTAAACGAAAACAATATATGGAGCTAAATTCGATTCTCTTTATTATGAGTATATCAACTTAACTTTTCATCTTGGTATGCATTCGAGTTCGAATACAAATAGTCTATTATCCAGACTTACCTCAGTTTCTGTCCTCGTCTCTACCCACCATTCTTGATTCACTTCTAGAAGAATGTATTACTTATTAGTCCCCTGCCATATCAATATTTGGCTTAACCGTGGTGAATACTGTCGTAGTCTTTTGTGTATGTTTTCCTCGGGCAGATAGGGTAGGAACCTTCTGCAAAGAATAATGCATCAGAAGTTCTGACTAAGTTCTCCAATCCATTTCTTCTCATAACATGTCCAAAAAATTTTGACTGTCTACGTCTAATTTCTCTAATCAGTTTACGATGTTCATTTGTCTCCTGTAGTACTTGGTCATTGGTTTTTCTGTCTGTCCATGGTATTCTTTGCATTTTCCTCAGAAACCACATTTCTGCAGCCATCAGATGCTTTTCAGCTTGACTGCTCATTGTCCAAGTTTCACATCCATACAAAAGAACAGGCTCTATGTATCCCCTCAACACTCTTTTTCTCGTTTCAATTGACATCTTTTTATTGGTCAGAATGTTTTTCATCTTGCTAAAGGCTACTTTCGCCATGGCGATTCTTGTTCTAATCTCTTCAAGGCATCTCCCATCAGATGTTATAACTGTTCCAAGATAATTGTACCGATTCACTTGTTGAAGAATATTTCCATTTACTTGTATATTACATTGTGGCACTTCTTCCTTCCTACTGACGACCATAACCTGAGTCTTTTTACAATTTAATTCTAACCCCAGTTGCTCACTGTGTACAACAACCGCATCTAATAATTGTTGCAGGTCCTGCGCATTGTCTGCAATTAATACTGTATCATCTGCATATCTAATGTTATTGATGTTTCGTCCTCCAATGCTGATTCCATTTATATCCTCTACATTTCTGAAAATATTTTCACTGTACAGGGAAAAAAGATCTGGAGACATCACACATCCCTGCCTAACACCTCTCTTAATTGGCTGATACTGTCCCACTTCATTATCAATCCTTATTGCAGCTTGTTGTTTCCAATATATGTTTTTTATAAGTCTAATGTCTTTCCCATCAATTTGTAGATCTGCAAGCATATCCACCATGCTGACATGTCTAATGCTATCAAAAGCCTTTGTATAGTCAATAAAGCAAAGAAGTATATCCTTGTTTACTTCTATAGCACGTTCAATAACTGTTCGCAGCATATACACAGCATTTACTGTACCCTTTCCTTCTACAAACCCGCATTGTTCTTCCCCTATTTCAGGTTGTATCTTCTTCCTCATTCTTTGCATGATAATTCTTAGCAAAATCTTTGTGATGTGACTCATTATACTAATTGTTCTATGCTGATCACATTCCAAGGTTCCTGATTTCTTTGGGATTGCAATAAATATAGAGTTACATAATTCAGGAGGTATATCTCCAGTATCATATAATGTGTTCAGAAGTCTGGTGACTTGATCTAGTCCAAATTCTTCTAAAGCTTTAATCATTTCTGATGTGATGTTATCTGCACCGGGGGCCTTGCCAGCTTTCATATGCTTAAGAACATTTCGAACCTCCATCTCCAAAATTGGCGGTCCTTCATTATTAAATCTAATATCATACTGTTCGTCTCTGTTATCATCATAAAGGTGTTTCACATAATCTGTCCATACCTGTAGAATCTGGTCTTTTTCTATTATGATTTTGTCATCTTCAGTCTTTAGACACCCTGTTGATGTACTTGTTCTTTTATTAGTAAGTTCCTGAATTTTTTTGTTAACTAATTTGGTATTTTGACTGTTGTGTTGGCTTTCAATTTCTAAGCACTTTTCCTCAAGCCATGCTTCTTTTGCCTCCTTACATAATGTTCTGACTTGTCTGTGAATTTCTTCGTATTTGACAGAATTATTTTTGTTGAGTCTTCTTGTTTCCATGAGGTGTAAAATTTCTTCAGTCATCCATTTCTTACGACCCACCTTCTTTAATTTTGGAATAGTTGTTTCTGCAGCCACATTGATTGAATTCTTCAACGTTTCTCATTGATCATCCATATCCTGGAATAGGATCTCTAGATCAGACAACATTTCAAATCTGTTCTGTACTTCTATGTTGAATTTGTTTTGTATTTCCTTGTCATTACTCAATGTACACAAATCATATTTAGTGTTTCCTGTTATATACTTGAGTTTCTTCAACTTTATCCTCAATGTTCCTGTGAGTAATCTGTGGTCACTATAACAATCAGCACTGGGAACTGTTTTTGCTATTGTTAATGCGTTTCTAAATCTTCTGCTAATCAGAATGTAGTCAATCTGGTTTCTAATCCTGCTATCAGGACTCCTCCATGTCCATAATCTTCTAGGGTGTTGTTTGAACCAGGTGTTTCCTACAATCATTTCCTGTTCTTTTTCCCACTCTACGAGTCTGTATCATCTTTCATTTCTCTCTCCTAAACCATAGTTTCCTACTGTGTATCTATCTCCTTGATTTCCTACTTTTGCATTGAAGTCCCCTATTATGATGTTTATTTCTGAATTTTTACATTTCTTTAAGGAAGACTCTATGTCATTATAAAATTCTTCTACACTATCTTCACTGGATTCTCCTGTTGGGGCATATACTTGAATAATATTAATGCTAAAAGGTCTGCCACTTAATTTAACTAGTAGAACTCTGTCCGACACGGCCCAATATCCTTGAATAGATTTTGATGTTTTCCGGCCCAGAATAATTGCCACTCCCCTATGACGATCTTCACCTCCAGAATAAATAGTCTTGAAATCTTCCTCTATCTTGATGCCTGCTCCTGTCCATCTCGTTTCGCACATACCTAAAATATTAATTTTTTCCCTTTCAATGTCTTGTTTTATGTTCTCTAATTTTCCGTCGTTGTTTAACGTCCTAACGTTCCAAGTTGCTAATTTTAAAGTCTCTGTCCTTGTCTTTAAGCGAATCATGATATATTAGGCACTTTTAAAGAGGTAGTTTGCCGTTGCTTTCCTCTATGGCAGTGACCTTTCTGGTCGATGACCGCAGCCATTGACTCAAGACGAGTTCCTCTGCCTGCCGTCGTGTAACTCGAGGCCATGACCCACAAATATCTGTCGGCTGCCCTCAAAATTACATCCACCACCTACCTTCCGTGGCTTCTTTTGAAAACTTCCAATAAAAGGAACACAATATAACATCACATAATCCACAGGGACACAACTATTCACAGGGAATCCAAAGGAAATCACACGAAATCCAATGAAAAACACTAAATAGCGTCCCTCCGAAAAGTAACGCTTCATCTTGTCGCCATTGTACCGGAACAAACATCGGGAAACATAAAAAAAAATACCTTGTCTTGGGGACGTAAAATACAAGTACCTCTGAACTATGAATGTCGTTCGCCTAATGGCGAGGGACACTATTATAGGGAAAGTTAATCCACACACAAAATTTAATCAAATGCTACTAGAAGTATAGTCTACGCTTGAGTTTAAAGCCAGCGAGCGCAACAACACAAACACAACATCTGCACTTTATCTGGCAAACGTACAGAGGCGGCCATCCACACTGCTAACGCGAATCACCACATCACTGTCCACTAACACTGGCAGACATCCACACTGCTAGAACTAATCACCACATCACTGTCCACTCACACTGGCAGACATCCACACTGCTAGAACTAATCACCACATCACTGTCCACTAACACTGGCAGACATCCACACTGCTAGAACTAATCACCACATCACTGTCCACTAACACTGGCAGACATCCTCACTGCTAGAACTAATCACCACATCACTGTCCACTAACACTGGCAGACATCCACACTGCTAGAACTAATCACCACATCACTGTCCACTAACACTGGCAGACATCCACACTGCTAGAACTAATCACCACATCACTGTCCACTCACACTGGCAGACATCCACACTGCTAGAACTAATCACCACATCACTGTCCACTCACACTGGCAGACATCCACACTGCTAGAACTAATCACCACATCACTGTCCACTCACACTGGCAGACATCCACACTGCTTGAACTAATCACCACATCACTGTCCACTCACATTAGCAGACATCTACACTGCTAACGTGAATCACCACATCACTGTCCACTAACACTGGCAGACATGCCTTGGTGGAACATAGTGGGCCGAAAGGAACATACTGGGACTAAGAGGACTTTATAAACAATAAGATCCATTAAAACAAGATGAGTCAGTTTTAGTAGGCAGCAGCAAGGAGCCAATCTGAACTAACCATTGTGGTTGTGACAACCATTGTCTGCATACTATTACTGATCATTGCGTTCTTGAAAAATGGGAGCCATTCTACCCTGAACTCTACAAACAGCCCGAGTAAAGTCACGTCAGGTATAAATAGACCGGGTACTGTCACGACAGGTAAAAATATCCCTGGTACAGTCACGCCAAGTACAAACAGCCCGTGTACAATCGCACCAGGTACAAACAGCCCTGGTACAGTTAAGCCAGCTGCGACGGTTCTCAACATGGCGGCCTGGTGGACACTCAGAGCAAGATCCGTAGCTAACTATAAGTCATAGCAGATGCCACCTGTTTGAACACTATCTCAGTACAGACTAAATGTCCCCCCCCCCCCCCCCCAACCACTAAAAAAGGACACGAAACAAAAATAATAATCATAATGTCAAACGATGACCAGTATAATAAACATTCCCCTATGTATGATACGTTACACCTACCCAAGGTAATTATAATTGCCATGTCAAAAGTCACTTGTAGTGAGTCATGTATTTTTGCACAATTTCCACTTGTTTTAGTGTATATTATTCTGTTGTTGTCTCTGATTAGCTTCATCGGTGATGTATGAATGAAATAATGTATGAGTGGAAAGGGATAAGAAGGGCAGAATATCAGACTGGCCTGCGTGAATAATTCTTCTCCCTCTGAAAACCCTCGTTCGTTCCTTCGTCCGTTCATAGCGAAGCCTGAAGACAAACACAAAACACCACAGCTAGAAAATGCTAACTGAAAACCTGCTGTATTGACGTAAGTAAAACAAAAACAAAACATATCAATGCATAGTATTTGCACTTCATTGTGCAAATTCATTGTTCAATTCTTCATCAAGAAGAAGTGGTCATGCGAATGACACACAGGAACGTGGGACTTTTGGGTTGGCTCTGCCCCCTGGGGGAACCGCGAGCAGTTATTTTTTTATTTGTGTGTGTGTGTGTGTGTGTGTGTGTGTGTTAAAGGCCTTTTGTCTAAGATAAAAGTGTAGATTATGGTCGTCACTGGGAAGAAGGAAATACCGCAATGTAATATACATGTAAATGGACATATTCTTCAACAAGTAAATCGGTACAGTTATCTCGGAACAGTCATAACATCAGATGGGAGATGCCTTGAAGAAATTAGAACAAGTATTGCCATTGGGAAGGTACCTTTTGCAAGATGAAAAACATACTGACCAATAAAAAGATATAAATTGAAACGAGAAAAAGGGTGTTAAAGTGCTACATCGAACCTGTAATTTTGTATGGATGTGAAGCGTGGACAATGAGCAAACAAACTGAAAAACATCTGATGACTGTGGAAATGTGGTTTCTGAGGAAAATGCAAAGAATACCATGGACAGACAGAAAAACCAATGAACAAATACTTCAAGAAACAAATGAAGATCGTAAACTGATAAGAGACATTAGACGTAGACAGTCAAAATTTTTAGGACATGTTATGAGAAGAAATGAATTGGAGAATTTGATGACAACTGGCAAGATCGAAGGGAAGAGACCAAGGGGAAAACCTAGAAGTAAATTCCTGGATGGCTTGTCAACGTGGCATGGTCGAGGCAGAAATACGGAGCTGATCCACGACTCTGGTGATCGAATGAGCTGGCAAAACATGACCGTCCACGCTTACCGGCGTGACACATGATGGATCGATGGATTTTGCCAGGGTGCATAGGCAGTCACTGAACTGCAAACTCAAATCACCAAATCACTATCTACTAACACTTGCAGACAGGTTTTTGTGGACCACAGTGAGCCGAACGGGACACAGTGGTACTAATAGGCCTTAACAATTTCTTTAAAAGAAAAGGAAGGACGATATTAACAGGACTCGACCTAAACATATTCAAAAGACAAATTACTTTCTTCTCACAGCCAGAAGGAAGGATGCCAAATTTGTCAAGATTAAGAAGAGTAAGGACAATGTCAAGTTCAAGGTGCTTTGCAGTAGATAGTTGTACGCACTGGTGATCCAGGGCAGAGACAGGGCCCAGAAGCTGAGACAGTCATTGTCACCTGGTCTGGCAGTCAAAGAACGTAAGTGAAATCAATAAATGAAGAAAACCCGGCTTATAAATGTTTTCCTTTTAACTGGAACTAAACTTGGAAAGAAGACGACAAAGTTTTAGTGAGTTAATTTTTAATTATCTAGAGAGACAAATGTCTTGTCTTGGCTTAAGTTCATAGTAAACAAAGAAATAATTGGAGCCAATACGATTTGCTTTCTTATTAGTGTGTCAGTCAAATTTCTTACCTGGGTATACATTCAGTTGCGAATACAAATAATGTTTTTATCTGCTAGTCATACCTTACCTTCGATCCACCTGCCTACCTAACATTCTTGAATCACCTCTAGAAAATGCATTTCTTATTAGCCCTTTGCCATATCAGTATTTGACTCCACCGTGTTTTATATTGTCAATTGTAGACTTTTGAGGATATTTTCCTCTAGCAGAGAGGGAAGTGCCTTCTGCAAAGGACATTGCTGCATGATGATTATGTTTTTCACACTGGTTAAAGTCATTAGTTTCATCACTACCTAGAAAAAAAGTATTATTATTGACATCATCCTCATACCCTTCTCATGAATGTCGCAAGAGGCCACTAAAGATTGCTGGCGTTAAATTGGCTATTCCATTTCTTTGAAAAGTGTAGAAATAAAGTCTAATCAATCTCACAAAGGGCTTGGAGTAAGTTCCTTGAGGCCTATGATCAATTGTCGGCCTGACGCTGATCACGCCATCCACCAAGTGCGGATTAGTCTTCAAAATATGGGTCCAGCACCATGTGCGATAGGTGCCTTAACTGTGTTAAAGAATCATTGTTTTTATTTAATTAGCTGATCCATTAGGAGATGAAAGAAAGAAGTAGACGAGGAAGAAGGAGAAAAATCGACAATCCATTGGGTGATGTGGTCTATAATTCGCCTTCCGTCTTTGCTCCCCATAACATTTCCTGATACATGTGTGGGTTTCCTTAATTATCACGTGTCCATGTCTTGATTCGGACACAGCATGTGTAGATTAGACAACATTGTGTTTACAAATTTATCAACATTAAAGTTATAATGGGAAATAGAACTATTTCATATAAGGGACATAACTGAAATACGACTTAACGCTTTAATATCGATATTTATCATTTTTGTTGTAATAAAACATAATTGCTGGGAAACTTTAAGAAAAGCACATTCCTTTATACAATACTGCAAGATCCAGGCACCTACTGTATTTTTTTATCACAAAGTATTTATACCATTTAAAAAAAACTTTCTGTCTTCTTCTGTATGGACAAAATTATAAAGCATTTTCTCTAAAAGTAAATATCATACATGAATGTTATTTGGCATATACTTACAGCGCCTTTTTTCATGGTATTTGGTATTTTATGGCAGGCACATACACGTGTGCCTTTTAACTTGAAATAAATTGGGAAAGCAATAGGCATGGTTTAGTGAGTTAGTATTTAACCGCTAGGCTAACCGATTGTCTTGTCTTAGCCCAAGCTAATAGTACACAAAGAAATATTTGTAAGTAAATACGATCGTTTATGCAAAATGAGCTAGAACCACATACTACTTCTACGGTGATGTGAGGAGAAGAGCGCAACCCTGATTGCGTAGGACCAATGAAGAAGAATAAGAGAGAGAGAGAGAGAGAGAGAGAGAGAGAGAGAGAGAGAGAGAGAGAGAGAGAGAGACAGAGAGACAGACAGAGAGAGAGAGACAGACAGAGAGAGAGACAGAGAGAGAGAGAGAGAGAGACAGAGAGAGAGAGACAGACAGAGAGAGACAGAGAGAGAGAGAGAGAGAGAGAGAGAGAGAGACAGAGAGAGAGAGAGAGAGAGAGAGAGAGAGAGAGAGAGAGACAGAGAGAGAGAACCTCTCACCGCCCTCGGTTAACTAGAATAGTTAAGAAATAAGTTAAAAAGATTCAGGAACTGGGCCGACAGGGATTCCAGACAAAGAATTACTCCAGGGCTTGTTCTAACAACAATGATTGTATAATTAGAGTCTACCAACTAAACGACAAAGTAAATATAGCACATGTATAATTTCGTTTGTTAAACTTCTAAAGGCAACAATCATATGCAGACATATAGCATCAACAATATCTCCTAGAGGTTATACAGGAGTGTGCATAAATCCAATAACAAACAGAGCAGCCACCATACAGGCATCAGTTAAGAATGTAGAATTCAGCCAAGCTAGGCAACGGCAAAAATATAAGTACGCACATGCAAAACTAAAATGACATTAAAGACAAGTACAAGACAAGTAAAAACTTGTAACTTGTAGGTTTGCGAAAAATTTACAGGTGATTTACTTCATGAACTCTACGCCATTGAAGAGGAAGAAGAAGAAGAAGAAGAAGAAGAAGAAGAAGAAGAAGAAGAAGAAGAAGAAGAAGAAGAAGAAGAAGAAGAAGAAGAAGAAGAAGAAGAAGAAGAAGAAGAAGAAGAAGAAAAGAAGAAGAAGAAGACTGTGGCGTGCAGAGGTTCTTTGATGCCCGGGGTCAACCCCTTGATTGGATCCCCCTAAATTGTTCTTTCCCTAATTCATTCTCCCTCCCCTCCCGGTGCACTGTCCTGCTCTCTCTCCCTTTCGCCCAGGACATTTTTGAGAATTGCACATTGCCGTATGGTACTTTTAGCCTATTTTGACGATCGGAAACCGAATTGTAGACTGTGTATTTTATGCTTAGGAAGTTCGGCTACTATTACTAATCATAGTATAACCTGTATGGAAAACATGACATAAAAACTGTATTCAAATTAAATATATATGTAATAATTCAGCACTCAGTCTCAGCCGTCAGCCACATACCCACATTTACTAAGATCGATTCCCTAAATTCGATCTCCTGTAAAAAAAAACTTGAACTACTTCACTTTTTACTTCCCTGGTGATGAATTCTTGTTCAATAATGATTAAAGCAAGATTAGTCAGTCTTTCTTGTGACATAGAAGACCTGAGGTGTGTTTTTATTAATTTTAGTTTTGAAAATGACCTTTCACAACTTGCGATTGAAAATCCTATGGTCAGTAGTAGTTTATATGCAACGCACATCGTGGGAAACACATCCCTTCCAAACTGTAATCACAACACTAGAACATCTTTAGGATCCGGCGGAACTGTATTACCTCCAGCTTGAAAGAGCATCACAAAGTAAATTATTTTGTCATATAACTGAACGGCCTTCACATCATTATCATAATCGCGTCCAAAGTCCGAACGTCTGTAATTTCTCTATTTCTTTTTCATCTGCAATTGCGACTGCGACTGAATGTAAATTCAAAAGAAATGCAGATCGGTCTCTGAGTTCTTGAAGGCGAACAGTGCGGTCTTCAATTTCCGCTTTTAATCTGTTCATGATCTCTACCATTACTCTATTCATTTCTTGCTGTGCCGTCAATCCACTATCATCTCGTGCTGATTTTCCAGCCATCATTCTTCTTCTCCTTGTTCGTTCAGTTGTAATTCCCCATTTCTCACAATATTCGTCTGCTGAATGTATTGTATTGTGGATAATTTCGTCATTTTTCAAACTCAAGATTTGCACATTCCCCTTTAGATCACAAGAAGCTTCATGGAACCCCATTGTCGGATCCTGCAAACATTTTTGTCACTTTCTCTATTGACGCTAAAATCGGGTACGAAAAATCTAATAACGATATAAACGAAAATTGTTGAATAGAGTTCAGAAGCGAGCCTGCATCGCATTTGGTTTCCCTAGAAAATTCTTCTTCCTGAAGGTGTTCAAGGCTGATAATAATGTTGTCCAACTCCGCGTGGATTATTTGCACAGAGTCATGGCGAGAACCCCATCGTGTATCACATTGTCTTTTGACAGTTCGAGAGGTAAATGATTTTAAGACCTCCCAACGGGAGGTAGATGAAGAAAAAAAAAGTAAATGGCTTTTCCACAACTCCAAAAAAATTTAACGACAGCAGGTTCCATCTCACTTGCATGGACACAGGCCAAATTGAGGCTGCGGTTCTCGCAATTCACAAATACAGCTTTTGGGTTAATGTCAAGAATTCTCTGTTGGACAGCTACCCTCACTCCAGTCATAACTGCAGCATTATCATATGCTTGGCCACGACAGTCATTGATGGCAATGTTATCTTCTTCTAATTGTTTAAGAATTTCCGTTACCAAGCTTAATGCATCTTTCTTGTTGACTTGGAAATACCTCCTTTATTTCTACCTTTATATTGTCATCATCAATATGAACATATCGTAGAATTTATACTGTTATTAGTACTTAAACTACGGCATACGATTCGTATGACACGAAATTAGTCCGTCAATACAAGCGCAAGAGATGTCACTGGGCCAAAGCCAATCGCCTAATTGGATTCTCTTCCCCCCCCCTCCCCCCTCAGGCTGGACGCCCGGGGCCGACGCACTCCTGCACCTCCCTTTGCACGCCACTGGAAGAAGAAGAAGAAGAAGAAGAAGAAGAAGAAGAAGAAGAAGAAGAAGAAGAAGAAGAAGAAGAAGAAGGAGGAGGAGGAGGAGGAAGAGGAGGAGGGGAAGTAGGAGGAGGAGAAGCAGCAGCAACAGCAGCAGCAGCAGATGCAGCAGCGGGAGGAGGGAGAGGAGGATAAGGAAAAGAGCAAGACATTAAGCAGTAGATGGGTGATGTGGTCTATATTTTGACGGAATACTTTGCTTCCCAGAATATTTCCAGGTACATATATTACTCTCGGTTGACGTGGAAGCCCTGGCAATTTGCTAAAACAATCCTATGGGAGACTGGAACACGTGACCATCGAGTATGTAGGGAAATGTACTAACCGCTGCGCTATAGTGGAGTCCACAGTTATCAATCATGTGCCCATGTCTTAACCCTTCACAGCGAGTAGATTAGACAAATCTGTGTTACACATTTAGAAACAATAACTATATAATGGGACATAATACTATTTCCTACATGGGACATAATAGCCTTATATAAGATAATTATTGCTTTCATTTAACATTTATTAGCTTTTTTGTAATAAAAGATAATTACATAGAAGTATTTAAGAAACACAATTTCTGAACCTTACTCTACAGCGATGTTTTCTTAATCTACAACTTTGACATGTAACTTTAATTCTTTATTACCTCTTAAATAATATTCTAAAGCATTTTGGCTTCTTATAAATATAGTATACTTATGTTATTTGGCGTTTAATTTCACTAATGAAACGGAACTGATTCTTTAATCTTTTGCAGGCACATAAATGTGTGCCTTTAAACTGGACATAAATTAGGAAACCAAAGACGAGAACCAAGTAGGTGGGTGTTGTCGGAAAGTATGGTACCAGATACGGTACCTCACTGGAAAGAATGCGAGGAAGATGAGAGTTACACAACACTGTATCTGCACATATCCCATCTGTGGAAATGAATTCGCGAAGAGAAATGCTGTCTCATTTGGAGATGTAGCAGAAGTTCCAAAACTGTTGCAGAAGGTGCCTGGGTTTACTCGACCACTGTTGCTGCACAAGTGCTAAATGTCATTCATCGTTTCGGAGAAATGATAGAGATTTAAATCTCCTGATTGTTTTTGTTTATTATTAATTGCAGCCACACAAATGTGTGTCTTTTAATTAACACTAAATTAGGAAAGAGAACAACATTGTTTAATGAGGTAGTATTTAATCATCTAAGGAAGCCGATTATCTGGTCTTAGATCAAGCTTATAGTCAACGAAACAATAATAATTGGAGTTACATATGGTTCTCTTTATTATTAGTATATCGATTACAATTTTCACGTTGGTACACATTCGAGTTCGAATACAATTAGAGAGTCTATCAGCCAGTAATACCTCACTTTCTGTCTTCTCCATTCTCGATTCACTTCTAGAAGAATGCATTACTTATTAACCCACTGCCATATCAATATTTGACTCCGCCGTTTTGAATACTGTCAGTTGTAGGCCTTTGAGGATGTTTTTCTTCGGGCAGATACGGGAGATACGTTCTGCAAAGGACGTTACTGCATGGTAATGATGTTTTCCACACTGATGAAATTCATTAGTTCCATCATCACCCAGATAAATGTTGATTGACTCTAGTTTTGTAAGGATATATACTACAAGTCTAATTAATTACGGTCAATGTGGTGTGTGTGTGTGTGTGTGTGTGTGTGTGTGTATGTGCGCGCGCGTGTGTGTGTGTGCGTGTGTGTATGTTTGTGGTTTTTGAGTGACGCAACTGTTGTTGGGGGCGTTTGCATACAGCCCCTCTGCAATACGTCTGGTATCATATGGCGGTGACCTACCAGTTTACAAAGTGCCAAATCATTTTCATTTCTTCCACTATGAAGAATTGCCCCGAACCTGCGACTAAATGTAAATTCAAAGAAATGCAGATCGGTCCGGGTTCTTGAAGGCGAACAGTGCGGTCTTCAATTTCCGTTTGTAATCTGTTTATGATCTCTACCATTACTCTATTCATTTCTTGCTGTGCCGTCAATCCACTATCATCTCGTGCTGATTCTCCAGCCATCATTCTTCTTCTCCTTGTTCGTTCAATTGCAATTCCCCATTTCTCACAATATTCGTCTGCTGAATGTCATTGCATTGTGGATAATTCGTCATTTTTCAAACTCAAGATTTGCACAAGCCCCTTTAGATCACAAGAAGCTTCATGGAACCCCAATTGTCGGATCCTGCAAACAGTTTTGTCACTTTCTCTATTGACGCTAAAATCGGGTACGAAAAATGTAATAACGATATAAACGAAAATTGTTGAATAGAGTTCAGAAGCGAGCCTGCATCGCATTGGTTTCCCTAGAAAATTCTCTTCCTGCAAGGTGTTCGAGGCTGGCAATAATGTTGTCCAACTCCGCGTGGATTATTTGCACAGAGTCATGGCGAGAACCCATCGTGTATCACATTGTCTTTTGACAGTTCGAGAGGTAAATGATTTTAGAGACCTCCCAACGGGAGTAGATGAAGAAAAAAAAAATAGTAAATGGCTTTTCCACAACTCCAAAAAAATTTAACGACAGCAGTTCCATCTCACTTGCATGGAACACAGGCCAAATTGAGGTTGTGGTTCTCGCAATTCATCAAACACAGCTTTTGGGTTATGTCAAGAATTCTCTGTTGACAGCTAACCCTCGACTCCAGTCATAACTGCAGCATTATCATATGCTTGGCCACGACAGTCATTGATGGCAATGTTATCTTCTTCTAATTGTTTAAGAATTTCCGTTACCAAGCTTAATGCATCTTTCTTGGTTGACTTGAAATATCCCATAAATACCTCCTTTATTTCTACCCTTTCTATTGTCTCATCAATATGAACATATCGTAGAATTTATACTGTTATTAGTAATTAACACTGCGGCATACGATTCGTATGATACGAAATTAGTCCGTCAATACAAGCGCAAGAGATGTCACTGGGGCCAAAGCCAACTCGCCTATTGGATGCTCCCCCCCCCCCCCCCCCCCTCCCCCCAGGCTGGCGCCCGGGGCCGACGCACTTCCTGCACCTCCCTTTGCACGCCACTGTAAGAAGAAGAAGAAGAAGAAGAAGAAGAAAAGAAGAAGACGAAGAAGAAGAAGTAGGAAGAAGGAGGAGGAGGGGAAAGGAGGAGGCAGCAAGCAGCAACAGCAACAGCAGCAGCAGAAGATGCAGCAGCGGGAGGAGGAAGATGAGGATAAGGAAAAGAGCAAGACATTGAGCAGTAGATGGGTGATGTGGTCTATATTTTGACGGCATACTTGCTTCCCAGAATATTTCCAGGTACATATATAACTCTCGGTTGGACGTGGAAGCCCTGGACAATTTGCTTAAAACTATCCTATAGGAGACTGGAAACACGTGACCATCGAGTCTGTATGGGAAACGTACTAACCGTGAAGTCCACAGTTATCAATCATGTGCCCATGCCTTAATCCTTCACCGCAAATGTAGATTAGACAAAACTGTGTTACACATTTAGCAACATAAAGATATAATGGGAAATAATACTATTTCGTACAAGGGACATAATAATCTTATATAAGACAATTATTGCTTTCATTTAACATTTTAGGTATTATATAATAAAAGATAATTGCTAAGGAATATTTAAGAAACAAGATTTTCCAAGCTTAGGCAACAGGCCCTTTTCTTAATCTAAACTTCTATATGTACGTTTTATTCTTCATTACCTCTTAAATAATATCCTAAAGTATTTTGTTTCCTAGTAAATATTATTATCTATTTTTGGCGATTAATTTCACTGATAAATAGGCTCTTGCTTCTTTAATCTTTTGCAGGCACATAAGTGTGTGCCTTTAAACTGGAAATAAATTAGGAAACCAAAGGCGAGAACCAAGTAGGTGGGTGTTGTTGGAAAGTATGGTACCAGATACGGTACCTCACTTAGAAAGAATGCGAGGAAGATGGAAGTTACACTAACACTGTACCTGCACATATCCCATCTGTGGAAATGAATTCACGAAGAGAAAGGCTGCCTCATTTGGAAATGTAGCAGAAGTTCAAAACTGTTACAGAAGGTACCTGGGTTTACTCGACCACTGTTGCTGCACAAGTACGAAATGTCATCCGTCATCGTTTCAGAGAAATGAAATAGATTTAAATCTCTTGAATTGTTTTTTTTTTTAATATTAATTGCAGCCACATAAATGTGAGTCTTTAATTAAAACTAAATTAGGAGGATAGAAACATTGTTTAATGAGGTAGTATTTAATCATCTAAGGAAGCCGATTATCTGGTCTTAGATGAAGCTTATAGTCAACGAAACAACAATACTTGGAGTTACATATGGTTCTCTTATTATTAGTATATCGATTAAACTTTTCACGTTGGTACTACATTCGAGTTCGAATACAATTAGTGAGTCTATGAGCCAGTAATACCTCACTTTCTGTCTTCTCCATTCTCGATTCACTTCTAGAAGAATGCATTACTTATTAACCCACTGCCATATCAATATTTGACTCCGCCGTTTTGAATACTGTCAGTTGTAGGCCTTTGAGGATGTTTTCTTCGGGCAGATACGGGAGATACGTTCTGCAAAGGACGTTACTGCATGGTAATGATGTTTTCCACACTGATGAAATTCATTAGTTCCATCATCACCCAGATAAATGTTGATTGACTCTAGTTTTTAAGATATATACTACAAGTCTAATTAATTACGGTCAATGTGTGTGTGTGTGTGTGTGTGTGTGTGTGTGTGTGTATGTGCGCGCGCGTGTGTGTGTGTGCGTGTGTGTATGTTTGTGTGTTTGAGTGACGCAACTGTTGTGGGCGTTTGCATACAGCCCCTCTGCAATACGTCTGGTATCATATGGCGGTGACCTACCAGTTCACAAAGTGCCAGAATCATTTTCACTTGCTTCCACTGATGAAGAAGAGGGCATTGATCATCCTAAAACATCAACCTCAAGCAACCCTGTCTTTGAGAAAACTGCATCCACTAAAGCACACGCACTAACCGAAAGTGAACTGAATAATCCTGTAAGAGATCTGAAATTATCGAAGAACAAGGCGAAACTTGTGGGTTCCAGATTGCAAAAGTGGAATCTCCTGGCAGAAAATGTTAGAATTTCTGTGTAGAGGAACCGTCAAACGCCGCTTATTACATTCCTTGTTAAAGCTGGTGACCTCTTTGTGGGCCTCGACATTTCTGGTTGAATGGCAACGCTCAAAATCAATTAATTAATTAAATAATTCTTTCAATAGCATGTCCTTTGCATAACCTCGCTCCCATAACAACCTTCCGGAACACTTCTCGATCACAAGCAAGATGTCCCGAGTCCGATACATCCATCTGGATATTATCCGCCACATCCTGCACCCATCTTCTCTTCGGTCTTACTCTTCCTCTCTTCCCAGGCATGTACCCCTCCATTATTGTTCTCTCCAGTTAGTTAGTTAGTTAGTTAGTTAGTTAGTTAGTTAGTTAGTCGCGGCTCCAACTTCACGGCAACGGGTCGTCCATATTATGCTCCTTTCCTGTGCCAGTGAGTATCACACAAAATGCTCCTCACTGCCCAATGTGAACAATGGTATAGACAGGAGTCTCGGCAAGCCAAACAGCCCGCACAGGTACACTGTTCATAATGCCGCCGCCAGAAAGTCCGTCTGTCCGATAGATATCTGGTTGATCTTGCCAGTAGTCATATGCTTTGCGAACTGTTGAGGCTCAGCCCTAGATCAAGACATTTGGCCGCAACCTAGACGAGCAATATCTTCTGCGGGGAGAATCTCGTTGGCCGCATGTGTATGTGGTCTGTTCTGGCGGTTAGTCCGTCTATCCGATGGATATCTGATTGATCCTGTCAGTAGTCATATGCTTGTCGTAAGGGTTGAAGGTACTCGTAGGGTTTGCTCCGTAAAGCTACCATCTGTTTTGAGAGCAAACACATGCAGGGATAACTGGCATGTGGCAGCCTAAAGCCACTGCATCTGTGTCCGTCTCCAGTCGTCCTGCTAATCTTGCAACTGGAATCAGATGTACGCAGGTGAGAGAGTGAGGTCGACGAAGTTGAGCAATCACATCCTCACTATAATCCAAACCATAGCGCAAGTCATTCTTCATCCTAATTACTCAATCAATCATGTGCCATGCCGGAAATCGTGGGCGGTCATGACTCGCCATTTCACTCGATCACCAGTGTCGTGGATCAGCTCAGTGTTTCTGTCTCGTCCATGACATGTGGCGAAGCCATCCAGGTATTTTCCTCTCGGTCTGCCTCTTGGTCTGTTCCCTTCGATCTTGCCAGTTGTCACCAAGTTCTCCAATCCATTTCTTCTCATAACATGTCCAAAAATTTTTGACTGTCTACGTCTAATTTCTCTAATCAGTTTACGATGTTCATTTGTCTCCTGTACTACCTGGTCATTGGTTTTTCTGTCTGTCCATGGTATTCTTTACATTTTCCTCAGAAACCACATTTCTGCATCCATCAGATGTTTTTCAGCTTGACTGCCCATTGTCCAAGTTTCACATCCATACAAAAGAGCAGGCTCTATGTATCCCCTCAACACTCTTTTTCTAGTTTCAATTGACATCTTTTTATTGGTTAGAATGTTTTTCATCTTGCTAAAGGCTACTTTCCTAATTACTGGATTTAATGAATTGTCTTCTTCATTCGTGCTGGATGAACATCCATAACACAAAATTCCTCCACGAAAAATACAGCTCATCGTCGATTGAATCGGCAGTCACCAGAAAGACTTCAGTGACCCGGGTTTTATTCTATATGTCTCGATCTCTTTCCTCAGGGTGACACCTCTTGTTCTCTCCAAACTCTCATGACGTTTCAAGTGACCAAAATATATCAATTTTCTTTGTTTTATCGTCTCTAATAGCCAACCCTCTTCAATATTCAGCTCTTGAAGCATGGATGCATTTGTTCTTTTCTTTATCCAAGATATTATTAGAACCCGTCTATAACATTCATATTCAAAGGCATTTAAGCGCTGTTAAGCTTGTTTAGTAAATATCCAGGTCTCACAGGCGTATGTTGCAAAGATGCATGCCCTTAAAAATCTCATTTATGTAGTTCTATCTGCCACACTCCATAATGTATTCAGTTGTGTTAGTCTTTGAAAGCAATTGATAGTCGTCGTTTAGTTTCTTTCATTGGGTCACCAGTGTTGGCATTCAATGACCCAAGATATTCGAAATTTTCCACCACAGAATAGTATTGTATAGTATATTGATCTTTCCTCATTAACATATATTTCTTTCTCCATGGTAGTTGTATGTGTATGCATTATCTTTATATTTGCTATGTTAAGATATAAGTTGTGATATTCACTATTTCTTTGGGTTGATGTAATTAGGTTTTCTATACCATTCTGTGATGTGGATAGAAATACTGTATCATCAGCATATCGAATCTCTGGAATTTCATGACCACCGATAGTTAGGGAATCAAAATCAATTACAAAAAGGAAATGTAGAGGCTTGTAATGGATTCATCCAAGACGAGTCTTAAAGCTGTTTTCTTGACTAATGGGAATGTGTTACAATCAATTTCAGTTAGTCAAGCAGTTCATATGAAAGAAACGTATGAAAACATTAAGCAGCTTTTGAAGTGTATAAGCTACGATCATCATTATTGGTCACTTTGCGATGACTTAAAAGTGGTCACTCTTTTCCTTGGATTACAGGGTGGATACACCAAGTACTGTTTCTTTCTCTGTGAGTTGGATAGCCGTGCTCGAATTGACCATTACATCAGAACATCATTACAATCAGGCAGTCATTACAGCTTTGCATCAAGAACGTTGAGAACCCAGCACTTGTCGACACCAGCAAGAATTTGTTGCCCCCCTTGCACATTAAGCTGGGTTTCATGATAAACTTCCTCTAGGCAATGGATAAAACAAATGAGCCCTTAAATATCTCATCATAAAATTTCCAAGCCTGAGTGAAGCTAAAATAACAGAGGGGCTATTTTTCGTTCTCAAATTTGAAAACTGCTTCATGATGATGAGTTTATTTGTGTGTTGCATGGGAAGGAAAAGCAAAGCTAGTATGTTATGGTAGTGGTGGAAAATTTTCACGAAAACAACAGATCTGATAATAACAATGACATTGCAGAAAATCTCATTCTGAAGTATAAGAGTCTTTGTTGCAACAAGTCTTTGAAAATTCACTTTCTGGATTCTCATCTGAATATCTTCACGTCAAACTGTGGAGCTGTCGGTGATGAGCATGGTGAACGATTTCACTAGGATATTTCTGCTATGGAGACAAGGTATCAAGGCAATTGGAGCCCTCCAATGCTTGCTGTTTACCGTTGGACTGTGACAAGAGACACCTCATTGATTGACTACAAGAAACAAGCAAAGAGAGCTCGAACAGCGTCTGAATAATGACGGAATGGATTCAAATGTGCCTATTTAAAAAAATTATATGGGAACTTTAAATGATGTTTTTATTTTTCCTATCATGTTATGTTGTCATATCAATTAATTGTAACCATAACTTTTATAATGTTAAAATAGAAAGACTAACTGTTGACTCCAGAGAAACAAACAAGCATACATTATTTGTATTACTGCAGTGCAAATTCATCATTAAAATAAAAATAAAAAATAAAAACAAACAGAGCAAATTGATGAATTTAGATTATGATATTTGAAATAAGCATGTCAAAATCAATACGAAACGGTGTATTTAAATTCTGCTAAAATAAACTGTGAAAATGTGTTGACCAGTGTTGTTATTATCAACACCATCATCATCACTTTGCCACGCATGTCGTAAGAGGTAACTTCTGATTGGTGTCGTGAGGTTGGCTTTGACAACTTTAGAATCAGAGTCTAATCAGAGTATAATCAAATTCTAAAGGGCTTGGTGTGAGTTCCTTGAGGTCTGTGAGCCGGACACTGACCACGTCATCCACCGAGTGTCGATTATTCTACAGAATATGGGTCCAGCACCATGTGCGCTATGAGTCTTAACTGTGTTAAAGGGTCATTTATGTTTTACTCAATATGATCCATTAAGAGATGAAAGATAAAAGAAGAATAAACATGGACAATCGATGGGTGATGTGGTCTATAATTTACCGCTCGCCTTTGCTCCTCAGAACATTTCTTGGCACATGTTTTAGTCTAGGTTGACCCGGAAACCCTGCTTTGTTAAAACAATTCGGTGGGGGATTGGAACACATGACAAACAAGTCGGCAGCCAAGGGTATTTGCCACTGCGCTAGCGTGTGTTCCACGGTTATGTGTCTTAATCTGGATACAATATGTGTAGTTTAAACAACATTGTGGTTCATATTCAGCAACATAAAAGATATAATGGGAAATAATATATATATATTTTTTTTTTACGTAAGGGACATAGTTGAAATGGGACTGATCGCTTTATTGTAAATATTGATTTTTTTTATTTTCACTCTTATTGAAGACTTATTTGCATGTGCAATCATGCAAGCGCCAAATAAATATTTTAACTTTTACTTAAAACCTCTTTATACCACATTAATTTTTCTATACCTTATGATAATAATCTAACGCATTTTCTCTCTCAGTACATAGACTTTATTAACGTTATTTGGCATTTATTAACACTTGTTTACACAAAAGCGTTCTATAGTTTTTGGCAGGCACGCAAGCGTGTGCCTTATTACTGGAACTATCCTAAAACATTGACCTGGGCTCTAAAATCAACCATCCTAAAACATTGACCTGGGCTCCAAAGTCAACCATCCTAAAATATTGATCTGGGCTCAAAAGTCAACCATCCTAAATCATTGACCTGGGCTCCAAAGTCAACCTTCCTAAACCATTGACCTGGGCTCAAAAGTCAACCATCCTAAAACATTGACCTGGACTCAAAAGTCAACCTTCCTAACACATTTACCTGGGCTCAAAAGTCAACCATCCTAAAACATTTACCTGGGCTCCAAAGTCAACCATACTAAAACATTGACCTGTGCTCCAAAGTCAGCGATCCTAAAACATTGACCTGTGCTCCAAAGTCAACCATCCAAAAACATTGACCTGGGCTCCAAAGTCAACCATCCTAAAACATTGACCTGGGCTCCAAAGTCAACTATCTTAAAACAGGCAGCATAAATACACCTCCTGGCATCTTACAAGGTCCTCTACTGCAGTGACTTACTTGTAGTGGCTTTTCTCTTTGTGACTTGTAAGGATTTTGATAGTAATCTACTTTCTGGACACTCACAAACTGTTTCAAGCTGTTATATGTCTTGGAGAATGGCAACAGTTGTCTTGGCCTCTGATCTGATTGAATGATAAGAATAAAAGTGATATTTAAATATGTTGAGAAAATATGTTTTGTAAATTTTCTAAAGCTCATTGTCATAATAGTCAATTAATTTTTTTCTGAGAACTTTTTGCAGAAACTGATGGTATTTCTTGACAGGCAAGAACAGCCATAATTGTTTATAAAATGACATGCATGCTGTAAATTTTCAGTATTGGATACTCTGATTAACATTGAAGATTTTTGCAACTGTCATACTGAATAAAATGTTCGTACAGAATGGTGTAAAAAAAAAAAAAAATTAGACAAGAGTAAGGCATGGTTTTCTTCTAATGACTGCCGCGTCCATCGACGACGAATTGTATTTTCGTGGAGTACTTTTGTGTTGGCATTCTGGCGTCGTTATTGTCTACAGTGCAGTGAAATGTTTTTACATCTGTCCGAGGTGTGTTCGGAATAGATGGCATAGCTGGCTAGAAAACATCTAGAAACGGAACAAACAACATCTAGAAATATCTGTACTTCGTAGCAATGGCGGCCGGCTATGTCGTAGAATTGACCGGCTTTTGCCTTATGCAGAAATGCGTGGCTGCTGGTCTTCTAGCGACTTCCGCTTCCATTGGCGACGAATTGTATTTTTGTAAGGACTTTTGTGTTGGCATTCTGGCGGTGGCATTATTATGCACAGTGTACCTGTGCGGGCTGTTGGTTGTCGAGACTCCTGTCTTTTCCACTTTTCACATGGGGCAGTGAGGAGCATTTTGTGCGATTTTCACTGGCACAGGAATGGAGCATAATGAGGTTGCTGTGAAGTTGGAACCGCGACTAACTAACTTACTAAGGCATGGTTTAGTGAGTTATGGTCCGGTTACAAATGATTGCCACGATTTATTTATTTTTTTTTTAAACTGACTGTTGCATCGTTACGAAACGTTTCCTACCGTCTTCTATTTACCCCCACCCAAGGAATATTTCTTTGATATCAAAGATATCTTCATGGCACACTTAGAAAAAAAGAGATCCTCAGACATCAACAACTTGGCCTTTTACCGGCGTTATGTGGACGATATACTAATTATCACCACAGACGAGCTACAAGCAACATCGTTTTAGGCCACAATGAACAAGACGCATAAAAACATCTCTCTATCTATGGAACACGAACACAACGAAGCGTTACCGTTCCTAGATATTCTAATGAGACGTAGAGCAGACGGCACAATTCAAAGATCGGTGTATCGCAAAGAAACATGGACTGGCCAATACCTAAATTTTCAGAGCTTCACACCTGTCCAGTACAAACGGGGCTTAGTACGGACCTTGTTTGACCGTGCTAGAAAGATATGCACCCAGGACACACTGACAGAGGAATTTGAAACTCTGAAGAATGTCTTAAACCTGAATGGGTACTCCACAGGATTTATAAAGCGCCATTGCCAACAGCCCAAACCCAAAGCAGACGTAACTACAGTCCCCAAACTCAAGGTATTCATCCAGCTAACCTTTCGAGGGGATGACGTAATGCAACGTCTACAAGACCGGCTTACTACAGCAGTAGGTCGAACATTCTGTGCGGCAACTCCAGTCATTAGATGTAAAACCGTACCCATTCCTACACCAACAGTCAAAGAGCCTGTTCCTCTGTACGCCACAAACAATTGTATTTACCAATTCACATGTAGATGCCAGGCCGTTTACATTGGCCGAACGGAGAGACAGCTTAACAAACGGGTGTCAGAACACATACCTCAATGGGTCAACAAGATACAACACACAGGAGATGATAGCCACGAGGAGCCGACACACCGGAAGCTCCCGGCGTCTTCAATCGGCAGGCACATTGTCGCCAGTCGCCATGTTGTGTCCAGAGAGACTGCATTTCGCGTGTTGTTTAGAACACAGAATACTCGCTTGTTAAAATTTGCAGAAGCAATTATGATCTATCAACGCAAGCCAGAATTGTGTAAACAGAAAGACATGTTAGTCAGCTTAAAATTACCGTGGTAGACAATCGACATTACTGTGCGAAATTGTGTATATTTCAACTTGAAGGATTTATCTAGTTAATTTCACGTAAGTTGTGTGATTTCTGCAGTATGTACCTGACGAGATGCAGCGAAATATGCCAGGCAATAAATCGTGCAATCTATTGTTTGTGTCTTCGTTATTCAAATTTCTTTGATAGTTCCAAAAGCAACTTAAATCATGGAAAGCAGCGATATTTCGTTGATGTTTTGTCGAAAATGTCGTGAATTCACGCTTACAAACTTGTTTTACAGTAATGCATCTCAGTTCGGGTCACGACACATGGCATATCCAGATTCGTATGGAAGTAGGCGCACTGTTTAATGTTAGTAAAACCAAAGAATTTACAGAGGCATGGGGTAAATAATGTGAAATCGATATGGAAGGGGAAAGGAAAGTAAAAGGGATATAATTCTTACCTTATTATTCATTTCTTTCTTGTTTCTTTAACTGCTGGTTAATAATGTGTACACAAGGAGATATGTTACTATAATGCATTTAGCTTTTATATGGAATTCGTGAAAGCTTCCAAACAGCTGTGCGTCAAAATGCGTATGGAGTGACCAGAGATGAAACAGCAATTTAGTCATCATATGTCAATTTTTAAGGATCTGTTCAGCTGTCTGTGTAGTTTGTTCACAAGTGCTCACGGGTGACAGAACCGTTTTGAATCTTCGTGAAAGACTGTCTATTTTGCTCTTTATTGTTCAGAGACGGACATGATTGCCTGCTTTGCCCGACGAATATAGTTGTGAATGTCTCTGTAGTGGGTTTCTTTCTTAACGGTCAAGATGTTGCTCCTCTATTCATTGAAGTTTATAGATTGATTAGCATATTCGTATGTTGTCACCTCATTTGACAACGTGTTTGTTCTTACGTTTCTTGTTCTGTGACACTATGTCAGTTTCCACCGCAATATTCAATGCGTCTAGTGTTTTTTTTTTGTTTTTTTTTTTTCAATGCCGGTTGTTTGTCACCGTTGAGGGCTTGCGGAACTGACAATTCATCACTGTGGAATACAAACTGTTGCCATTGACAAATTGTATTGTTTGTGCTGATGCTGTAATGTTTAGCGCCTGCAATTCTTCTGAACAGCTGGAGCAAACTATCCAAGTAGGTGTGGATGTCGATTAATGTCTGCGATCTGCCCAGACCTTAATCTGTGTCGGACGATTCCAGTAGGTTGATGACTGCTCTCGATTGCATAAAATTCAATCCACCCTTTCTCAAATAGTCATCTTCCTCTTTCAACACACGGTCCTCACATTTTTCCCAGTAACTGTTATCAATATTTAATAGCCCGGTCTGGGTTAGTATCTTGACGTCAGACAATTTGAATGTAGTATTATCAGCTGCCTCCTGTAATTTAATGTTAGCCCACACAAGTTCTATAGGGATTAACTGAGAATGGTACAGTGGAAGTCTCAATCACCTATGGCCATACTCTTCTATCAAATTGTCGATTTGATATTTATTGTTTCTTTGCGTCTTTTTACAAGGGACAATAATTCTAGCTTGAAATACGTTTCTGAAATGGTATGTTTCATTTCGGAGCCATATATTTATTGCATCCTTTGTGCTCGATGCTGTAGATATTTTGTCTTCTTGGGCAACAACATTGTGATTTTATGCATTGTCCATAATTAGACAAGACGGTCTAATTAGGGATGGAAGCACTGTATTCTCGAACCAATCTCTAAATACATTACCATTAATCTCATTACGATAATCCTTATTGTCTGTATGCTTTGATACGAACACTAGTCCACCATTCCGTAGTAAGCCATTATGCGTACTACCAGCATGGGCTATGACCGAACGCTGTCCTTTACTACTTGGCACTAATCGCTTTATCTTTCCATTCACTGATTGCCATTCCCTTTCACTTGTGTGGTGCGCATTGATCCAGGATTCATCAACATACACTATGCCATAATTGTTTTGCTTATTTCCCTCATTTTACGTAGGTATTTGCTTATCATGGCTCCTAAGTGCAGTTGCTGGCAAATTATATTTCTACCCCCCACCCTCACTCCGTACTTTCTAAACGTGAAGCCTAATGTCCATATAATTTTCCACAAAGTTGTTTTGTGTCTCTATGTCATTGTTCTTTCTCAATCAAACCCTAAGATTTCTTACAGTCACTGTTTCTTTAGGTATCCAACATCTTTATAATAGCTCGCCTTATGGCAGCCCTGCCAAAGCTGTCTACAATTGCCTTTCTACCTACCGTTTGCTTATTGCGTGGTGGTTTAATTCCAGGTTCCTTGCACCCATCGACAAAATGACCGCTTGCTCAAACTCAATGCATGCGCTGTTCTTTTCTCGGGGTTTGTAATAGTATGATACAGTTTCCTGCGATCAACTTCTTTACAAATATATGTGTACAACTTCATAGTGATGCTTTTAGGTGTATTAAATTTCACATTCAATCCCATTCAACAATATTCACACATTCAGATGTTAGCGATAAATGGTAAGATTTATACAATAATCACGTTTCATAAAAGCACGCACTATAGGTAGAAATATTGGCGACACCCTTGAACAATCCCGTTCCACTACGCGACGTTCTTGTCATTTGGTCATTCTCGTGCAGCACGAAGTGGTCAAGCCGTTTGACTCGGGCTCCGAAGGTTGTGGATTCGATTCCGGGCCGCGTCCTTCGGTTCACGAGTGAAATTTTTTTTTCGGAGACTCCTGTGGGTCGTCGCTAGAGCTACGGAGTTCATGCTTGGTGTGACTCTTTCCGCGCTGCAGAAAGAGACCGAGCCATATGGGATAAAACCCGGAGCAATGAAGTCGACCCTGTCGACCTTTAAGCGACTTTTGTTTTCGTGCAGCACGAGACAATTCATTATTGGACGCTGATGCTTCCGTGTGAAGATGTAATACATTTCATAATGTGCACTTAATCTCTGACCCGTAAATTATATACCACATATAAATAAACATTGAAATCTGCTGTACAATCTTCATAACAAAAATTGTTTTGTTGGGTGGACATGATGATAAGGTTATATGCTAAATCTCATAATTTTCGCCCAGTTGCTTACTGAGATATGGGTTATTATATGGGGGAAAACAAATATAAAAGAACTATAGTATTTCACCTTCTGGGTAAGCCGATTGTCTGGTCTTAACTCAAGTTTATCATCATCATCCAGTGCCATGCCAGCTGGCGTAGGTGTTCATGACTTTTCATAGATCTCGGTCTTTAATTTTCTGTGTCAACTCTGCCGATGATATTCCTCCATGCAACCTTCTCAATTCATCCAGCATCATTTCTCTTGGGCTGCCTCTGCCCCGCTTCCACTCGATCTTTCCAGTTGTCACGATGTTCTTCAATGCCTCTATTCTCATTGCATGGCCAAAGACAGCTATTTGTCTCTTTCATATTGTTGTATATACTGTTATAGTTTCAATAGTCTCTTTCAGGCAATCGTTGTTAGTTACTTTGGCAATCCAAGGAATTCGCAACATTCGTTTCAGGAACCTCATCTCTGTTGCTTCCAAGTTCTTCTAATTTGTTAATTTACATTCCTAGATTTACTGCCATTCAGCAAAACATGTTCTATATAGCACTTCAGCACTCTCTTCCTTACATTCAATGATAATGGCTTAATGCATAAGATGTCTTCATTTTCTGAAATGCAGCTTATGCTTGACCTATTCTGCTCTTAATCTCTGTTGTGCATCTTCCACCTGATGTTATAAGTTCCCCTAAGTATTTAAAATTGTCCACTTGGTTAAGAAATTTCCCTTCCATTTCCATTTCACATTTTGGTGTAACCTTTTAAATTGATATCACCATTGTTACTGCTTTCTTGATATTCAAGGCTAGTCCTTTCTTTGCACTCTCCGTTACCACAATGTCCAACAATCATTGTAGATCTTTTACATTATCAACCACCACCACTGTGTCATCTGCATGGCGTATATTGTTTATATTATAACCTCCGATTAGTAGTCATGGCCTCTCTTTGATCTATCTCATTATTATTAGGTGTATTTTTAATTACTGTGAAGTGTTTAAAAACATTGCCGGTCGAAGGTTTGTATTCAACCTCTGTAAATTTCATGCAACATAATAAGTAAATACAAAACTTGGACCGGTAATATTTTTAAACACTGCACAGTCATTAAAAATACCCTGTATTTCACTACAGAGGGAGAAGATATCCGGTGACAAGACACATCCCTGTCTCACTCCTAGTTTTATTTATTTATAATAGCCCCCTTTATTTCCCATTTTTATTACTGCTACTTGGCTCCAGTAAATAGTCTTTATTATCCTGAGATCTTTCCCGTCAATGTTAATATCTTCCAACATTTTAATCAGTTCATCATGTTCTAGTTTATCAAATGCCTTGGTATAATATATGAAGCACACATATATGTCTTTATGTGTCTCTATTGATCTTTCTATTAGTTCTATAATGTATATGTGGCAGAAGGCCCCA